>VZRO01007444.1:66058-209428 GCA_013397915.1 Daphoenositta chrysoptera
GCCGCGCCGGGCGGGCGCGTCCCCGGGCGCCGGGCGGAGATGGCGCGGTACCCCTGAGGAATCGCCGGGAAAGTTTCCCAAGTTCCCCGTCGGGCGCGGACGCGGGCTGTTCCCTCCCGGCGAGGAATGCAACAGACAGCCCGGGATGAAGGCGGGCACCCCTGGCCGGAGCCGCTCGGCAGCGTCAGCCTCCCCTTCCGCTGCCCGCGATGCGGCGACCACACCAGGTTCCGGAGCCTCTCCTCGCTGCGGGTGCACCTGGAGTACAGCCACAGCTTCCAGGAGAGCAGCCTCCTGGCCAGGAGCAGCCTGTTCTCCCCGCTGAAGGACGCGGAGCTGGTGTCTCCGCCGGAGCCCGCAGCCCAGGGCAGCCCGGGCAGCCCCGGCGGCTCTGCCGCGCAGCCCGCGGGGCCCTACCTGAACTTGGGCGGCGCGTCCTGCGGGAGCGGGAAGGGCGGGCAGCCGCGGGAGCTGGCAGCGGAACGGCCCGGCTCCTACCTGGCCAACTATGTGTCGGCTGAGTCTCCCAGCGAGGTTTCCAAACCCGGCCTCCCGGCCACTGACTCCAAAGCCTCCTTCGAGGCACACGTCAGAGAAAAGTTTAACAGGATGGTAGAGGCCGTGGACAAAACGATCGAGAAGCGGATCGACAAGCTTACCAAAGAGCTGTCCCAGAAGACGGCGGAGCTGCTGGAGGTGCGGGCAGCGTTCGTGCAGCTGTCCCAGAAGAAGCAGGAGGTGCAGCGGCGAGAGCGGGCCCTGAGCAGGCAGGTGGATGTGGCGGTGGAGATGATCGCAGCCTTGAAGCAGCGGCTCAGCGAGTCCGAGGAGGAGCTTCACCGGAAAGAGGAGTAAGTGGGGAGGCGAGAGCCGATGGCTTGGCGAGGGCTGGCCAGCTCCTGCGCGAGTGACAGCCTTTGGGGGAGAAGAGAGGGAATGGCTCAGTTGCCTGCTGATTATGAAAGGTCCTGGAGCTCACCAGCTTCAGATCGCTGTATTTCTAGAGTTGTAGCCCATGTGACCATGTCCCCTGCAAGGCAGTGGACAGCTCCCTGAGCAGGTGGCTTTCGTGCTTGACTCCCAAGTGACAAACAGGGCAGGGGACAGCTCCCTGAGCAGGTGGCTTTTGCGCTTGACTCCCAAGTGACTAACTTCTACACTTTCTAATGCCTGTGTTGTGCCACTGGTTTCCTGGGGGTAGGGACAAGTAGAAGCTCTCATCAGCATGTAATCTGATTTACACTGACAGCTCTAATGCATTGTCTTTTTAAGAAGATATGGGTGGATAAGTCTGGATGAAGTATGCGAGAATACCGAATAGCACCTTTTCCCTTAAGCCATCCCACCATGGTCAGCAGGCTGCCTGTGGAGTGCAATAGTCTCCTGTGCATCAGCGAAGCTTGACTGGAGACAGTGTTAAAAAGGCCATGTCCAAGTAGTTCATGCTTTAGATGGACACAGAACTGTGAAACAGGAATCACTTATATGGGATTGGGACGCAGATGCCAGAGCTCTGACTAACCTAAGCTATCTAAAAATACGTTCATGATGCATCCATTAAAAATGTAGTGATAGCTGATATATAATTTATACATGAACTACTTAGTTTATTCAGCACTTACTGAAACCTTTCAGGCTTTTCAGAGCAACACAACTTATTTTAGAGAAATGGAAATAAAGAGCCTTGGTAATGGCGTGCCTCTAAACCAATTCATCAGCTTACAAAGGGAAGATGAGAAGTGCTAGTTGCCATGACACTGATCTTACAAGAAATAAGGAAGGTGGTGTAGGAGTTCAGTGTAGGAAGTTTGGAGGGCTTTCATCATTCCTTCCTGTAGTCTAAGGACAAGAAAGAAAAGGTGATAATGGCTCCCACATCAGTAGGTGCACTTGAAGCAGTGCTATAGGTTTCCCAGAAGAGGGGATATACAAAGGTGGTGGGATTTGAGCCTCTGAGACGTGTATCTTCTTGAAGGGATATTCAACAGAACCTCTGATTTTTAAAGTATCAGGTGATCCTCATGGAAGAGAAGATTGAAGGACTTAAGGTGAAGCTGAAGATAACAGTGTAACTGAGGCAGATTTGAAAGTATGCTGGAAGGAAGCCACGAAGATAACTTAGTTTCAAGCAGTTTTGGTATTTCCATCTAGCCAGACTGCCCTCCTGGGCTCTTTCACAGTGTCAGTCATGCTATTTCTTCTAGAGAAGTGTCTTAGAGGGGGAGGGATTGCTCTGTGAAGGTCCTTCTTCTCTTTTCAGACTACCAGGAGACCTCAGGTAAGCAGCTGTTGTAGGCTAGATGCAGAATTTCAGATATCTGAAGTTAAGTGGCATGAATCTTACCCCAACTAAAGGCAGAATGATTGATTTAAAAATCAAAGGCTAGGATCCCAAAAGCAAAAAACATGACTTTCAGGAGAAAGAAACCATTCAGTGCAACTATCCCAAAGTTCTGCAATGCTGCAGAAGAAGAAAAGAGCTTGTGGGAAAGGAACAAGGGGGCAATTGAGTCATCTGGGTGAAAGAAGGGGCATGATATGGGAGTATGGCAAAGGACACTGATCTTTGAAAAGAAAAAAGTTGTGATTCTTAACTGTATTGGGAAAAGGAACAAGAAGAGGCCACTTGCTCTTTGGCAGATTGCTTACCAGCAGCACTCTCAGGCTGGTTGGTGTTCTGAGGCCAGAAAAGACTGAATACAGAATGAGAAGTGGGAAAACATTGTCCTTCACACTAGGACATTGCCAGGCTCAGGAAAGGGGCAAGAGCTCAGATAATTGCTGTCAGAATTCTGGTCGTGAAAGGAGAGGAGGATGAATGCATAAACAAATGATGAGGTAGCTCCTAAGTTGGTGTTACAGGGAAGGCTGAAGGTTACTTGGCTAGTAAGAAACACTAACCAAAAGAGGCAGCTGCACAAGAGACTTCACAGAGTACAGGGTATTTCTCCTTAGGGTTTTGCTTCCACTTTCAACAAAAATACTTGGAAGCAAGAGCAGCAATAGGAATGAGTGAACAGCTCTTACACAGTAGTGTGTTAATTTCTAAAGGTAAATGTACATAATGCATGCTAGTGGGTAAAATGGAAGAATTATCAGCCCAGAGTACTGAGGGGGGTGGAGGGGAGTCAGAATATGTTATTGCCTGTGTCTGTGCCCAGGCCCACAGCATTGCCTCTAAAGTTACTCTGAGGACACTGGGAGGGTAGGCAGGGTGTAGGAATAGGTTGGATTCATTTAGGAAAAACTGGAAATGTGTTGGGTTTTTTGTTGTTCAGATGGTTCCTGCATTTCCCATCTTGGGGGATAACAAGGATAGTGCCATAGAAAAATGCACTCTTTGGCTTTCCAATTGAAAGATCATTGTATAATTAGCAAATTGAGAAGGAAGGTAGGTATAAAAAAATGCTTTGTAAGAAGAGGACTGATAGTTCTAGAGCGGTTTTTCAGATTTGATTCTCTGAAAATGCCTGTGACACTTATTTGCTCCAGCAGCAGGGAGGCACTGGGTGGTGTGCTGTAGTAGAGGAGAGAAGAAAGGACATTCATGACTTTGGTAACAATAGTGACACTTGTCTGGCTTTCTCATGGGCCATTGGTAAACTCTGAGACTTGTCTGCATATTCAATCCTTTGTGTGTTCAAAACTTCCTTGGTGTGCTAAAAAGACATTGTCCTTCAAAAAAGGAGGATCTCAACTTTGGCTTTGATTTCTGGAAGAAGTCCAGATGATTAGAAAGCCAAACAAGACTGCTTAATGGAAATTGCAGAAGCAGTTCTCACTGCAGATTGTGGAAAGTCAAAGGCATCCCTTAGGGACTGCTTTGATACTTGCTGACCTTCAGAAATAAATGCTTTCATCAGTTTCTTTGGATTTTTTTTTTCCATAAGCAGTCTTGTGAATATGGATAACTTTTCCTAAAATTAGCATTGGTATTGAGCTAGTGTAGCTGCAAATCTTTTCCTCTTAGCAGGAGAAAAAAAGAAAACACCTCCCCTGGAACACCTGAGTGTTGGTTTAGACCATCAGCAGGAACAGGACTGCCCATTTGAAGAGCTTGTAGAATCAGTAGGGTTATTTCTTTAGACTTGTCAGTTGATTATTTTTTGTTTGTTTTAAATAAAGCCTTTAGCAGTCCAAGAAAGGCAGCAGTGAAGTGAAGATATATTTTTAGTTAAATCTTCTCCTTGTTTCCTTACAAAAATAGCAGTGCCAATATGCATGCAGTTACGTGCTGTGATATTGGTGTGAGGCCCTCATGGAGGTGAGCTGTGTTGAGGGGTAGGACAGCTGGAGGTACAACACTGACTATACTAATACACAGTTGAAGCAGTATTACTCTAAGCACAGAGCTGCTGAGCAAAGGAATGATTTAATTAGAAAATGTGCCCTGAAAGGGATTATTCAATGTTTGATGAAGGAAAATGCAACTCAGAGTGAGTACTGTGATCTTAAAGATAACACAGAAGCATGCCCAAAGGGCGTAAGACTTGGTTGAATAACATATCGAGAAAACCATTGAAACAAAAACCAGCTATCAACTTCTGGAGGACACTGAGAGGCTTGTTTCTAGATGTTATGTAAGAAAATTGAAACTGGTAAACAGGGTAAGCATTTGAAATTATGGTCTTTGGGTGGAATCTACCTTCAGTGGTATCTTAAACACTTTCACTTTGTCTCCTAATCATAGAGTAAGATCATTCATGTTGTACCTTGCTATATCTCTGACAGTAATTTCTTTAACCAGTCTAATGCATTTGTTTTGAGACTGGCCATGCCTCTGCTCTGACATAGCCTGGAATGCAAGGATTATTTCAGAAGAGCTGTGATGGGCAGTAGTTATTCTTGCCAGTGGCTTCACCTTAAGTTTGAAATTAATGAAATTATCTGTGCAGATAGCATCTTGACAATGGCATTAAGAGCTGGCTTTTAGAGATCACTGCAATTTGTGCTTTTAAACAGCTTTCCTTAAAATAAGAATTTCAGTTGTACAACAAAATAGTTTAGATTTGCTTTAAGCAGAGTACAACTGCAATTACACGTTGTTCTTCCACCCTCAGTTTTAGGTAATCCTGCTCCCTCTTTCCTGTTTTCTTTCATCTTCCTACTCGAGAGATTACTCCCCCCCATGCAGTTGCACAGGTTTAAGCCTAGCATGAATGTCCCACAGAATAGCTCTGTGAAATAAAGCTTTTAATCTTCAGTGTCACCCCAGTAAGTTCAGGGCTCAGATCTAGAACACAGCCCACTGAATGGGTGCAATAACTTTCTGAGGGGAGGAGGTGTGAACCTCTTAAATCAAATGTGCTGTTAGTGGTGTGGGAATGTGAAACCACAACCTAATGAGTAACAGCAACCTTCAGGCAAAAACACCAGTTGGGTGATGGATAAGGTCAGTAGAATTAATACTTAATGAATATAATAATATAAATATATTAAATATTTTGACAAGTAAATCACTTTACTACTTACTGTGGTAGGAATTTTCCCACCTTCAGGTAAAATAATGTGTTTGGTTTTCTATTGATTTCAGGCAGAGTTATACTAACTGTAATTCTCTAAAGTAATTTGATACTGGGTGCAGGATCTGCATGGAGCTTTGTGCTTGTCTCCACCTACAGAGCAGCTGCAGGTGTCAGTATTGCTGTGCTCAGTCCTGGGGCCAGTACTATGCATCCGTGGGAGGGCTTGGTTGCAATGTGAGAAATCATTAGCCCATCTTGTCAGGTGTTAAGGAGCTGGAGCTGTCCCACCCTCTGCCTCTACTCAGTGTATCACATGCTTAGCTGCTGAAAGTCATACAAATACTAAGCGTATCCCAGGATCCATGTGCTGGCAACTGCTCCAGTAAACAAGAACTGCAGCTCGCTCATCCTAAAAGAGCGCTGAATAATCTAGTGGTAAAGGCAGAAGAATAAATGTCACCTAGTCAGCCCATGATTTAGAACTTTATTTACCACATCTCAGGTTGTTTCATGGTAATGGCCTCCATAAAGAAGTTTTTGGGCTAGGCTCCAGTTGGAATGCAAAATGCCAAACTACTTAAGTCTGGTTAACTGGAACAGGTTAACTCCCTGGCAGAGTCAAATTAAAATAAAAGCTTTGGCAGCAAGTCTTTCTTGCTTACAGTGAGTTCTTCCCCCTGCACTTGTTTTTTTCAGCTGAACACCTCTGAGGTGCCTGCTGTACTGCAGTAAATTTCCCCTGGACTCCTCTGGCTCTGAGAAGAGCTCCTCTCTGGCACTCTGGAAGTACAGGCATCTCCTGCTCCTCTTGGACACCTCCCAGGTCGCATCCCCCCTTGTCTTTCCCTCTCACTTGCCTCACTGCTCTGCTGGAAGCTCAGTACACCCTCTGCTCTCTGGGCAGCACGAACAATTCCCTCTTCCTGAAAGGTTTTGTTTGACAGGAGCACCACCAAAGACAAAGCAAGAAACCTACCTTTCTCCCTGCTGCCCAGTCACAGCCCTGTAAAAGTTTGCATGCAATATACCTTAGTATTGGTATGGTAAGCTATGAACAGATGAGATTACAGAAATTTAAGAGATCTAAGCTGCACTGAGCATCATCTACACCACTCAGAAAATGTAGTGGCAGGATCTGTTGCTTACCTGTATAAGCAAGTGCCAGGGTGCAGAACTGGGTGAAAGGGGCAAGAGTCTGCAGGGCAGAAAAGCAGAGTAGAGAGGTAAAGAGAGGATGCTGAGAGCAGAGGCATTCACAGGGGGAGTTAACTCCATGTAACCTTTTCTCAATATAACAGAAGTGCTCCAGATGTAGAATAGTCAGTGCAGGGTACTTGAGACCTCTTGTTAGAAAGGGGAACACCTCAGGTCTGAGCCAGGCTTTAACAAAATGATTCCCGTTTCAGGTGAACGCTGCTGACAAGGCTGTGCTGTCAAGACAGAGCCCAGTGGGCCCATGCTGCTGTACTCTGGTTTATGCCTTTACCAAGTGGGCCCAACAATATTCACGGCCTCAGCTTCCCCCCTGACTTCATGAGGAGCAGTCTCAGACCTTTGTGAACATCCATCTTTCCACAAGCATAAGAAAAGAGAGTGAAAGACAGAAATCCCATCACATAATCCTCAAAAGCTTGGCAGAGGTTCTGGAGAAATAAATTGAAAGTAAAGAACATAAGCAAAAAACCATCACAGAGACCTAGAAATAGAATTGAAGGGAGAGGGTCATCAGTATGACTAAGAAAAAATCTGGGCAAACTACAAGAGACAAGAAGAGCAATTAGACAGATAAAACAGCAGCTGCAGGAAGCTACATGAATTCTTTGAACCATTTCCCTATTGTTCACAGTGGGAGGAGGGTAAAAATTCTTCTGGGAACTCCCTTCAGGTAACCAAGGCATAGCCGTGGCATGAAGTGAGCTCTCTGAGGAAGAAGTGTTGGAGCAAGTAGAGAGACCTATTAGCAGTCATTCCTCAGGGCTTGATCTTGTTCTTCTGAGAGATGAGAATGAAGTGGAAACAGAAAGTAGCTGAACTAACAGAAGTGCTGCTTATCAGTGCAAGGCGTGTGACTGAGCCCAATGCGTGGGTATTTTCTGGCTCCTGTCTTTCCAAAGGGAATTTACAGAGTGTATTTCAGCCCAAAGGAAAATTTTTAGATTAAAGTTATTAAAGGCAGGTTCATAGGCTGTACAGAGGCAGCTAAACAGAGAGAAATTATGGAGATGCTACTACTGCTGCTAATAACAGTTCCTACAAATAATGGCGTGTAGGATGCCAAGTTATCTTTAGCAGTCTAGAAAGCAAGGACAATACTAGGAAATTTATTGACATTAGGAGCTTCTTCTCCTCCTGATAGTCATCCAGGTCTTCCTGAGAAAAACTGCTTCTCCCTGGCCTCCTTATGGCATATTAATGAAATATTTGTAGGAAAGGAAAAATCTGTCGGTGATTATTCATGCCATAGAGCAGGCAATTAATGAATTCTTTTTAATTACCTTTACTGAGACAATTACAAATGTTAGCATTCTTGAAACTATCACCCTTTTTAAAAAATGCCAGGTACTCATGTTTGTGGCCTCCTGCTGCAGCAAAGCTCACAAGCTGCCTGTGTCCCTGGGAGGGACATCCTCATGGTGTCCCAGGCTGGCAGCTCCCTGCTCTCCCACCCTTCCCCTTGCAGGGTCAGCAGCCGGCCAGGCTACACACAGCTCTTCCTTACCCAAAAGGAGAGGGATTTGGAGCCAACCTGCTGAGTAGCTGTGCTTTTGAGCTCCCTGTTCCCTGTAAAAGAGGAGCCTGATGAAACGCCAAGGGCTTCAGCTTGCTCCTACGTTAACCCAAAACCACCATGAAATCAAAAAGTTACAGTGCTGTTAAGTGCGGTGACAATAAAGCCCAAAAATTGACCTTAATGAGTTTAGATTGGCTTTTCCCTAAGCATTTCTCAGTGGCTCTTTAGTATCAGGTTGCTCTGGGCAAGCTAATAGTCACTAAAACTGTACAGAGCCCTGAAATGAAATGGGTTAGCTGAGCTTAACAAACAAGTTACCTCTCTGTTTCTTATGCCAGATTTTGTGGGTGAGTTAATATAAACTAATATTCATTGATGTTCTTGGTTCAAACAATACATGCTTGTTTTTACCTCGTTCCTACCATTAGTTTAGCAGGCAGGCACAGCCTGAATCCTAGATGATGAGTTTCCATGGCTTTCCACCACTTGTGCCTAACTCCTAGCACAAAGCAGCTCACTGTTGAAACAATTATACTACATTAAACCAACTAACTGCAACTATGCTGAGTTAAAACAATGAAATGCAGAGAAACTTCGGATTTGTTATAAACAAGCTAAGCTTTGAAAGGTTATTTCTGCTACAAACTGTTTCATAGTTTCTACTTAAAATGTTTTTTCCTCAGGCGATGTATTTCTACTGAGCAATCATGCCCTTTTTCATTTGGCAAGTACTGGTTCCCTTAACTCCCACCTGCTCCATTTTCTACAAAGCAAAAATTAACATGGCTTCATTGGCAGAGTAAGAAGTATTTATCCAGGCATTTATTAACCAGGGAAGTCCTACATGCTCAGATTTGTCTTCTTTTGTAATACGTGCTTCAATCTGTAACTGAACTTCTTTCACCCAAATAGTCCTCTGATATCAGAGGTCCAAATGGTGTCCTGATTACTGATAGTAAACTGATAGTATGCAGAAAATTTAGAAATGAGCAGTGCCTCAGTACAGAGCTGGGAGCTTTCACAGCCACTGGTGCTGTTTGTTCCAGTTGTGTTACCAGACTAGACACATTCCTAAACTCCTTACCTAAAACTTGCTCTTCCCACACATCTACTCCTTGGTCTATAATCTGTAGATTATCTGTTAATCCCCCATGCTCCCACTGGCTCCAGATCATAACACCGCACTTGGACATATTTGTAGGATTGCAGCTAAAATGAAGTTTAATGGTCACAGTTGCTCTTTTAGGTTAGGAACCACCCCAGTAGCAACATTAAATGACTGTTGTAAGATTATGATGAAATGGAAAGATAAATTTGGGAGTTCATCTGTTTCTCTTCACGTCTCAGAGCTGATATTCTCATGGTTAAGTAAAAAAAACCAGAAAGCAGATACAGCTGTTTCCAGACACCTCAAGAGGTGATGCTTAATGATATTTCTACCCTGTGGACCACTAAAGACTATTTCAAAGAGACCAAATAATGTGAAAAATCTCTACCCCAAACCCACTGCCCATAAATTTAAATTCAGCATTCAGGTTTCCAGATCTTCACTTTGTCCACAAAAAAGTTGAAATCTTTTGATATAGGTGAAGGCCAGTAATTAGCCACTACGTGCTATCACCCTGAAAAACTGGAGAAGCACCAGTAATTTTTGAAAACAGTGAGACCAGGGCCCTTCTGTTATCTAAACGTGGCCTCTTTGCTATGTTTCCATGTTGCAGAGAAGTTGTTACTTTCAACCACTTCCTGGAAGAAGCAGCAGAAAAAGAAGTGCGGGGGAAAGCCAGGCTCCAGCACTTCATTGAGAACCTGTTGCAGCGCGTGGATCTGGCAGAAAGGCAGCTAGAATATTACCAAAACCAGCAGATGGTGTGCAACCACACCGACGTCAGCGAGCACGTGGTAAGCCTGCAGAGTCCTTCCCTTTACTGTCACCCTCCCCCTGGAGCCAAAGTGCTGCGGTTTGAATTCGGGTGGGCTCAGTGGCTGGGGCCAATCGCTGCTGCAGGCAGATGTGCATTTGTGAAATGTTTCTTTAGGTGTGTTTTATTTGTGTTATAAATTGCCACTTTACACCAGGGAAAGGAGCAGGGAGTGTAAGAGCAGCAACAGCCAAAGATGGTAGAGGGAGAGCAGAGAGTAATGAAGTATTTCATAGATATTTAAAATTTTTTCCAGCTTTGGCTACTGCTGCTGTTGCCTTTGCCATGAACACTTTTTTTAATGTGACTTGGCAGTCTTTTTGGGATGCCTAAAGATTTTCAGGAAAGACACGGATATCTATAGGTGACATACCAGCCCTGCTGGCAAAATCATTTTGCTTTCAGTAGTTATCTATCATGGGACTCTTAGAAACGGTGAATGGATTCCCACAGGCCTGTACCCCATGGATTAGAAATCAAAGAACATTTCTTTGTAAAATACATTATTTCTTTAAAAGCCCTCATTTTTAATACCCAAACTCAGTATTTTTCCTACAGTGCATTACATTTATATGACAAGTTTTAGGCACAGGACTTCTAAGGAACATTTCAGTTTAAATGAATACCCCATGCTGCCTGTGCTCAGTAGTTGCTCACCCTGGGATGTGAGAAGAAGGCATTTGATCATGCACAGCCCTGAACAGGTATGCAGTGGTGGAAAGGAAAGGTTTCCAGAGCTACTTGGAAGACAACAAGCTTTAGGTAAGACCTGAATAAATGTAGGTGAGCTGCAATCCAGTGCAGGACATCTCAGACAGTATCTGTAAGAAGATTATGGGGCACCGTACACTTGGGCCTCAATATTAAATCACCTCTCCTGCTCTGGATGTGTTTATCGTGATGTCAGGCTCAGCAGTGTCCCTTGGGGGGGGCTCTAATTTTTAAGGCAGCTGCCCTGCTTTCTGGGTGACTTCAGCATTCCTCTAAGGTCATCCATCCAAATATTGACCATCCTGACCTTCAGTAAGTTCAGAAAAGTACACCATGAGATGGCTCCAGACTCCAACCAAGACAGATGACAAGCAAAGTCAGGCTGGGCAAAAATCCATCTGCAAAGTGTGGACAATACCAGGGACAGAGGGAACATTTACAAGAACATAATCATTTTCAGATGCCAAATGTGACTTGCTTGGCTCAGGGACTACATTAAATGATATTCAAAGGCTCAGTGTACAAGCTCTGATGAGAACTCAATACAAAGAACCGATTTAGTACTAAGATTGATTTAAGCTAAGCTGGCATTGAACACCTCCTTTTCTGACCCCCACCAAAAGAGGGTCTAGACAAAGTATTTCCACACTGTGAACCAAACTGTTGTAAAAAATGAAGTCATGCAAATTTGGGCTGGCACTGAGGCTATGCTGTCCCTAGCTGGTCTCAGGATTTGCAGGAGGGGGAGAGAAATGTTTGTGTCCTCACCCTCCACCCTGCAGTGCAAGTCTGGCAGAGCCAAGGGCTTGTAGTTGGAGTTTCCTAGCCACTTGTGTAAAGGAAATGTATCACTGGAAAATGAAAGGATCTGAGAGAAAGTTAATTTCATACAGCTTATTCAGCCACTGCCCTTTGTTAATTATCTTGAACGCAATAATTACTTCTCTTTGTATCTATATTGCTTAATCTAGTGTGAAAGATCTCTGTTCAGCCCACACTTCTTTCAATTTACTTTGATTATAGTTACAATAAAAAGAATGGGAAAAATCCAACCACTAACAACTCACTTACTATGAATTTTAAAAACATGTTCATAAGCTGGAAGAGTAATAATTTGTAAAAGAGGAGGTTTTTTCGGTTTCTTTCATGAATGTTATTCTAGTTTTAACTGCAGGTGAGAATGGAAATACAGTTTTAAAGACTGTGTATATTTTATCCTTGTACTTTAATTACTTGAAAATATAATAGTAATAACCTGGTTTTGTTTTCATTGCAGTTTACAGACATTTCATTAAATAAGAAACCCAGATGCCTGTATGTATATCTCCTTTTTTTTTTCTTAAATACACTAAGTTGACATGCTCGCATTTTTGCTTTTGCATTTTACCTTATAGGTTGGGTTTGGTCAGGTTCTATACTTGCATGTGGTCTGTATTTATGTCATGTAATTGAGGAAAAACACATTTTTGCTAAAACAAAATTAAAATCAGATATTGTCTAAAGAAAATAAAGAATGCTAATTTTCTGTTAAACAAATTACTCCTTCGTGCTGACTATAATAGCCTATTGCAAAGCTACAGAGTTGAATCTCTTTGGCAGACACAGTCCAAGTTTCAGTTAAAAATATCTTTAACATTCTATAGGTCGGAGAGACAGTTGTCATTTCCTAACAGACAGTAACAATCATATAACCAAAGAAGTGCCCTGACAAAGCATGGCCACTAACAATCTCAGGTTACTCAAGCAGCTGTCCTGGGAGCAGCAGAACTAATTGGGGCCAGTCTCCCATGTCTTTGTGACTTGGTCATGAGTCCCAGCAGGTGGCTTGGAGCATCACGTGCTGCTTGGCCAAGTGACAGTCAGGCAGTGCACCCTTCTTCAGGGCAGCCTTTCCTAGTGGGGAAACACAAGTTTGGGACTTTTTCCCATTACACCCCAGGTCATTCTCCATAGTGTAACAGATTAGGAATATGTGTGAGTAGAAGTTCAGACTCTCACAGTCACTTATGTCATGGAGCTGCTGCTTTTAGCAAAGCATTTCCCATATCTGGAGGGGGCAGCTTTGCATTTCATGTGCAGTGAGCTGCATCTTCCTCCATCTTGGGTACTTTCTTACCCTGACTGTGAACTGGGGACGGACAGCTGTCTTCTCTACCATAAACTTGTTCAATTTAAATACAGTTTAGCCTCTTTTGGCAGCCCCTCAGGTCATATTGACCTTGACTTTCTGGTTTTAATGGCATCATTCAGTGCAGAAGACGACTGCCTAACATCACCTGCAGTAGTGCCTGTGTATGCCTTGGGAATAAATGATGCAACTTCTTCACCATAACAACATCTGAGAAAAATAGACCACTGCATCTTTTAACAACTAAGTAATGGACTGTAACAAACAATACCCAAGAACTGATGGTAAACTGGAGTGGCCAACACTTGTGCATTTACACAGGTCATTCCTAAACCCCAGCAAGTGGTCAGAGCCCAGGCCTGCACCAGGCCAGGATGACACAGTGCCTGCAAGCTCCAGCTTTTCACCTCCCAAAACTTCCCCCAGTGAAATCTGGTTAGCAAAGCTGCCAACCAGGTAATGCTGTTATGTAGGTAAGGCTTCATTCCTACCATGTCAGATGGCCCTCACTGCCTCCCACCAACAAATACAGGCTTTCATGACACCCTTCTCATCTTCCTAAAGATCAGGAGGGGGTTTGCACTGTACACACTTGAGTAACCACAGCTTTTTCCAAAACTGGCTTTGTCAAGTGTGCAATATCATTTCAACTCCCAGAAAAAGTAATACTACAGATATATGGTTTTCAGAAATAACAAGCTATGGAAAATAGCCCTATGGGATCCCTTAAGAGATCAACTTGTACATCAGCACATCTGTTCTTCACTTCAGTCACAGGAGCTGGGTAGATGTGAGCTGGTGCCTTATGTTCATAGTTCTGCTTTTACACTACATGTATCTGCTGTAAAATATTTCAGGATTATGTTAAAAGGGACTATAATGATCTTACTTAGCTAAACTGTGGAACTGCAGTTTCAATGTAAAATTTCAGAGCAGAGTGCATGGTTCAGCCTTTGCAGCATTGGGCACTTTGCTGTCACTCCACCTGAGCTCCCCAGTTTTTGCAAATCTTGCTGGGCTTGAACCATCACAGAGAGAACAAAGAATTCAGCTTACTTTGGCCTTGAAGCTTTCATACCCTTCTTTCCACCAGTTTTTGTGTTCCCCTTTCTTCTTCTCCTGTTTTAAACCAAAGCCTGAAAGGGAAGCTGAAGTTTCCCTACATGGGTGGTCAGCACAAAGGCAGAGCATGGAGTTTCCTGAGCTATTGGCCATTAGTAGCAGCAGCTCCCTGGGGCCTGGGTGCAGCCCAGGGCAGCACTGAGATTCCACAAAGAAGTCCCTACAGTTCCTGCACCTACTTTCTACTTTTATTGGTGCTGTGTGGTCTTCCAAAGACCAAGGGATGTTCATTCTTTGCAGAAGGCTGATGTAAACAGGTGCATCTTTAAAATCCCTATCACCAAGTATAGACCTCAGTAAGGTCTCAGCGCTCCAAAATCAGCAGAATGCTGATTGGAATAGAAGTGTAGATGAATGTGCCTGAAGAGTGCACCAGTAACACACATAGGGGTTATTTTAGTGAGGAATGCTTTTGAGTACTGAGAAGTGTAATTCATCTTGCAGCTCTGTTTTTAACATGCAGCCTCATTCTGTAAAACAAGACTATTTTTGTCTTCAGAAATGTATGGGTTTGGGATATTTTGGGGACTTATCAGTTTGCAAGACTGAATAATAGCTATTAATAATCACTATTACTAATTTCAGGAGCCGAGGAAGTCAACACGCTTCATATAACATCCCTGATGCAAAGCCTCATTCCTTTCAAAAAGGAAGGATTGTGCTGAAAAAAGCAAAGGATGAAAAAACCAGCTTGCAGCCAGTGAAATGCTTCTATGAACCTGTTGATTGCCCAAGAGAAATATGGAGAGCACAAAAGAAGGGTGAACCAGTCTGCTCTGCCAGGAAAGTCAGCGCAAAATCAAAGATGGGTAAAAAGGCCAAAGCGCTATAGGAATGGTGAGCAATATACAGTAACACAGGAACTTGGCTTCAACACAACAAATATTGAATGAAGTTAGTCATCCTACTTTTTCCTATCCATCTGGCCATGCCAAAACATATCAGATATAATATATAGAAATATATACATATGGAAGATTTATATTATTTAGTTATGCCATTCCCTCTTTGGGCACTATAAAAGAAGTGACATTTTATTCAGTTTACATGGAGGTTTTTCTATTTATTCATGTATTTATTTATTTATTTAGTCATTTATAGAGCTTATTTTAAATGACTGCAGTTATCTTGCTGGGCAGTACTGTGGCTGTATGTTTAATTATTTTAGTGGCAGCATGTGGCCTGGTAATTTATTTTCCATCTGTGTTACTGCTGAAGTTCAGAGGAATCCATTTAATCGGCACCTAAATATTCAATCTTTCAGCTTCGGTAGGTGTAAGATCAGTGACTATCAGACATACTTAGATGCAAAGGCCTACTCAGAGTTGCTTGAAGGCTGTTTACCAGCAGTAGATTGCTACCCTGGGTTTTTGGCTATAAGCACATTTCCATCTTTGATTAAATACATTAAACCAATTGACTCTGCCAGCAGCCACGTTATCTATTGGTACAAGTTTGGGCTCCTCTGGTGTCCCTTAGCAAGGAGACCAAAAGCTGCCCTGGCAAGCACAGGCCAGACTGGGCCAGAGGAGGAATTTCAGTGCCAAGTGCCAGCAGCAGGTTGTCGGATGTGCTGCAGCAAGTGACAGGCTAAAGCAGCGTGTTATTGCATGGCATCCTGTTCAATGCCTGTGCTTGGTCTCAGGCATGAGAGGCCCAAATGGCCATGGTTAATAACCCAAATCCCTCACATTTTTGTCTCTGAAGAATCTTTACAGGGCTGAGAGATCACTGACTTTGAACTAAGAACCCAAGTGCAAGGCAATTAGAGATGACTGCAGAACAGGAATGCACGTGTTTACACTGGTTTGTGCCAATTAAAAGGATCCTTATTTATCAGAGAATTTATTTATCAAAATGATTTTTTGTGTGTATAGTTTTTGGTAACATGAATCCTCGTGCCATGTTTACAGATATGAACATCCTGATGATGTTACTGATGAGATTTGTTTTCTCAAGAAAAAGAAAGGATAGGTGAGGCAGGTCTGTGTGATTTATTTTTTAAACGCTCATAACAGATGTAAATTGTTTATGTGGAAGGTGATTTTTACAGTATGTGTACAAAGATTTGTGAAAAATGTTTTTCATTTTTTATAACTATGTCTGCAAGCAGAACTGAGTATTAAAAGACAGTGTATCACTATGATTACTGCTGCAATAAGCACCCGAGTTGCAATATTTTTAAAGCAGAAGATGACCAATCAGTCAGCTAGGATCAGGTAACTACAGATGTCATACATTTGTCAGTGTACAGAGCTCCCAGAAAGTAGCAGAGTGAAGAAAGAGTATTATTCCTCACTTTTATTTTAAATAGTGTATATGGAACAATCAGATATATGTTTAAAAGTTTCTTAACACTGTTTCAGTAGAAAGTCACAGTGTAAAACCAATTCAGGTACTTAGGTTGTAATGATATTTTAATATTTATTTAACTCTGTCACAAGGCCACACTTGGCCTTATGCTAGGCATTGTGTGTGGTGAAAAGGAGTTGTTCATTGTGTTGCATGGGCTTGGGTCAGATTGTGTGTTACAACAACTTTTATAGGCAAGCTACTATTGAAGCATTCTTGAGGTTTTTTTCTATTGCTTCCCACATCCTTCCACAAACCTGGAAAAATGACCCTTTTTGAAGATAATAAGGGTGAACGTTAGAAAGATAATAAAGTAAAATATATTAATCTGTTTCTTTATCCACCTGACACTGAAAGAATATTTTTATTTTTAAATGCCTATTTACTCTGTTAGTCACCAAAGTTAAGTGCAACTACTAGTTCACAAATGAGATGTTTATTTTATTATTTATCATGCCAGAATTTTGACTGTAAGTTGTCCTTTTCAGGGAGGAAGAGGAAAAGAGTAAGAGAAGTTGCATGTTTTTAAACTTTTCAAAGCCTAATTTACACTTAACTTGCTAAACAAATGCCAGTTTAGTTAATTCGAAAGAAATTGGATTGTACTGTAATCCCAGATAAAAGTTTTTAGAATATAAACATTCTAATAATAAAGATATATTTCTCAGTTACTGTGTCACTTAACTCTGTCAAATACATTGTTTCTTACAAAAGCCTCCGAAAGCTTGGATTTCGGTTCATCCCTCAGATAACACACGTCAGTGAAGTCGGGTTGTGACCCTTCCCAGCAATACAAATTAACCTGCAGATAGCTACTGCATCCTGCCTGCACAGCTCACACCTGTCACCTGCTGCTCTCCTACTGGAATGGTGCCTGAAAATCGTTCCTGAGGTGACCCACAGGGTCAGAGAACCTGCCCAAAGCAGAGGCAGGAGGAGTGGAGGGAGGGGTCAGGCAAAGGAGATTAAGGGCAGAGGGGCTCCCAGGGAATGTCGGTGATGGTGTCTCCCTCACACACTGCCAGTTGCAGAGCCATCATTTCATCAGGTTTCTCTCTGGTTAGACTTGGAAAGAGAGGTTTTCCCATGGGGGAACCAGGTTCCTGTCTCATTAACAGAAACAACATTAGAGAAGAATAGGTACCTGCACCAGGCTGAGTCTAACCAGCTTTAGCTTGTGGGGACTTCAGGAAGTCAGGAAATGTCAATTTTAAAATATTTTTTAAATCTGAAAGCGTTCTGACAAAGTTGACCACTCACCTTTGAAAATGAATTTGAAGCACACTTATCACATTTTGCCTTTTGAGACGCTTTGAAGGTACCTTGGTGGGTTGTATGATCACATCAAAGTGAATTTCATTAGGACCTGGATGCCTCATTCCCATATAAATTTTTTAAATTGCACCTCATTTATAACTAAAAATATCTCAGAGCAGGATGTGTACTGGCTAGGCCTTTGCAGGTGAGCTTTATGCTTAAAACAAAATGTTCTGACAGACATTCTGTTCTGTGACATTATAGGCCAGGAAAACAAGAGACTAATTGAAACCCACAGTTTTAATTAGAGATATACATAGAAAAAACCAATCACTTTGAGATGCTCCTGCCAGTTGAAGAGAGAACATGTTTTAAAGCACTTAATGACATCTGATCCCTCCCCCCAGTTCTGACTCAGTAGTAACAACAGCCTCCCCCTAACCAGAGGAGATCTGAACACATTTGTTTTGTTTCAAGGAGAGTTACTGCAAGTATTCAATGGGATATTCATATTCAAAGAGATGGCCACCACTCAGAACAGTTACTAGGTCAAACAAATTGTCACTTCTATCATCCCTAATAATCCTTCCAATGCCACTGGCTCTTTCAATCTACTTGAGCAAAATCCAGCTCTTCTCTCTCTTCATTCTGCGTCATCAGATAGTTGCCTCTATTTGTTCTTACCTCAGACTAATGCTGGTTGTTTCCATACATCCTGTCTCAAGTGGCTGGAGTGGACTATTTTAGTGCTCTCTGCAGTGAGCATGGGCATTATTTTTTATTGTTTTTTAGAAAAAATAATACCAGAAGTGATTTTACTACATGAAGCTCTTAAAAATAGATCCTGCTGCAACACAAACAAAATGTCCCTTTCCATTTTGTTGCTAATGTCACCCTCTATCTAGCCATGCTTTTTTTTTTTTATTCTGGTCTCTTGAATTTTCATTTGCACATCTCTCCAAGGAGAAGGAGAAACAAGCAGCATAAATTAAATTCAGTCATTGGTCTGACAAGCCTTTCCCCTCTCCTGGCTCAGTCCTAGCATCTCGCATTGCAAGCAGGTAAAAGTTGGCTTGAATTTTTCATAAAATCATGGAAAAAATATATACACAACAGATTTTGAGTTCATTAGAATGTTATGAAAGAGGAAGAGGTTCTGAGCTGGGAGGGAAAGAGGAAGAGAGATACTCCACTTCCTAGAGAAGTCACTTTTAAAGATGAATGTGACAGGTTGGAGGAATTTAGTGTGTGCTGGCATGAGATGAGGGAAAGCCAGACTCACACATAAGGCAGCAGTGAAAGGATGGGGACCTCATTACTGCCTGCTGTTTCTTAGGGGTTTTGACCTACAAAACATAAGCATAGATACAGCCTGACACATTCAGTCCTTAAATCACACTTTACACACATGTTTTGCAGCCTAATTACTAATTTCAAAGTAGTAGACTTTAGCACTAGGGCTTCCAAGAAATTCCCCAAACTCTGTCCACAGTATTTGTTCAAGCCATGTGTATTTGCTTTACAGTGGGAACCTGTGCTCGGTGGGGCTTGTCAGCAGTGGGAGATTTCTGTGTGCTCCCAGTCCTTGCTCCCTCCTGTCTCTGCTCAGTGACCTATGGCAGCTGGGTGGTCGCTGGCAGTTCTGCTGGACTCTCACCCCACTGGCAGCTGGTTCCCACAGCAGTGCTTTCCTTTACAGAACTTTGCTGATTTTTTTGTCTGCTTCCCCAGCTCTCTCCTTTCTACCAACTCAGTGCCTTCAACATGGGAGAAGGCTCGTGCAGCAGGCGTGTTCCCTGAACCTCAGCCTGCTGATAAGTCACCGCATGGCACCAGAGACACTTGCAAAATGCTTTCTGTGGCAGCCTGCGGGCAGCTGCTGCACTGAGGTGGCACATTCCCAGTTGTCCTGCCAGCTTTGTGCTGCCCGGGTGACAAGGCTGCCTGTCGCCATCCGTGCCTCTCATGCCTGTTGGCAAACAGGCGGTGGAGTGACCAAAGGTCAGAGGGCTGTGTTTCTGAGAGGACGTCTGCAGCCCATCACCCCGCAGCTGGAGAACAAGGGGAACCTTGGCTGACTGTCCTACACTTCACAAGTATTTTCATAAAAAATGTTACACACATGGTACTTGCCCTTTGTTGAAGTACAGCTCAGGCAGGTGTCACAGATCTCTGCTCCTGAAGGGATTTCTGATCTCCCACCCAGCCAGCACTGACTGGGGTACTTTTGTAAGAGAGGGGAGGCTGAATATTGGTCATATGAAGCACACACATACATGCTCAGGTGTGCACAGTAGAAGTGGGTCAAGAAAACAACCAAAAGAAGGTTGGTTTTGTTTTGATTTTCCTGGCCATTAATATTCTATCATTATTAGAGAGAAACCCCAAGAGAAACTTTTCAAAATAAAACTATCAACAAGCTAGTCTGGAAATTGTATATACACCTTTCCCTGAAAATCACTTTTGGCATCACTATTCATCTATAGTATATTTCCAGAAAATTTTCCTCCTTGCAGGAAACAGTAGGCTCTGAAGACACTTTTAAAACTTTTTCTCAGGGGGAAGGAAAAAAGCAGGCAGGAAAATGGGAGTATTTTATCATAAACCAGCACTGCCCCAAATCCACAAGGTTTACACTGAGAAACTCCCCCAGCAGTGAGCCTCTAATTGTCTCTATGTCACCCTGCCTTGCCTACCAACCCTTCTGAGATCCGGGCTATAGAGGTGACCTCCTAAATATGGCACAGTGTAATTATCCCACCCTCTCGAGCTTTGTGCAGGCACCTGTTCAAGAGGAGCACGTGAAAGTCACCGGTTTTGCATGCTGCCAGGGTATGCCATGGTGTTCGTGCCGAGCTATGCTGGGGCCACCCCCGGGCAGAAGCCCTTTGTGGGGATTAGCCTGAGAAACCAAGGGATGGATCAGGCATCACCCAAAGCCTGGCAATGGCAGGTGAAGCAAACTGGATTTATGAGAGCTGAACCTGTTTCTGTGACAAGAGCCATGACTCTCCTGTGGCTGCCAGCATGGCTGTGCACTTGCCAAACCTGTCTAGGTTCCCCACCAACCCTAAGAAGATTTGGGGTAATGGAAGGCATGGGGGTAGGTTGAAAAACTCTCTTGCACACAGCTGCTTTAAAACAGGGTATAAAAAGCACGGAGGGACCATCTCAAAGGGCAGGTTTTGAGCACACACAAGCTCATCCTACCCTCCTCTTGTCCCCCAGAGGCAGAGGAGTATTTCAGCCATGCTGGGAGCCGACTAGTTCAGTGATGGGACAGAGGGAGACTGCTCTGCCAGCACTCACCTTGCCAACATACTTCTTAAGGGCATTAAATGTTTTATCCATTTGGAAATAACGAAATTAAAAGAATAACACCACTAAATGAAGGAGCCATAACTCATTGTCAGTTAATTTAATTGCCAAAGTGAGCACACTGAGCTGTCGGTGACAAGTTTTATTGTAGTCCCTTTCTAAAGAAAATGTTGTTGCCAGACATTATCCAGATTTCACCTGTAGACTCCCCTCCAAGGGAGCAGATAAGGGCAACAAGCAGAAGACAAAAGACTGATCCCAACTGAACAAGGAGGAACATTTGCCAGGGGACAGGCATAAGTTTAAGATTCCAGAAGCGTGGGTGGGGAGAATGAAAATGAAGACACAACTGAGGCAGTTGAAATAGATTTTCATGGCCTGTGCTAAAGAAAAGACCAGGATACCAATTTAGTTTCTATTCCCATTTATTCTTTTAGTGGGCTTCAGTAACTTTTTAGTTGTGCTAACCACTTTTTAATGAGGAAATGGAGGTGCCCTTCCCATCTCAATACCATATAGTATCACCACCCTCATTTTCTAGGGTACACCACTAAAGGACTTATAAGAACCAGATATTTTATTTTGGGGACAGGGGCTTCTATTCCTTTGATGTAAGTAGGTGAAAACCTACACCACGGATGCCCATCTCCTTGGATTTCAGGATTGGTGCTGTGAATCTGGGTATGTGAGTCTGGGTGATGTCAAAGGTTGGTTCACTTCTGAGGAAAATGTAAATAAAACACTTCCACTTTATCTGTGTACACACTCGAGGTGTCCAGGAGACAACATATATGAGTCAGTTTAGATGTCAGTTTGCAGTGGGCAGATGTGCTTCTCTGCTCGAAAGGAAATTTTGCATAGTTATAAAAGCTGGTGTGAGTCCAGGATAAGACCGGCAAATAAGTATCCTATTTGAAAATTCGGGGTTTAGGCAAAAATAGCTTTGTAAGAGACACGTAAGCTGGCAGATGAATCCAGACGGAGCCTTTTTGCCACTAGGTGGTGATGGCTGACAATGAATGGGTGCAGGACGCTCTCAGCCCCTCTCTCGCCCCACCGGAGCTGCTCACGACACCTCACTATTCCCGTCCCCCTCGGGAGCAGTGCCTGTTCCACTGCCCGCTGTTACCAGAGACAGGCCACTCCATCTAACCTCAGCCTAAGGAACACGTTAATTAGAGGACTTGACTAAATACATCGAAGCGTCATTTAATTAACTGGCAATGGTGAACGAAGAGGAGACCAAGAAATGACATGCTACAGTTGGTCACTTGCAACGGGATGCTGTCAACAAAGGTAGTATCAGTAGCTGAGCCAGTCTCAAAATCACACTAACTGAACATAAATTATCAAAATTTGTTTTTCTAACAGAGCCAAATCAGCTCAACATCCGCCTCAGTCCCCTGGCAAAAAGCAGGATTTTCGAACAGTGGTCGGAGGCAGAGGTGCCGGGCAGGCTGTGAAGTGCAGGGATTACAGCACACGGAGATGAAAGCCTTGCTGCCAGAAGAAGCCAAGCACACGTCCCAGCGCTGTCCCAGTGGCACCGGACAGCAACTGTCCACCCACAAGCCCCCTGGGCTGCGGGACACCCGTGCAGCCACCCTGCTGCAGGGCCATACCCCACACCATGCCAGAGCAGCCTCATCGTCCCTTCCACAGCCCATCCCCCTCCCCGAGCTTAGCAGCTACTGCCCTTCCTATTAAGCACGTGATATTCTGCTTCTTCATAACCCTAATTAAGAGGCTTTATTCTTATTATAGAAATTAAGTCTACTTGAAACAAAATAGCAATTTTCTGTTATAAAATGATGACTTTCTGAAAGACATAAGAGGACTAATGCACTCGGCAGCAGCTAATGACTGCATGCCAAAAGGTCCTTTGCTTTTAGTGTGCACCCATCTGCTTCTTGCTGCTCTGCCATGGCCCACGTTAGAACCTACTGAAGACCACCCCAGCCAGTCCAAGTACCCTTGAAAAAGGGGCTCACAAGGACCCACCCCTTCCACAGGGAGATGGCTTCATCCCACAGCCTGTCCTGCAGCAAGGAGCTTTGCTGCCAGGGCAGAAAGCCATGGGAAAAGGAAGGGAGAGGGAGAGCGTAGGGATCGCACAGGGGTAAGAACCATGGCAGGGGATGTTCTCTACAGTCCCGTGCCTGGTGGCCTCCTGCTCAGGCCCACGGGGATGCAAAATGACCAAATCCATGGCAAAGCTCATCTAGGAGAGGTATTAGCACTGAATTCAATGTACCCATTAGACCTCTCACTATTACACTGGTCAGTTCAACATGACAATCGGCTGTCTCCTGCCTTGAGGAAAGTCTAGGTGGGCTTTATGGTTGCAAATATATAATATAAAGGTCTTTTTTTTCCCTAAACAACATTAGATGACCCAAAAAAATGTAATCCATCTGGCATAGTTCCTCTTTCACTCCAGAAAGGACTCCCATTCTTTCTTGGACTGTTTCAAGGGCAACCCTGCCTTTCTGCACCTCAACCACCAGTGCCCAAGGAGGGAGACAGGCCTGCCTGGCTGAAGTCACCAGTCACCCATGAGCAGTGCCAGAGTGACACACTGGTACAAAAGCAGTATTTGCCACTCTCAGAGCAATCCACAAGCAGAAATTTGTTTTTATGAAACATTAGTCATTTTAGATAACAACAAATTGGTACAAATCCCATATTCACATAAATTACCAGCTTTGAATAGTTGACCCACTTTATAGCTAATCTTGGCACAAAATCTTGACTCTGAAATTTGAGGCAGATTGCTTTCAGTTTGGTCAACTTGGAAAGAAAGAAATGAAAAATATGTTAATACAGGGCTCAGAATGAGGGCTTCTTTTCACTTGAACTGAAAACGTCTCATTCTTCTTGCAGCAATATAGGGACTAAAATCTTCTGCAAGTGTCCTGTTTAGATTACCTGCAGGTAATTCAGGTTTCCATTGGAAATAAATTCTGGTGACGGACACAGTTCAGATCTGTCATTTGAGTACTGTCCCGTGAGTGTGGCAAATGCTGCTCCCCCTGCTGCCGTACAAACCCAGTATTTCAGAGCTCCACGAAGGGACCCCCATTGTGTGGGGCAGTAGACACATTTCTGAGGACTGCATTTAAGAAAAAAGGTTAACCACTCCATACCTGGATACACCTACTTATATATTCATAATCTAGTGGGTGGCATCCCTGCCCATGGTAGGGGGGTTGGAACTAGATGATCTCTAGGGTCCCTTACACCCAAAACCCTTCTACGATTTACACTTCTTGCACCTAAAACACCAAGTGTTTCTAATGTGAATTAACCTACTAAATCTCTAGGACCACAAGCCCTTGCTGTTTACCAAGCCTCTGCAGCTGTTGCAGGGTTGTATGGGCTGTCCTACACCTTCAAGGAGCCACAGCAAACCTCACTATTGCTGGCTTCTCCTTGTAGAATTTGGAACTGGAGCCGTAAGTTTTGGCTGTAAACCCTGTTTAAATACATAATTTCCTAATGAAAGTACGGGCTAGTGGGAAAGTTAAGCCATATTCTAGGGATGTTACAAACGAATTAGAACAGTAGATCTATATCACAAGTTGGCCAAAAATTCAGCTGAGCATCTGAACATAGTCTAAGCCAACACCATCTTGCACTAGAAAATAAAACTCAGTCTTCTGGAGACCAAACTCTAGTCCATCACCCAATCCTTCTCTAAAAGGATACCAAGATCCATCATTGTGTCTTCCCCTCTCACCTCCAACTTCAAAGAAACATGCCATAAAGTTTCAAGCTGTCAGCAAACTTTTACCTTCACTCTTGTGCTGAGGATTCAGTTCAAACCCCAATGCAAACTTTAAATCAGCAACAACACTCATGCAGTATGTAGAAAACCTTTTATTTTTAATAACACACAGAAAGAGGACTGAGAGCAAAGCCATTGATTCACTGTAACAGAGCAGCATGTCTGTTTTACAAGTGTATAATTTCTGGTTGGTAAAGATTTGAGGTGATGGAATACAAGCAGACAACTCCCAGGTAACCAGAAAGGAGAACTACACACAAAAGGCAGGTCTAATATTCAGAATACCTGCAGACATTAACAATGCGATCCTGTCACTAATCATAGCTTGTAATGAACTGTAGCAATGGGGTTCTTGGAAATTGGATGGACTCACATAGCTTGTTATTTTAAATAAATACCATAATTGGTATGAAATCCCAGCAACTAAAGTATGAAAAACAGTATGAACTACTAGTCTTTTATGGGACAGAAAGAATTATCCATAGCTATCCAAAGGCTAGTTTGGCTTTCATACACTTGTATTTGAATTTTACATCATCTTGCCTCCAACTCTTTGTAAAACGTAGAGGTTTTGTTAGTAGTGTTTAAGCTAACTGCAGGTATTCGAGTCTTAGATTGTGTGGGATGGAAAGAATTTTTTTTTGCTTAAAAGGAGAGAAAAAGTAGATTTATATTGATAAAAGGAGAACAAGGTGAGGAATCATGTATAAGCAGCTGCATTATGAAAATCTTAATATCAGATTCTAGAGGAGAGAGCTACAGATATTTCTCTTCTTATGATTGACAGACCCAATCCTGATCCGGCAAGGAAAATTCAGTTGATCTCACCCTCAAACCCCCAAGGAGGCTCTGCAGGAGCTACCCCTGCACACAGGCAAGCCAATATCCTACAGACATGTGCTGCTTATGGAGCCACAGTATTTCAAGAGGTACATGAAGACTCCTGTGTTATGGCAGTGTCCCTACTGCTCCTCCTGACTTCACACCTGATGCCCCAAAGGAGAGGCAGGGAGTGTAAGGAAACCTGGCTCCTGCCACTTGCCCCCCTGACAGGTCATCACCATTCTCTGTTTCACTTCCCTGACTCAAAAAATAGAATAACATAGAATAACATAGAATAACATAGAATATAGAATAGAATAACACTTTCAGCCCTTTTGATGGCAGTTTTGACGGCTACAATTACAACCTTATCATTGAAGGATATTAGATTAGTTTCATTACTCTGTGGTGGAGTGTCCAGGTGAGCAATTTATCCATTTAACAGACAAACTGAGATATTGAGATGCTAGCGCAGTAAATTGCCTTAAGAATGGAAAAACCAGATGATTCCATTTCATTTTCCTCTCTTAGCAGCTACCAAATGCTCATGGGAGTAACAAAGGGCCCATCCTAAGACCTACCTTAAATTTTAAGTGTGCGCACTCATCTTAAAGAAACTTACAACACTTCTCTGTTGAACACTGTATGCATTTTCAACTTCTAAAACTGACATCAACTCCAGTGCTTCGCAGAGACCTGCCAGCAGCTGGCAGCGAGCTGGCTGCTCCCTCTGCCAAAGAGGATTAATGCCGAATAATGCTGACTGGAGGTAGAAGACCTAATTCTATTTCTAGACATACTAGTATAAAACCAGAGCGAGTAATGTTGTCTACAAAAGATGGGTGCAATGGTGTAAAAGGATTGCAGTTGGAGAGTATCAGGCTCAGAGGAATTGATGGCATATTTTTTTCAAGGGCATACGTGTCCAGAAACTAATAGAAACATTAAATTTGCTATAAAGATTTCCAATGGAAAAGAAACACTACTTCCAATAATCCTAGCTCATGTGAATACTGTAAGTAGGACACATCTAAATTTGTTTAATGGTTACCCAAAAAAGTTATTTACAATTTGTAAGGTGATATGCCCTTAACTGTTATGGGTAGAATGTGATTTCATTAGGAGCAAAACAGGCAAAATATACCGCCAGCCAAAATCCCTTTTTCCCCCTGCCAACAAAAGTTACCCTAACCCCTTGTACTAGAATAGCTGCAGTAGGAAAAGGCCTCTAGGATGTTTATTTGGATTTTGCTGGTTCGTTTTGGCTTTACAGAATAGGAGACATTTCCCAGCCTACTGTGTATCCATTTGTGTTTAGGCAACCAGAACCCAGCTGCAGAAACCCTTCCAAAGCGTGAGGAGGGCGGGCAGGACTCAGGCAGGTGCAGCACTCCCAGGGGTCTGAACAGGTCACCCCAGCTGCCCTGGCATGTTCAGGCCACAGAGCATCATCCTGACACATGTAAGTGTCTCCTACACAGAGCAATTGCACTGCTAGTACGGATGAGGCTGGGATGACTATTTTGGAGGCAGCAGCTGATGGGGTCAGCATCTAGAATCATCTGGACCACATTCTCCTGTACATTTTTTTGCTGGAGCTTTTCAAGGAAAATGCTGTTTTCTGAATTTACGGAGATTTAATTGCCTTTCTTTGAACTGCTCCAAGAGGAGAAGTTTTCTTCAGCATGCCCTGGCCAGCTGGGAGGAGTCATACCCCTGGCCAAGTTCTTATCTGACCTTTGTCCTTCCCTAGGGCAGGACAAGACACCCATAGCAATGCTGACTCTGGGAGTGAGATGGGACTGCACACACGGCCACTGGGTTACAAATTCAGGCTGTTTGCCAGACACAGCTGGGGAGGAGCTGCTGTATGGGCTGAGATTGCAGGGACCGGGACTCCAGTTTTGCCCTCCCTGTGCTTTCTACCAAGGAGGCAGCCATCCTCTGGTAGCCCAGATTCTGGGACAAAGCAGAACTAGCTGAGTGTCAGTCTGGATCTGAAGAGGCACACTGACTTGCTTGTAAACCAGCAAATGATTTGGTGGTACTTCACAGTGACCCCTCCCTACTGGTAAACTAAACCTAAATACTTTATTTCTTCCGTTTCTTCTCACTGATCAGTGGTGGGCTCAATCAAGGACATGACAGATTCTGTGGCAGAGCCGGGCAGAGGACCTGATGCCGAAACTCATCCAAACCTCACAGTGCAGCCTCACAGACCTGCCATGAACGTGCTGATCCCAACACCCTGAGCGACTACCACAAGGACAGAGTGTGGGATGTGAAACTTTGTCTTCCCTCCCCCACCCCACAAATACTCTCAATATCAGGAAATTAATAAAAATGAGTAAAATAAAGGAATACACAAAGGACTACAAATATCCCCTTTGTTGTATCTGATTTGGACCTGGAGTGTTTCCCAGCTTCAGTCTAGCCACTCGATAATCTGAAGTGGGGAATGCTACATAAATTACTCATTATTCCCACCAGATGAGCTGTCAAAGACTGCGGAAACCAGTTCATGTTCACCTCACCTCTCTCTGCTTGCTCTTTGCTGTTACTTTCCACTCTATTAAGCTCTGTTGCTAAACAGTTTTGTCTCAAGACGCTAAAAGAGACAAAGAAAGAAGGAAAGAAATAAAGAAACTCTCCACAAGCATCCTGTAGCTGTACTTTTGAACAAAAATCCAGAAGGACACAATGAAAGCCAAAGCAATTGCTCTTCCTCTGTGAGCTCATCATTACATCCCACAGATGTCAAACAGCCTTCACAGCCTCTGCCTGCCTGGGGTTACCACCATTACAGACACAGGTATCCAGCCCAAAGACTCCAGGAAAAACACAGGTTAAACTCCCCTCTTGTCAGAGGTGATCCCTGAGAAAAGTAAAAGGCAGCTCTGGGGCACAGTTTGTGCATTTCTTGAGTTGCAGCTACTTGTAGTTATTTTCAAATCACAGATGTCATAGTATTGCACAAAGTCCTACTGCTTTGCTGCAGCTTCTGCTCATCACATCTAGGAGCTCCATCCTCCAGGCCAGTCAGCCCAGAACTTGGCACCACAACTAAAGAAACACCTCATTTTGGTTTTTCTAAATTTGTCATTCTTATTAGATGTTTCCAACCAGCTGCCAGAAACTATATTTCTGCCTGACCCTCATCCCTAAGGTTTCCTGTTTGTTGTTGCTTCCATGTTGCAGACAGCACAAGTGGCAGAGCACTATTGCTCGTGAAAAGGATGTTTTTACATATGGCTCTACCCCAAACACCTGGAAGTACTTGTAGCCCTGGAAAGGCAAGCCCCAATACTGGGTGGCCCTGGAAAGGCAAATGTCATTTCAAGTTAACAAATGCTTCCTGTCATTGCTTTTGGGCCAGACAAAAGCCCTGGAGTGAGCCATACCTAGGATTAGGAGAGACAAAATTCAAACCCAGGATGAAATCCGGAACCTCAAGTCTCTCTTGCAATATCCTGATGTTTCCAGCACACTGCTGGCTGGCACAGCTCGGCACAAGCTGCTGCTGATTTGCTGTGCTGCACAACACCAGACAACACTTCCAACTTCTCTGCAACTGCAGCACAGTGCATTACAGTGCATTATGTCCAATGCCATATGTTCCAGGCTCTGCAGCAAAGGGCATTTGGCACAGGCAGGCACCACAGCAGCCCCCTCCAGCTGGGAAGCAGCAAGAATCCCAGGACTCAGTGAAAAGCCTGGAGGCTGGGGGTTCAACCCAGTACTAAATCCCTCAGGGCAGTGGCAGTCACACCCAAGCCAGGACACAGCCCTGTATCTCTCTGTCTCACCAGCAGAATTGTTATAAAACCACTGAGTGATGGCTGGAGCTGCATTCCTCTCTTTTTCTCAGTATAGACGGGGCAGCCAAGTGTGGACACCAGCTTGCTTTGACTCCACCATGATCCGAATGGATGTATGACACTCCAAAATATGCAGGATCAAAGAAAAACAGGGTTGAAAAGGCCCCACAGAGATCATTTACTCCAGTCCCTCATCCCCAAGGCAGGATTAATTTTCCCCTCATCATTCTTGGCAGACTGAAAAATAGAGAAGAATAAAGAAACCAAACTTCAGGGAACTGGGGTTCAGTTAAGTATAACTACAAAAGCATAGTCTGAACAGGAATAAGGCTGAATGCACTTATTCTAGAAAACCATGCCACAAAAACAGTGTCAGGAACTTGACTTTACTCTTTTCTAAAATAAACAAATCTGGAAGCTTTAAGATATGGGTATGGGCTGAGAATTATTTCACAATCCTTAGTCACCTACATAGTCAACCATTGAAGAAATGCATCATATCACATCCTAATAAACAGTATGCAAATATTTTTGCACTCTAATGCTAATGATATCAAATATTATTAATATGTCATTTGGCACACTATTGTAAAAATTACATTTAACTATGTATTAACTAGAGTTGTAGAAAATGATGTATTTAGCTAATTGTATACAATTAAATTAGAATTAAAAACGGGATGTTTCATAATCTTCTTTGCTTTTCACTAAAAATCTAAGCAGGGAATTCAATAAATGAAAGCTGCTGGAAAAATCACGTGAAACATCAAGCACTGGAAGATTAATATAACACAAGGCATCATATGTTGTTCATCTAAGTTTATTAAAAACCACACCAAGTCTAAATCTTTGCACACTTCATACTGAGCTAAACTTAACTCCTTTTTTTTTTTTCTCCTGATTCTTCATTCTATCTATTATATCTCCCAGGCTTAGATCTGTTGCATCATTATATCCAGAAACTAAAATAAAATAAAATAATAACTTTAAAAAATCATGCCTGTGTTGAAATGCCTGTATATCTGAACTGTAAAAGTAATGCAGATCCAGTACAGTATTTCATTTTTAATAATGCCTCCCTATAGCATGCACGTGGGCTCCTTGCACTTGTGTCAGTAACTGGTAACACATATGGGCAAAAATACAAGTGTTACAAACTGCAGCATGGTTTGTTTTAGGAGTTTGCTCTTTGCTGCCCAGTTAACTGCTTACACGGTTTGTGTAAATATTAAATGCCTGGATGTGCTCATGCTTTCAGAGAGAAAGACTGGGAACTCACTCTGTGGCCAATCCTTTTTTGCACTTAGTTATTTCAAGGATTTCTCCGCAGGCACTGCTCCAACTCAGTACAGGCAACTTTCCTTGCAGTACTTGTAGCTCAGTAACAAGGACTTGTGCATACAAATTTGGCCACTAGTGATATAAACGAACAATTTCGTTGCACATGTAAAGAAAGGACAAGACCAGTTGCTTGTGCTGCACCATTGTCTTACTTTTCCCCATTTTTCTGAGCAGCACACAGACCCCTCTAAACGCAGGGATGTACACCTGACCCTACTTGTGGAGGTCACCCTTTGCATTCACCTCACTCTCTCTCTCCCACGGGCAGCCCTGCCCTGGCTCTTGCTGCAGTCACAAGTGGTATCATGCCCACTAGCAAGGAAACTGGATCAACTCTACCCACCACACATTTCAGATTGCGCAGTTTCAGCCTAAAGCTTTGGCAACACATCAGGACTTTTCTCCTATTGATTCCAGCTAACTCTAGGTGCTGTTTCTACTACTTCATGTAGGCATCCGTATCAGTGGAAAGCTCTGAACACATTTTAACTTTTATATGGGCATCATTCTTTCCATCTACAGGGATGGAAAGGTCTGCAGAGGTCCATAGTCTGCTGGTGTGTGGCAACCTACAGCCTGCACCCAGGGATTTCTCCTCAGACCTAAGGAGCAGCAGAGACAAGCAAGCTGCTTTGTCTGCTCATAAATCCTCATTTCCAGCCCAAACTGATTACTTTTTCCATGTCTATGCTTGCTACCTGCCAGAGGAAGGGGGTGTTACGGGGACGTGAGAGGGCAGGCATTTGCACAGCAGGAACCTGCAGAGGAGTCCTCTTGCTATCCCTGCCTCTATCCAAGTCTGCCAAGGCAGCAGCCTCAGCCCTCTGTGCGTGGGAACACACGGTGCCAGGAAATGAATAAGCACAGAGACCAACGTTCTGTCAGGTTTTGTCCCACACTGCAGGGAAAGTTTGAGGATTCCTCATTTTAAGTCAGTGTTATTTATTTGGACACTAGGCACCTGTATCTACTTTTAGATGCTCATAGCCAGAATGTTTTACCCAGCCCAGTAGGCATACCAGCCTGTGAAAGTTGTAAGATCAGGTGTCCTATCTAAACAGAGGAACTGCTTTCATACACCACTGGAGTTATCATCCAGGACCTGCTGGAGCCAGGGGGAAGCTTCCATTTGCCCTGCTGGTACTGGCTGGGGTCCCAGCTCTCAGCATTTCCTGTCATCCCCCGCCTCACTGGCGTGTTCTTCAACATCCTTCCACCCAACAGTAGCAACTCAATGAAGCACTGCCACAATTTAAATAGTTATTTGCATTTCATTAACAATGACAACATTTATTTTAATACAGTTAAATCAGAGTAGCATTTAATTTAATTTTAACAAGATAGTTATTAAGCTAACCAAATATCAATTGATTGCTGAAGAAACCACATTGTGAAACAAGTAAGTTGAGAAATAAATCTTGTTGCCAGGCCATTAATGTAAAATCACATAAATAATAAACGTCTAATTAGGTTCTCTCTAATGAAGAGCTCCAACTGTTCACTGACATTTCTCTGGGAGGGCTGGGGCCTTCCCAGGTTGGCTGTTAGGGAAGAAGGGCCTGATCCAAGCACAGAGGGCTGCATAGACAGACCCTGGCTGGGCAGCTGGGTTTAAAGAGATGCCCAGCCTCCCCATGTGCTGCCTAGCTGGGACAACCTTGCTCTGCACCCCTCCAGGCACGGGGTGCTCAGAGATCTGAAGCACCTCCCTCAGGTGTGAGTGGGAATCCAAAAGTCGGGAAGCAGGGATACACCACCAGGGACTGCTCCTGTCAACAACATGGGGTTGTAGGGTGTGGGGGTCATTCCCCCAACAAGTGCCATATCTTAATGTTGTCCTCAGCATGAACAGTTTACCATGTTTCCCTGCAGATTAGCCTGCATCTGGAATAACAAAATGGGTCAGTTACAGCAGACACAAACATTTCCTTTTCTAGTATTGCTAAGGACTTGTAATTTTCATCCATCTGTATGTGTGGATATCACTTTCAAGGGAGTTGTTTGTTTGCTTATTTAAACACAGATCTCTTAGGGAGATCTTTTTCTGACCATCTGCTCTGTCCAGCTGTACAAAACAGTCCAAGAAACCTCACTCAGGCAACTGTGAATCAAGTCTGCAAGTTCTGCTTAAAGCATATCAAAGTACCTGCAGGCTCGATTTAAAGCCTTCAAGTGATGGAAAATCCACCAAATCCCTACAAAAATTGCTCCGATGGTTAAATCTGCCCACTGTGAAAAGTCACTGCCCACTTTATCGAGCCTGAATTTGTCTAGTTTTAATGTTTATTCACTGTCTCTTCCCATGCCTTCTTTTGCAATCCCTCAGCCTCTGCCTCACAGAAGCTGAAGCAGAGCTGGCCATCAGAGAGGGCAGTGGCTCTTCTCTCTACCAGCATGATTCTTGGAGGGAAGCCAGAGCAATTTCAAGGAAAAGGGGTCAGAAAATCAGTTTACTAAAGTACAAATGAGTTGCATTAAAAATTTCCTTTTTAAAAAATAACAATAACCCACAGCTCACATACCCCCTAACCTTAAAAATTACGTGAAAATAAGACTGACTACACAGAGCCCATGCCCTCAGATAAGCCAGATTTGCCCAGAAATCACACTGGGCAGGTGGCACCAAAGGACCACCACCTCCCATGGATGGGCAGTAGCAGCAAAGAATGAGGGGTGAGAGGGGACATGGGGAAGCTTGGACCCACGCACACACAACCCCTTGCTCCCTCCAGCTCCCAGGGGAGCTTTTCCAGGTGAACTGCGACCCAAAATAAACTGTGCTGGACTAGTCACGCCCATGAGATAACCTGGGCCTGCACAGCTGAGCTCTTGCAGTGAAGGTGGCTGCAGTTCACGTCGAGGCACGAGGGCTCATAAAGCTGAGACCACTCTTCTACTGCAGCGTCACCTGTCCAGGGGATCAGACACAGACACAGACCAATTTTGCACAATTCTGCTGTACCATGCTGAGGCAATGAAGCCACTGGAGTCTATGACAGTAGTGTCCTGTCTCCATGTGACCCTTCCACATGGTGTCCAGCACCAAATCCAACCGTCTCCACTGCCTCTGTCCACCTCACTTGTTCACACACAGGGAGCAGGCCTTGAGCAGAGGCTGGGACAACACAGCACACAGAGCCCTAATTACAATAAAAGCAGCGATGTGGATTTGTCAGTGTTACGTTACACAGATAGAAGCTGTGATTTTTAAGAAGGAGGCAGGTGTTTTGGAATATGATCTATTTTTCCAGGAGGTTAAGATAAGTAGTTTTCAGCTAATTATTTTGTGCCAAACCAAGCAAATAATCTCAAAAGTGAACTAGTCAGCTTAGAAGACTCTCAAGATTTTCTACCAAATTTTAGACTTGACATTGAACATAGAGCAGGATGAGTGGTGGCAGGAAGGGATCTAACCTGCCTCAGCTGAATTGCTAACACCACGGCTACAGCTTGTAGCCAGTGCAAGGTAAACCACACTTTTGCTTGCATCTTTCCATTGCTGTTTTGCAAGCAAGTAACTTAAACACACCTGGGAAGAAAACTGAAAACTGACCAAAAAAAACCCAGTAACTGAGCAAAAACCAGAAAATGTGAGGGGCCTTGGGCTTTATAAGCTGTTGGAGACTAACTGAAATAGCCAAGGGATACATAGGGGCATAGAGGCTGGGGCGAAAAGGTTGTCAGCCACAAAGACAAAGAACACACATCAATCTCTTCACAACCAGAAGATGGCTCCTTCCATGAGGCCATGGATGCCCATCATCCCTGAAATGACCAGCACACAACAGGTTAAAGCAGTTATGGTGAAAAGAAAGAGAGCCTGCAGTGCAAATACTATTAGTACATCTTTCCCTCACAAAAGAGTCAATTATTAACTCCTCCTAACTGGCTGCCACTCCCATCCCACCTCGGGCTTTGAAAGGACTGAGAGACCACACTTGGAGGTTTAACAATGCAATCTCCTCCCCACATGACCAAGCAGGACTGTACCAACACCACCCACCCACCAGCTCTTTCGGTCATGGCAGAGGAAAACTCACTTCCTCAGCTTATCGTCCTGCGATAAACCTCCAACGGAAACATTTTCTTCCTGTAAGTAACAGCATTTTGAGAAAACACCCACAAATCCCTCCCAAGGCCTTTGGGAGAGCCCTGAGAGTCTCCTGCCAATGCCCGCCAGCCAGGAGCCATCTGTGAGGGCTCTCACCCTCCTGCGTGCTAGTGGTTATGTGGTGACAACCACAAAGAACCACCACCAGCACACAAGAACCACTTTCTTGCAAGGAAACACCAAAAAAGAAGCTTGAGTTTATGGTAACAAGAGTCTTTGTGTAGTCCCCTCCTGTCTCATCTGCTCCACCTCACTTGCATGTGCTCCTCTGCCACCTGAGCAGCGCTACCACCTATTTACTTCCCGGGAGCAATGTGCCAGGCAGGCTCTCACAGGAAGCAGGAGGGCTTGACCGCTCTCCCTCTGTCTCTGAAGCAGGCCCACCTCACCTCCCAGCCCCGGGGAGCACAGCAGCCACCACCAAGGGGAAAGGTAAGATGCCGCTCCAGGCACATCCCCTCGGTCTTGGCAGGCAACACACTCTGCCCTGGTACACATCAGGAGGAAAGGACAGCTTTTTGGGAGCAATCATTGCTTGCTTAGCTGCATTAAATGCTACCAATAACCACATTACCATCTAGTAATTGATGATTAACTCTGTAAGCTGAGGGAGCCACATCATGTCTTAGGAATTATCTTCTTTCCTGCAAAGTTCTTCCTCCAGACAGGACTTAATCAAACCTGCTTGGCTCAGCATAGCAGTTTCCAGGTACAATTTGGAAAAAAAAAGGGGAAAGTAAAGCAAAGCACAGCAAGCATGCAACAACATTGTTGTGAGCTCAGATGACGTTAAATGAATTAATTCAATTCATTCTCAAATTTAATTGGCAAGATTTAATGGTTCACATTGAAAGCATGAATAACTATTTTGTTCTGTGAATGACTATAGTTTAGTGACTCGATGTCAGTGTATTTTGCCCAGGGTAAAACTTGCTATATGAATTATTCACTGCTGGGTGAATGAAATGAACGGGGGTCATGCTCATAGACAGGATGCCAACTGTGGTTATTTGACATGACGGGGCACACTCGATGCTGACAAAGGACAATAGTTAATTTACAATGTGGTACTGGGGCTCAGTCATTCTCCTTAAGATCTTTATAGAAAGCATGGCACTTTTTGTCATGTACTCCACATTAAGATGGATTCTGTGTGCCAGAAAACACTGAAGCATAGCTCACTTTTAAAAATGTTCAGTAGTTTAAAGGCAAAAAAAAAAAATAATCTACCTTCCTGTCTTGTTTGGCTGAAACATTGCTCCAAAGAAAATGTGTTTAAGACCAACTTAAAAACAAATGAAGGAACACATCTATATATCACTTGAGCATCTTGTCATAGATGCAGTAGTTGATAACTCTTAGTAACCTCTCCCTGATAGGAAAGGATCTGGAAGCCTCTCACACAATGAGATCTCAGACTGGGAATAATAGAGCTTTTACCTAAGCTTTTATTTCCAAAGCTGAGAGAGAGAGAATATACTGGACAAAGTTTCTGCACTAAAGTATTTACAGTGAGCAATAGGAGTAGGACATTTTCCCAGCCTTGTTAAAAACCTGTTGCTTTAATACAAGACATTTGTAATCCGGAAAGACGGGATGCAATTCAGCTTGATCTGACAAATGGGCCACAAAAGTTTACTTATGCATACTAATGATACATTCATCTTCACTTTACACTTCTCAGCTGCGTGCTTATTGCAAACATCTGTGTTGCTGAAATGACTGGCATTACAACTCATTTATATGGTTTAAAACTAGTGATGGACGAAAGCTGAGAGAGAGGGGAGGGGCTGTGAATGGGCTGAATCAATGCCCTGGTGTGTATGGAAATAACTTCATGGGTAAACCACAAGCATGGCACAAACATTGTGTGCATGATTATTGCACTGATAATACACCTAGTATTTAGAAAAAAGGCTAAAGGAAAGATAACTAAAAGGCAGCTTTGATTTTCCTTCCATCACACACTCCCTACCATCCAGTTGAGGGAGAAGATGCCACGGTTTCATAGGCCAACAGCTCCCTGGCAATGCTTAGATCACCAGTAAAGCAGCTCAATTCTTGATGCCATCCCCAATTAATGTATTTTCTTGCCTTGTACAAAAAATGATACACTTTCTCTCAAACTATGGTGTGCTGGAGATTGTGCCTACCTCTGAAATGAGCCTACCTGGATTTGCCTTGTTTCCATCCCTCCTGACGCTGGGTAATTTGGCCTAAATCCTGCCTGAAACACAGTTCTCACATAGTTAAACAGTAATGGGATATTTCTCCTTGTAATGGAAATATTATAGTAATGGGATATTTCTCCTTGGCTCCCAGATCTATCCGGTTTTTGCTCTTTGACCAGATGGCACTTCTGCTTTGTAGCTGCATGTGAAGTATTTGATTTCTGCACTCACATTCGTTAGGCATTTGGCTTTCCCATGACATCCCTGGAGATCCTGGATACAGGTTAGTATACCAAAAAGGCTCTCAAGTGGTTGTAAGAGTCTTTCTGTCCTTGGACATCCAGGTATTATAATTATTTGACTGCCTCTATTTATGCCATGACATTGTGTACTCTTCATAGTCATGTGGAACATCTCAGAGACCCCCTAGCTAGGCTGATGGACAACTGGGTGTGAGCAGCTAAAGCCTTTGCCATAAACCACTTCATATCTAAGCTCTTTAAACTGGTTCACGGCTGGCTTGGTTGATTGTTTTGGTGCATCTTGGTATTTACAATAAAATTAGCAGGTCTGTGTATTCATGTCAAGCTGGGAGAAGGTGAGAAGTCAATTTTGAACATGGTGTATGATGCATCTCTCAGTGCCCGCGTGCTATTCTGGCACAGCATTCACAGAAACATGCACTGGGAACACACACCACAAGCTAAGCAGTACAAAATACTCTCCAAAGGCTTACAAAAGCTTCCCACTCACACAATTCCCTGTCTCAAAAATCACTGCCCATGAACCCTGCTGCAAGGCATTTCATTTCACCATTTCTTAATTGTCACTAAAACGTCAGTACCAAACTATGGGCCATGTCGCACAAAGGTGCAATGACTTGAGCCCCACAACACCGTGCTGCTCCCTGCAGAAGCACCTGCCAGCTGACAGACCTGCTTCACACCTGCCTCCTGCTGATGGAGCCTCACTCTTTTTTGCTGTTTCTCTACTAGCACTGTGTAAATCACCGAGAAACTTGGATAAACTTGGCAAGTGCATTTCAAATCCCAAGAGCTGCTCTACTGAGTTTGTGTTTTCACATGTAGGCACTTTGGAGATTGCTTTTGCACATTGTAGGTCAGCTCACAGATGGGAGAGCTGAGTAGCCCACAGAAGATACTCCAGCAATTTCTTCCCTGCACTTCTGCTCCAGAGGCACTGAGAGTCTTTGCTTGGGCTGGACCTGTGGCCATCTCAATTGCACACTTGCATTTGATATGAATGCATTATACTCACATATAGCATTATTAATAAAAACTACAAGAATATAGAAAGAGATGCATTGTTAGGAAAGGTGAAAACTGGGAGCTCATTTTGCAGATACTGATTTCAGCAGCCTCAAGCATACCTGCTCAGCCTAGCACATCAACTGGCACATGGGGCTCACTGGCTCAGATCTGAGTTACAGTATTTCACTTGCCATTTCCTCACATGCTCTGCTCCCTGGGTACGGGGATGGAAAAGGGAGCAGCCCCTTTCCACACTTGGAATACCATTTCCCAATTGTCCCTCTGGCTACAGCTCTGGCAAGCACGGGAACAGCAGAGTGGGTGCCTGACTTTGTGTGCACCACCCCACAGGAAGAGGCAGGGCAACGAGCATGAGCAGGGGGCACAGCAAGGAGTGCGGGGCACTTGCCACAGCCACGGCAGGGGCTCTGCTGGAAAAGGCACATCAGGTGCTCCCTCAAGTGCTCACTCATCTGCAGGGATGAGGAGGGCAAGAGGGAATACGAGAAGAAAGAAAAACAGCCGATTAAGAATGAAGAGTAAAGTAACCAAAACAAATACAAGTAAAAAACCCAGCCCACTTCCCTGATTAATTTTGGTCACTGCATTCACCAAAAAAAGGCTGGATGTAACAGCAAAGCAGAGCATGCAACCGTGCTCGGAGGAACATCTGAATGAAATCCTGCCACCTTCTTACAGAGATGCTCTGCAAACATGGCCCACTTCTAAAATAGCTGCACAAAGATTGCGCGTCGCAGCACTTACGCAACGGCACAACCGGAGGGTGCGCAGGGAGAATTCGCTCCTCTTTAGCCCTTTCAAAAAGAAGAGTCTGTGCCACTCTGAAGCCTACAATAGAGAAGCTATTAACTTGAGCTATGCTTTCCAACCCCTGCTATGTTATTTTCAGGGCTGACTGCTGCAGACTGAAGAATAATTCCTAATTTTTCTCTCTTTCTGTAAGCTCAGAATGTTTATTTTGTGTAGACATCTGTCCAATTTCAGGTAATTTCACGTCTGGAACGTCTATATAGGTAGCTGTGTGGACCTATCACAAGGCAAATATAAACAATGTTGCAGGGATTGCTTCTTAACGCTGAAGGACTTGTCATGGAGAAGATTTGTGCTTTGGTGTATGTGTGCTATTGACAAAGATTTACTGCATTCAACAGATCTGCATTTTGTTAGTCTGTTATAATTTCTATCAGGAGTGTAATCTGTCATGCACAGAAAATCCCTTTCATGGGGAAAAATGAAAGCTACAGAGCTCTTCACTGCTTTCTTTGTTGTCCTTCTTGTTTCAAGTACATTACCAATGAGTAATATCCTAAAACAAATGACAAAGATTGTGGTAATTGAACACGTTAAATATTGGTGATGCAGTGAGCCTCTGGATTGCTAAACAGTAATTCAACAGCACCTGCTCAAAGCAGAAGCATGCTGAACTATGCCATTCCTTGCTGCTTCCAACTCCTACTGATGCTGATAACTATCTACCTTCAAAGCACCGTTGGATGAAATTTAAAGAAAAAACTAAAATAGTGCACCTTGCCATCCATGCACACTCAAGTGCCAGTCAGCTAAAGGCCATCTGGGAACAGAAAGTCACAGCTATTATCTTCTTTCACAGTCCATACTGCCATTGCTGGGATGGGAGTTTTTGAAAACACACATGCAAAGTGCATCCTGTTATTTAACTTCAGGGTTTTTTTCACCAAATTACGAAAGAACACTGCCCTTCCCATGCCTGGCTTCACCAGGCCTGTTCAGATAGAGAATCAAACCGGGATAAATTCTTTTCAGAAGTTTGCTGAATTGACAGAGCAAGCTCAGAGCAGGTTACTGCCTGCTTCACTCCAAGCACAATGCACGGGCAGGTGACAGCACCAGCCGCTCACCCCTCTGGCATAGCTACAGAGTCATTCCTGGCAGAACTGGCTGCTCCCTCCTTGACTCCAGCTCACAGTTTATCCATTTGTCAAAAAACCAAGTCCAGCTACAATCACTGCAATAGTACCAGGCACCATTGTGGGGACCAGATGAGATCTTTTCAAGTTTCCAACGTGCTAGGAAGTTCCTCTAAGTGATAAAGGACTGAATATGTGAGATGTCCTGTTTTATTCAACGGAGAACTCACAGGATGACTGAATTAAGAACACAATACTCTGAGAATTCCTCCTCGTTGGTCCCGGTGTGACATTTACCTGTTAACTGCACCATTGCCTACATCCCTAAGGCAAAGATCCTGGGCTAAGCAGCAGACTTATTCCTGGGTTTGGGCAGCGTGTTCCTCAGGCAGTCCACAACAGAGGAGTTTGCCTTTAGCTGTTAGCAAAGTACTCTGAAACACACCACTGCACATCCTTATCCCAGCACTGGGATGTCTCTTTGGTTTGGACAAATGGCCCCCAGGGGTCAGGGCTGCAATTCTGTGTGTCATACGCCTGCTTCTTTTTTTACTGTGATTACCGTGAAAGTAATCACTGTGCTATGCTGCTTAATAAGAGAGCAGAAAAGCTTGTGGAGGTGCCAAAGCAAAGGTCCTGGGGCTGAAGTCATGTGGATGCACATAACACACACACAAATCTGGCTATTCCCATCACCCGTATTTGTTGATCCACTTGTCTTTATAAAGATGAGAGGATTGAGAGAGTAGACTTTTACCTCACAAATGTCTTGATTTTACTTACTTGTCCCCAAGTGTCACAGACCCCTTGGACAGCCATCACCCCCTCCTCCTGCACATCTGCCTGGAGCACAAATGCCAAAACAAACATGCTAGATACAGAGGCACTGCTCAGACTATTATAGAGCCTATTTCAACAGATGACTTATGTCTATGGAGTAATGTATGTGGGAAACAGAGATACACTTCACACTTTTAGGAAGCTCAGAAAACTGTGATACTTCTAGGAATACAAATGACATAGGTTTAAATACATTGCAGAATTTCTATTATCACCCTGTTTAGAAAATCCTTGTGCCTGGATTTCAATTCAGCTTTTCTACTAAGTACCATTTAAATGGCTAGCTGAAAAAAAAGTTCAATTACCTTCATGAACATGGATATTCCTTGATATCTGTTGTACAGATGGACAGGATTGCAGAGGATTTTGTTTACATAGGCAATGGAAAGTTTGTTGTGGTTCACATACACAGCAAACATTTCAGTAATATTTCAGCTGTAAACACCAGTTGGTGAGGTTGTACATCACTCACTCAGTATGGTCCTTGGGTGCAATGGTTTTGTTTAAGCACCTACGATCTCTCTTGGGCAAATCTACCATCTAGATTTCCATTATTTTATATTTAACAGTAAGTGATCAGCTGTAGAAGGGACATTTGCAAGTGTGAAAGCAAATGAAAGTGTGGGGGAGGAAGAAGAAGGGAAAATGTCGAGTGCTTTACTGAAGATCTCAGCAAAATATTGTTTGTTACTGGATAGGATTTCTCACAATAAAATTATTCAAAGATAACGGACACACCAGGGAGGACATGGACAGAGCTGTGATCACAGGAGCAAAGCTCAAATGTGGTGTGGATGCCTATTCAGAAATATCACAGCATGGACTCTTCTAAAGATCATGGTCTATTTTTCAACTGACACCCACACATCAAAATACTGCCTGTATTTGGTGAAATCTAATAATCTAGTTATTGTCACTTGTAACTATTGGAGTCCAGAAGCTGAAATAATATTTGGTTAAATAAATGTTGGTTATTCCTGTGTAAGTCCCACTCCATTCTTGCCAATTTTCGAGCAAAATCTGAGGTCTGCAAGTATGGATGGATGGCACTAAACTCCACTGCACCTTATATCCATAGGTGGAGATCAACTATACTGAAAAGCTACTGAAATGGGAAGAGCAAGTCTCTGGAAAAGCTTGAAAGGGAAAAATCAGCCAGTGATGTTCTCTACTATAAAGGAGGGATGTGACATAAGAAAAAAGTTTGAATGTCCCATGGATTGAGACTTGCAGAAGGTGGGGAAAAGTATTCTCCTAAGGACATATTTTTGGAGCTGCTGTGGGAAATCTCTCTGCAGGCAGATCTTGCTGTGGGGGAAGCTCACACCCTGCCGTGAGGGAGGACTGGCCCATTTGGAGCTTAGGATAAACACTTGGCAGGAAAGCAAGCTCCATCAAGGATCTGTATCAGGACTGGGCATGTCAGTCCTGCAAAGATTAACACATATGCTAAGCTTTCTGCACATGAATGTTCCCACTCTAATTCATGGGTGTAAACATATGCGTGTGCGTAGAATCAGGACCTCAGTGCCTTTCTTCTCTAGATCACATGGAAGTTTTTCTGACTGTAAACGTGCAGGAAGGGTTTTGAGCAGAACTAAACAGCTTCTGCTACAGGCCAGAGTGTTTTGAGACCAGCACGTAGTCAGAAATATGATTGGTCCATATGGCTTTTTGTCACAAGATTCCCTCAACAAAAGTGCCCCTGATAACTAGGAATTCTTTCATTTTTTAAATTTAATTTTTTGATTGCTGCTAAACTTGTTTCTCATCTGCTTAAATGTACCTTTATATAATAGAGAATTGCCTTCAACTACACATTAGCTTGTGGCATATAGGAACCATGTAAAACTAATCTGAATAATAATTTATTTTATTACAGTTTTGTCCAAATTACCTAAGATTGTTCACACTTTCAAGGGAACTTTTGCTTACAAATTCCTTACTAAGCCCAGTTCACTAAAGAGTTGATCAGATTTATATCATTATCAGTGTTCTTGTCAAGGGAATTCAAAACATTTTTGATCAGTGGATCATTCTGTGCGTTATGGGCTTTTTATTAGTATTCTTCCAATTGTGACAATAACTTGTCTATTCCTATTTTGTTATAGCCCATTTGATGTGCTGATGAGCTGCTGGCACTTGAATTTTGAAGCAAAATTATCAAATCAGATGTGGTCAGAGCAGACAGTTCTTCAAGCACTGACAGCCTTGATATTCAGACCAAATATTTTTTGTAGTTCACCAACAACTTTCCTTTATAGAAGGATAATTTGTGTGCTATCTGACCAATGTGTTGTTTGCAATCATGAGTAGAAAAGTTGCTGGATATACAGCAGGAATTAGTCTTTCTGGGTCTTAGCTGACAGCCTTAACCAGGAGCATTTCTCCTACGTTGGGGAACTGAGGTCTCTGCACCAATTACTGCTGCCTTTTTACAGTCAAGGATTTAGGGGGGGGGGCAGGGAGGAAACAACTTTGAGGATTGGATTCTACAGATGATTTGTTTGAATCATGAGTAAATCAAAAGGAAAGATGAAAAGAATTCCTGGGAAAGTATTTATAAACCCAAGGGACTGAATGACAAGCATCCGAGATTGCTAACAGAGCTAGTAGAGGGAAGTGCGATACCTTGAGCAGTGATTTTTGAAAGTTCATGGAGAACAGATGAGGTGCCAGAGGATTTCAGAGCCACAAAATACAGCACTCAATTGAGTTATAAAAAGGGGCATCCAAGAATTTACTAAGCAATTCATTTAACTTCAATAGCAAGTAAACTATGTAAGGAGTCATAAAGGAGCCATTATGAAATCTTAGAGCAACCCAGAATAATAAATAATTGGGTGGGAAAGGGCTTTAAGAGGTCATCTAGTAATCTCATCAAAAATCTTCTAAGAGTCAACATTCAGAAAAATATGGTACTTAGATATGCACATTTCAGCTGGCCCTTTCTATACACCCGAGGAGAGAATTCAGCTTTGCTTGGGGAGGGGGAGCATTCCTTAAGCAGAGCCCATTTTAAAGGAAGGACTTCCTTGCCTTTTCTGCAAAACTTGGCCTCACTATTGAGTGAAAATCCTCGGAGGTGACAGGAGAAATTACAGCAGCTGGCACAGGAAAGGAAAGCTGTTAAAGTTGATGATCCTCTTTTTCAAATTAATATTCCCTGGACAGAGACCCAAGTAACAGATTATTTGGGGGCGAACTGTGACAACACAAGCAGCTAGCGCCGCAATGGAGGGCTGTGGGGGAAGAGTGTTCTGGTGAAGGGAGGTTGTGAAAGAAACCCTCCCCTGCCCAAACACATAGAGCAACAGAGAGGTCAGCCTGCCTTTGGAGAAGCAGAAGAGGCTGCAGCCAGCACCAGGGGAAAGAAGAACCTTGGTGCCTCTGAAATTCCCACCTGAGCTGAGGCAGATGAGAGGAGCTCATCCATGCCCATCCACAGGTTGTCACTCCCTTACCTTCCCTGTTCTTCTAACAACACCTCTGGGTGGCCAAGCAAGGGGAGCTCTGCCATGGCTGGGGACAAGGACAAAAGTTACTTTTCTTTACAACTTGAAAGGCTCTTTAACCATTAATTGGAAGGGTTTAAACGCTTTCTCTCAGCCCATCCTTCTGCGAGCTTTCCCGTAGTCACTGCAATGTTAAACAGTAACTTTGGGGTCTCAAGTATTGTACTGAGTTTTGCAGAATAGTTCAGGAGATCCAGGGAAATACTGAGTGACACATTAGATTAGGGGACTAGGATGGGGCCTCTGGTGCTCAGCCTAAAATGCTGAATTGCAGCCTGACCTTGACAGAAGATTACTAACCCTGAAACACCAAAGTGCCAGTGTGGTACGAGAGATTTACCTCTGAGGTGAAATCCTGCATCTTTCCTTGTGCTCGCACATGGCTGCTCACCAAAGCCAACCAGCCAAACAGCCTGAATACTGACTAAGTTAGCAATCTGTGACTGCAAAACTTATCTAGGATGTTGCCCAGCCAGATACGTGTGTATTTTCCCTTTAAATACAAAATGGCACAAGGTCATTTTGAAAGGGTTGAGGAAAAAAACCAGAAGTTTACTTGTCATTAGGTGTAGATAGTAATAATCAAAAGCAATAATCAAACCATGTGAGGAAATTGAATACAGACAAACTGCAATGCTAAATGAGAGAGGAGCGCCAATTATGTGCAACAGAGCTCTTATTATATGGCATTCTGATTACCTTAAATTATATTTTTAACAGACATCCATTTTTATTTTTACTTCTAAAACAGGTGAAGTTCTTTTCAAGTATTGACGTCAGCTAGCCTCATCAATTGTTCCTGTAATAGCTCAACTACCACTACAGCCACAAATGCTATGAAAGAGCTAAGTACTCCCTGCACAAAGGGGATTCAGTTTGGGCATTGCCACAGCGCATATGCGTGGCCTAGTCTTTTACAGAGTAGTAATTGATATTGATTTTGTGTGGCAGAGGTTCCCTCCCTCTATGCACTGGTCTTAATTTAAAAAAAAAAAAAAAAGTTAAAGACATGATGATCCATCTTGAAAATAAATCTAATTTTTTTTCTTCTTTAGAAAATGCAGTGAATTCAGTGCTCATGAGATGTGCTGGACTGACTCCATGGCAGACCTCCAGCATGATCTGCAGGAGAATAAGTCTCCACGTGGAACTGCCTGCACCTCTTGACCATGTTTTTGGGGTGATCCTTTGGGGCAGCCCAGCAGCACCACATGAGCTTCTCTTTGGCACAAGGGCCCCCACTACTCAGAGGCCATGCAAGAAGAGTACCATGGCCCGCTACAACCTGGATCAGAGGCCACCAGCTCTGTCAGCCATTTGCTGGCAATGTGGCTCCCAGTTCCATGTCCTGGTCACATCCAACCCCTGCTGTGTCCCGACCTGTACCCCCCATTATTTCCTGTTTGTCTTTCCTTTATGTTTCTGACCCTTATTATTCCTGAGTCTGTAGCCTTCTCTCTCACAGGAGTCCTGGATTGCACTATTTATTTATCATTGCTCTTATTTTGGTTTTAAAAGACATCCACAACTTGGGGATGGGAGGGAATGGACTTGGGGGGAGTGGATGCTACCATGAGTGCCTGGTAAAGGTTCAGTGGAAAACTTCAAGCTGTGCCAGGCTAAACGCAGAAGGCCAGGAGAGCTGCAGAGGCCAGCCAAGTCCAAGGAAGCACTTGAACTCCCTGGGGAAGGCAAGGGAAATATACTGAAAACATGGAAATGACACTTTTGCTTCCTTCCTGTTTATCACATGAACCCAGCTGGGGTTTTACTTCCAGGGGTAAAGAAGGTTTTTACCAACAGGAGGTTTTGCATGGCACCAGAGAAGAGCTGGAGGCTGCTGGCAAGCTCAGAGTCCCACATGGCAGCAGCGTGGGGTGCCAAGGGCTCGCAGCACTGCGCAGCCCAGCAGCTTCCCAAAGCCACGCAGAGCCACTTCTGACTGTGCACCTGAACCCTTGGATTCATTTATTCCTCCTCTACACCTCAAGAAGGGTGGCACATTCACCAAAACATCTTCACTGGTCAGAGATTTCAAGTGCCCTTGGATGCAGTTTTAGTTTAGGTACCATGTTTGTTTATGACAAGTACCTTTCACGAGCACAAACATATCTGTGTCAGCTAACTGCTGCACCTGCACAGAGACTTTAGATGGCAGCTGGCATATATCCAAGCCTTATGGGTAAAAACAAATGTTTTTGAAAGCCCATGGAAATGTGCTCTCCCACAAAAATGTCCAGCACCTCTTGCTGCAGCCTGACCTAAAAATAGTACAAGTATAATTCAGGCTTTTGTCATTCCCACTGCCCACGGGAGCAGGATGTGCAGAGGCAGAGGATCACAGGATATAAAAAGTTCATTCAGGAGTCTGTCTTCTTTACATTCTTAAAGTGACCCCAAACACTGTAAGCTTCCCTTTTAGTTTTGACTGGAAAGTTTGGCTTTTTCCTGACCCTCCACTAGCTGGTGGGAAGCAGCAGACAGAGCCCAGGCCATCACTTTGATGCTGCTTTCCTGTGACTCTGACAGCTCTCCCAGTTCCCGTGGCCAGAAATTTGCCATGCCTCCCCATTCCTGCCCAGCACAGCTGAGCATCCCTGCAGCATCCATGTCCCAAACTCAGCAGCAGGACTGCTGCCACCTGAGACCAACATAGCCCTTGCCCACCTTTGCCAGAGCAAGGCCAGCACAAAATGGGCTCCCAGCTGCACCTGGTGGCACCAATATTAATTGTGTCCCACAACAAAGAGTAGGGCAAACTGGACTTATTGATTAGCTAAGTCGAGCTCCTCTAAAAAGTCTATAAAGATTAGACATCTTTTCTTTCTACTATTTTTTTCTCAATCTAAGATTAAAAGCATTTCTTTCTGAAACCTGAAATTTTCCTGATAACCCTACAGTTTCAACCCAAGTGGTGGTGTGATTTGGAACGAGATGGTGACCATGTATATAAGATGAAGAAGATACAGAGGTTTCATTTCCTACCAATTAATTCTCTACAAGCTGTGTAAACTTTCCTTCATATAAACAAAGTCTTTACAGACAAAGACGTTAGGGTTTTTTCCCCTTTCAATTATTTAGAGAAAAAATAGAAATGCAATTTTACTGTCTAGGCACTTCAGCCCATACCAGCAGATTGAGAGCTGCTCTGGTTGCCTTCCACAGTGCAATTCCTCATGCTTCTGACTATAAAACAAATGTAAATAAACTTGCAAAGAAACAACCTTGTGCAGCCGGATATTACTAAGTAGTTCCAAGTTCCTACACTAGATTGACAACTTGTATTTACTCCCCCCCCACCCAAATACAAATGCCACGATCTCTCACTCCAAAGGGGCAACGCACAGGAGACAACACAACTGCCAATACCACGGTGTCATCTTCACTCCCATCACTTTTCCATGCCCTTACTTCAGGGAGGCTCCAAAATTCAGCTCTAAAAATGCATTAAACAGTCATTCTACAAAAGAGGGAGTAATCCACATAACCAGATTTAGTGGCCCAGCTCTGTTTTGTGTATTTGCTCTCAGCCTGTCCCAGGTGGACATAGAGGTAATGGGAGGGAGCTGCCAATTTGCTTTGCCCTCACTCTTGCACTTTGGATCTTCTGTGAGGAGAGGGGAGTTGTCCCTCCTCAGAGACCTCAGGGCTCCCACAATTTGGAGAAGGAGAATGACAGAGAACAGAGATGATTCAACACCCTGAGGGCTTGGCATACTCCTGGAAGGAGCAGGGAGCACCTTGGAAGAATCAGTGGTGATGGAGAGATGGTGGCTTACCTGAGGACACAGAGAAGTGGGCTAGAGGCTGTAATGCAGGAGGCATCAGAAATAAAAACAAGACAGGGGAAGGACCTACCTTCCAAGGACACGAAAAGAGTCTTATTTTAACCTGAGAATTTTTCTTCAAAAAGTCACACTGGTAGAGCTTGTTTTCTGAGAAAACATGGAGCACAGAGTTCCTGGGAGACTCCTCATGTGTGCACTTTCAGGAAACATTGCAGGTCTACCAGAGGGCTTGACTCACAGGCCATTAGATGTGGTTTTGCCAAACAGACAAACAAGTCATTGTGGACAAATACAAAGTACCATCAGAAAACAGCAGCATCATCCTTTAAAAATATTCCAGAGCACTTAATTCCCTCTCATATTCAAGTGTCCTAAAGACCAATTAGAAATGCTATTCGCTGTTGTTTTCCTTCATGGTATTAATCTATACTAGTACATTGCATATCATTTAAGAGGAAGAGTGTTTTCATACATCCGAAAAATGTTTTTGTTTCATTAATGCCCATATCTAAAAATAAACCCAGCAGATTTAAAATGAATGCTCACAATATTTGCCTACCCTCAAAAAAAAAATCTCCATGCCTGAAGATATGATTTCCTAGAGAAACAAGGGACACCTCCTCTAAATGATGCTGTTTAGAAAATAAAGCAGAAGAAGAGAGTCACTTGTGCTCACGGTTCCCCACGTGGGTTTAACCTCTGCCTCCAGGCATTTTGCACAACCCCGTGGGGAGGATTCATGCTGTGCTGCCCAGGGCTGAGCACTTGGGCTCAGGCGCCGGGAGCAGCGGTGCTGCCGGGCTGCCGAGAGCCCCAGCTTTGCCTGCAGTACCTGCGAGCGAAGGTCTCTGGGAGTGGTGACTGCCTGGCTCTGGCTCATTCTGGAGTACTTGGGGATTAATTCTGGAGGGCAAAATTTCAGAGCAGCAACTTCTAGAGGAGCTAGTTTGCATCAAGAATAAAATAAGCAGGGCATACGTTGTCAGTACAACCATCTGTACTTCAATCAAACCACCTCACTGGCCAGTACAACTGTTAACGTGTTCTCCATCTGTTTATGAGAGGTTCTTGGTCACACATGAGAGGCTCATGTGAAGGCAGGGCTACACCTCCTTCTGTGTCACTGCTGTCCCCAGCCACTGCTTCTCAGGACAGATACAATCTGCAGTTGAGATAATAGTCCCAAATTTAGCCTCCTTATCTCTCCCCAGTGACTGTAATACCTGTTCTGACAGTACCAGTGGTCTGACTTTCCAGCTTTGACTGCTGGAAAAAAAAAACCACCAGCAGTGAGAATAGATGCCTTAATTCTGCTGCTCCTTAACTTAATAAAGCCAAATATGTAACAGAATCTGATTTTTCACTTTCCTTTATTAGGTACTTTATCATTTGGGCTCCATTGTCCAACCTGATTTGTTACTACAAGATAAAGTAATTACATGCTCAAACATGATTCACTATAGAACTCCAGCCTGTGAAACCACAGGCCAGCAACAGAACTGTGCTGGCAATACCATGGCTGACAAACATACATACGTTATGTGTGGCACTTGAGGAGAGCAGTGACCACAGGCCTGTGCTATCCCTCTCTTCTGCTGCTCCCCAGATCTCCCTGAAGTGGCACAGAACCCAAACTGGGGAGAGACCACCACGGGGTCTGCCACAGAGGGCAGGGAGGCAGCCAGTGGCATGGGGCCAAATGCAATCCAGACCAAAGGGGAGCCACAGGCAAGAAAAGGAAGAGCATGAGGAAATCAGGTGAATAAAAGGAAAGTAAACCTCTCTCAAGAGCTGCAGAGAGGTTTTGCCAGACAAAGGGAGAAGCCAGGCAACTGCATAGCTGCTCTCTAAATCACTGCTCAGATGTGCTACATGGTCCTGGCTTGCTGGGGTGCAGCACCTGGCTGGCCCCTTAGCCAGTCCAGCAGGCTCAGGCTGTTTCCAAGCTGAGATCCCAGTGTCCTGCAGGAGCCCTACCTGGCAGCCCTGCCTGCAGCTGCTTACACCACAGACAGCATCCTGCCAGCCACCAGCTCCTCACCCCCAGCACTAAGGCCAGCTAGGAGGAAAGGCAGCCACTGGCCACTCGCCAGCACATCTTGCATTGCCTTAAATATTCTGTTCTGACTACGTGTCCTGTTTGCTATGAAACAAATCTACTGGAGGAAATGAACAGGATTATGCTTTTAAAAGTATTGTGTCAGGTACATTAACAGTTCTACCATACGTGTTACTCAGCTCTTCAGAGAGTGCTTGGGTTTCATTTCTGCTGTAATTTTATCAGCATCTTGCTTCAAGCCTCTCCTTGGTTTCCTGCTACTTAATTTATTTTCCTTTCCAGTCATATATTGAGCCATCTACAGTGCTCTGCTGGCTGCCGAACCTCTGGAAACACATCACACCAAAGTGTTACAGTGAGTCACCTATGGCTCTTGTTTGCAGTTTTTACTCATGTAGCAAATACTAACTCTGTGTTTAGGACCTATTACTCTAGTGATTGCTCTTTTTCAGCTTAGCAGTTGCTGAGCACAGATAGTAAAAATGAAGACTTCTGTGGCAGAATAGCAGTCATTTGTCAGGTTTTAACAAAATCTCTGACATGGAGGTGGCTCACAGAAAGCAAAGAACTATTGTCTAGTTATTAGTACAATAAAGGTGAATATAAACCCAGCTGACATCCCGGAAGCAGCAAGTCATTAAGGGGGTGCTGCAGCAAACCAGCAAGCAGGATCAGTTCAGCTTCCCTGGTATCAGCACTGAGTGAATGCCATTCACCCTATTTATCAGTGACATTACTTATTCTGTGTTATTTATTGGTGGAAAATGTGAATTTGACAGCTATTGTGAATGACAAGGAGCTAACAGGTATATCAAGTATCAGGAGCCATACATCCTAAATGTAGATGATTTAAATAACCTGGATATTTGTAAGAACAAAGAGATGTGAACTTCAATGGGAGGGGGGAAAAAAGGCAGATGCCAGACTATAGCTGGGGCAGACATTGGTAGAGGACGGACAGGTCAGGCTCACTTGTATGGAGCAGGACTGGAAGGAGGAGGTTGGCCACCCACGAGTGCTGTCACACTCCTGCAGATACACTAACTTAAAGAGGCTGATTCTTCACTGAAGCCAGGGCGTATGGAAAGTCAAGGAAAACGGAATTTCACAGCCTTTGGGAAGAGGTAGTGCAGCCTGGCTAGTGCTGCTGCTGCCCACAGGGAGGAGGGGGAAGTATATTTTGGGATGCTCTGTTATCTTCCCTTACCCATAGCCACTGCTACATGTGCCCTGATCCCATCTCACAAGACAGCTGCCACTCTGGCCATGGGCAGCACTAGCACTGGCAAAGTGGGTAGTCAAGCTACTCTCTTTAGCTTGGGCATTTCTCTGTATTTGCCAGTGTGTAGAAGCAGGCAGGAACACACTCCTAAGAGTAATTATTGATCCAACAGGCTCATTACAGTTGCCTTTACTCCCCCTGCAGTGATTATGAGCAGCTAGAGTTTTAAACAGCAGGGTTGTGTCTACACGCCTGCTAAGTGACATTTAAACGAGTTAACTAGTACCTGTGAGGAGATGCATTTTTCAGTGACGGCAGGGTTTCTTCCCCTCTTTGGCACTGGGAAAGGCAGAGAGCTTCCCTCCACCATGGGTGGGCTAGGAAAAATACTCATAGACTCCCTGCACCTCACTTGTCTTTGCACCTCCAGCCTCAGCACTCGCTATCTGTGTCAAAGTCCATACACAGCAGGAAGGGCTGCAAGGGGAAGGGAAAGCATTTTGTTTGCTTCGAGACTTGAAACAGCTTTTTCTGGGATAATGCCAGCATCCCCGGAGGACGCACTCCTGTCACCAAACTCCAAAATTTCAGAACAACTTTCAGATATCTTAAGTTTGGGGGCCAAAACTGGCTACCCCAAATATCAATATTCAATCTTGAAAATACACACCTAGGATCTCTTGGCTTAAGTTGGGGGTTCTGTCACAAGTAGATCACAAGCACCCTCTGTTTAAATGCTTTGAGGGTCCTGGGTGTTGCAACTGAAAGAATAAAGGCTCCCAGGAGCCAGAACTGTGACACAAAAACAGCCATCTTACAGAAACTGGGGAGAGATATTAAAAGTTAACTGCTCCAGGGAGCCAGCAGATGTTAAATAGAGTAATTAATTTAGTCTGAAATGGGAGAGCCCTGTTGTCAGAGGACTCCTGTCCCGTGAGGAAGGGACAGACATTGGCCTGATGAGGCGTCTGAGAAAATGCTTTTCATCAGGAGACAAAGCACGAGAATTAAAGAACAGTTGACAGTATCACTCAGGAAAGAAGGTCATCTATGACTGGACTCACAACTGCTTACAGGGAAAAATCACTTCATAGGAAAGGGATAAATGTGGTCTCAGTTGAAACTGATGCAAGAGGTCCAACCCTGAGGTTTTATAAAGGATCTGAACCCAAATAACAAGCAAGGAAAGAAGGTATATCTACAGGAATATCTAGGAAAATCTACCCTTGGGGCCTGAGGAAGGAGGGTGGACAGCACTGGCAGGTTGGTGGCTGGAACCAGGAGCCACTGCTGCCTCCACACAGCCCTGCCCACAGTGCAGGCAGGCACAGCCCATCACTGCCAGTCAGCTGGTGCTGCAAAAAGCTGTTGCTCCAACTCAGCCCCGTCCACGAGATGGGATTCACCCCCTGCATTAACCTGTGCCATGGCAGGGACCATGGGGCAGGCGGGTGGGAAAACTCCCGGGGGTCTGTTCCGAAAGGCGTGTGGGAAAACATCTGGGAATAGACCCTCTGTGGATTCTTGAGGGCAAATTCACAGTAACAAAAGATCTCAAGACGATCTTGTGGAAAAAAATAAAGAGCCCTTCCCCCCTCAATTCTGGTAGTTTCCAGATGGGAAACTGAAATGAAACTTTTTTTGAAATGTTTCAGAAACCTTTTGAACCTCATTAGTTTTCATTTCATATGGCTCTGCACAAAGAAGTTTATAAACCTGCAGCTCTTTTAGATGAAATGATGTAACGTTCAGATTATATCGATCGGAGTGGGGAGGGGAGCATTCGTCTCAGTAATATTTTAACAAAAGAAGTCATTTTATGCAGTCTTTACAATGCTTTCTTATTTCAGGGGTCATGGGAGCTGCATAACACCAGGTCTTCACAATCTCAGAAACCAAATTACTTAATTTTGAGGAAACAATACCTGCATGCAATTAAGCTCTTAACTTTACTCATGTGAGTAGTTTGAATTAGTGCATGGAGAATACTTGCAGGCTTTCCACTGCACATGTGTAAGTTTTGGCAGGGCTTGGTTTTTAACCATGTTAATCTTGAAGCCTTACTTTCTTTTTTTCAGCAGCAAACCTAGAAAAACTCCATATATGCTATCAACTTTGAAAATCCTGTAAAATCAATTTTGGAGACTTCAAGGAAATCAAAGGAAATGTGATAAAATTAAAATGCTCCCACTTAAATAAAATTTTATTTCCCTTCCAGTAACATACAATATTTAACTAAGAGTTTTAATACATTCAGTAAAATATGAGCATATTATTAACCTCCTCAGAACGACACGATTTACTGTAAAGTCATTACCATTCTGTTCGCTCATGTCTGGCCTCTTTGTTTCAAGTCTGTTTTCCCAGCTTACAGTATCAGGTCAACAGACTCTAACATAAATGAGTAATGTGTCTGGAATTTTTCCTTGCAACACCAAACCTCAGACCAAGCTCAGGCAGAAGGGCCATGCTGTGAATAGGATGGGAAGCAGCTTCAGTTGCACCTCTTCTCTCCATTCTCCATCCTGTACCACTTTCCCTTGCAAGAGGCTCCTAACTAGGCTGCTGTCTGTCCCTGACTTCATTTCCTTCTCTCACAGCTCTCAGAGACAGCATCTGGACTTTTGGAAGTCCTAACCCACCCTTTCTCAGGGTCTAGTAGACAAAAAATAATGCTGTGCTTCCCACAGCTTGTGTTCAAAAGCTTCAACAGTGACCTTGGAAGTCCAGAGGCAAACTTGTTTCTGCAAGGTGGGACAGTCAGAGGAGATCTGTTCAGCTAATTAAGTATTTGTGGTCATTTCCGAGGTGCTGCCCACAGTTCACTCAGTGAAGTGAGGGTGTGTCCTGCTTCTTGCTGTTTGTCCCCACAGTCAGCAGGGCTTTATTAACAGTGCTGAAGGTGCCAGCACAGGAGAAGGATGTCAGTCTTTCCTCAGAACTTTAAACTTCTATAGGCTTCCGGTCTGGGGGAAGCAGGATGTCCTTCTGAAACGTTCTGTCAGTAAATCTAGTGTTTTATACAGATATTAGCAAATAAAAACCAACTTGTGTGAAAAATGTCAGTTCTATTTTTGCCAACTAAAATATAACAGGAAATTGTATGCTTAACATATGTGGAGAACTGCAAAACTGAACCACAGATATGTAACCACTATTATTAAGAATGGTAAACACAGTTGCAGAGGTGAAATGGATTATGCTGCTGGATGTTTCCTTTAATATGAATTCCAGCTACAGACTTGCTTTGCATGTGAAGGTTAATAGAAGATCCTCAAAACAACTTAAGGAAACAGAATTGAATTCTTACAAAATAGTGATGTATTTAGCCAGTGCCTTAATATACTGATGGGAAAACATATGTATTATGGTACACAAACTAAGCAAATCGTTTCTGAAGACACTAATTTCAGAAATGCACCAACAGCTCTGATAGGAAGGACTTGAATATGAATGTCATACAAACCAAAAAAGAAAAGAAAAATCAATCTGAGCTGCTAAGCTACAAGCTGTTTTGAATGGTATCCAGAATCCAGATGAACCAAAGCCTGTCACACCCCAGATCTGAATCATAAGTGCAAGTCTCTTCTGGGATGTTCTGGAAAACCCCATGCAGAAATCACAGCTCCACCAAGGTTTGAGCCAGTGGAACGCTCTGCAAAATGTGCCTGGATGCTGCTGCACCAGGAAGGTGGGACACAGGTGATCCTGAGAATATGGGCCTGGCCCCCCTATCAGCAGTGTAGCTACACAAATAGGGAGTCTGAAAAACACTGTTGCCAATATTTTTATTTATCAGAAGAGAAGGGTGTTGGAAATCATCTGCTTGTTCTTTAAAAGCACTTATTTTCCTAAAGAAACAGCCAACGTCTTTCCACAGCTCTGAGGCTCAGGGCTCAATATTTTCCATGCTATTTTCCACAACAAATGGTGTAGTTACTCCAGCAGCTAAACCTCCCCTTTCTAGTCACTAGTACAGCCAATGTCAAGAGAAAGTTACTGTGTGGAACGAATCATACACCTGAGAGAGGCAAGCCACTCAACCCTTCCACTGTCTCTTTCAAATGAGGTGGAACAAATTAGAAGCAAATACTATTCATACCTATCAGTTCAATCAACCCAATGTTCCAAATGAAGGAGTCCCACTCATCCTCTGCCAAAATGCTCTGCCAAAAAGACACAGTATGGCGTGGACCAACAGAGATGAATTTTTTTAAGACCTTCAATTTTCTATGCAAAGAAACACTTTTAGGAAAAACAGTGCTTTAGGCAGCATCCTTAAGGGGGAATGGAGATGGCATATGCCAAAAGTAATCTATGAGGATTTTTCCTCCGAATTCTTACTGTCGTATCCATCACACAGGGAAGGAGAGATGCTGAGTGCTCACAGTGCACAGGCAATAACCACAAGCAGGAATTGGCTGCTTCTCACAGACAGCCCTGAGTCTTTGCTCTTTTGGCATTAAACTCATATTCAAAGTGACAATACCACAAAAGAACTTACCAGGGAGAAATCAGAGCACCCAGCAACCCAGACAGCCCCCAGCCCAAGGTGTTGCCAAGCCCATGGGTACTCATGTGTGACAATGACCCTCTCCCCAAAACACGTCCTGGGGAAGGCTCCCAACATACTTAAAGTTTAGGGCTACTAATCTAATTTCTTTTCAGACTGGTAATTTGTGACTCACAGGCAGGTATCTATTTTTAGGGATGGCTTCAGCAAGCTCCAAATGGAAGCACAACAGACTGTGGCCTCCAGCCACTTCAACAGCCCAACTCCTGACACGAGTCCGGAAGCTTTGGCCAGTGCAACTCAGGCACAAACTGTAACTGTTCAGTATTGTAATTGCTTGTTTTAACCTGTGGGTCCCCCATCACACAGGTTATTTTGAATTATAGAAGAAATGCCTTGGTTTTGCACTATTTTTCTTCTCCCTGCCTGCTCAAACACAAGTTGGGAGCCTTTCCCAAACCGCTCCGTCACCATGTCTTCCAGCACGAACTGTCTGATATGCTCTGAGTCAGCTACATCCGAGGAGCCACAGCTGGCCTGGAGCTAAGCCAAAGACATTTCCCTTCAGTTTTGTTGCACAATGTGATCTAAACACCCGGTTCCATCTAATTTGTTTCCTTCTGGGGTTTAAGGAAACTGTCTTTCACTTTGAGAGGTCTCAAGTTAGGGAAACTTCGTAAGGTCAGTGTCCAAAACCAATTCAGACACCAATACAAATAAACATCGATTGGAAAAAGAGACACAGTCAGGAAAAAAAAACAAAAAACAACAAACTTTTGTGACTAGACTATCGCTTTCATTAGCATTATGCTCTGGAATTTAAGTTTCATCTGTTTCTATGAAAAATAGGAACGAAGCAATGTATAACCAAGGAATGAATTCTTACTTGACTGTGTCCTGGCTTTGGCTAAGGTTAAACCACAACACTGTGTAACCTTTTCCTTCTTGTGAATTTGTCAAGAGAGTCTTTTAGTTATATCTGGTCAAAAAAAAATATTTTTTTGGAGTGACACTGAATCACTAAAATTCTTAAAGGTGAAGATTGCCAAGATGTTTGGAAGTCACCTATAGCAGATACTGCATCAAGAAGGAGCCCAATACACATTTTTTCACTATCTTTATTTTTACTTCATCCTCACAGACAACATATCTTTGTAAAAGCCAGCATATTTCATTAATTCCTATTTTACAACTTTAAAAAGCTATAGTGTGATCTGAAAACGAAATTTGACACAGAATTTTAAAAATAAATCATCTCCACTCAAGAGATAATGAAATATTAAGATGCTAAATTAGTTTTCTTCTTGGCTCAAATTTTGAGGCAAAAGGATTTTTTTAAAGCATGCATGTATACTTTTCTAGTATTCTATCCATATTCTAGCAACTACTTGCATTTTGGCTGGCAATATAAAAATTATTTTTAGTGCAAAATATATTAGAAAGAGGGAATCTATTATGTGATTCTTATAAAGGAACAAAAACTCTACATTGTTTTAAATGGGTTCTGTGCTTGCAAACACCCCTGAATTGACGCCCAAATATGGGACAGAAAACAAACAAAATATCTGGCTGTGCCACACACATCCACTAAGGGCTAAGTGCACCTCCCCCAAGGGGCAGAAGCTCACGTCCACCTAAAAAACAGGCAAAGAAATCTCAGCTTGCTGCCATCACACCCTGTAGCCTGAACACAAGCAAAAGCCAGAGGAGTATGCAAGTATGTGCTGCACAACATCAGTGTTTCTCAAGATTTTCAGGAGTCTCCTGACTCCTTGGGTCTTGCCCAGTCCACAGCTGCTCCATGCCTTGGTGGGGGGAGCTGATTGTGGACTCCCACTCAGGGACCCAGAGGTGCTGCCCACCAAAGGCACGGTGCACACTGTCCCTGGGCAGCATCCCAGGACATGGGGCAGCTCCTCTCTGCTCCACTGTAGAGGACCTCAATGCTCATCATCTAAATTACCTCTTTGGTGTATTTCATGTCCCTTTTCAAGATGCCCTTTGGAAATTGCTAATCAATGGACAGATTTTTTTTCCCTAAAACTGGTGTCAGTGGTGTGAGGAGGATGGCGCTACCAAGGAGAGGTGCTCTGATGGCACTGAGCTCAACTAGCACCCTCTGTAAAACCCTTCTGATGCAAGACAAAGGCACCACTGGAGTACACCTTCCTCACTGTGAACAACCTCGTGGTAACTCCTGTGAAGCTGGTGGGAGACACTGTGACTTTATGAAGGTTTCAGACCACCTTTTGTCATAAGCTGGGTGGCAGCCCAGGCTAGTGCAACAAAGAGGCTTCCTGCCTGTCCTGTTCTTCCTCTGCTACCTGAATTGGAAGCTCTCATGTTGGCTGCCCTCAGAGAAGCAGGCATGATCCTCTTTCTCCAAGATTATAACTACACCCCAACTTCCACCCAACACAGATCTCCCACAGGTGACCAGAAAGTTAAGAAGGGATAACAGAAATCATCTTACCAGCAGTTTCAAAATCCAGCAGATTCCACACCAGGGTGGAGAGCTAGTTTCAGTCTGACTGGTCCTCTTATTTATTTGCTTAAGGGCTAAGGACTACCCCAGCAGCAAGCAGGGAAGAATTCCATTCCCATGTAGGAGTGTGCTGCCAAATTGCTCTGACTTGCAGCAAGACTCACCAACATTTCCTGGTTCCCTCCATCCTGAAATGCTAGTAAGAAGCCTATTCTATACCTCACAGCAAACAGCAAGATCTTTCATGTTGTTAAGGAATAATTTAACTATGGGAAATAAATTTACCTTTTCATTGAAAATTCTACTTTGAGTATAGCCAACTGAATGTATTTCCACATAAACCGGTGATAAGTGGAGAGGAGGAACCTGCAAGGAGAAGTGCCAATTTACCTGTGCCAGAATCAAAGCAGTTGCTATCTGCAAGCATTAGGGCAGCAGCATGCGCAGAAGCACATTGTTCAAATGGAGTTCCTATTGCAAAAATAAAAGCTTGCACATGGTGAAAATGAGGTATAAAATCTTACATTCTCTTCTCCATTAGCACAGCAGGACAGTAATATCAGAGGTGTTAACTGGCAGGTGTGTTCGTAGAGAACCGCTCGCTCCTGTTGCACGGTGTAGCAGAGAACAGAAATCAAGTTTAAAAGTCAACATGCACCAGGTCTCTTTTCACCCAGGCTGGGCCCTATGGCCACAATGTATTACTGTGGATAATACATGTTGTTCAATAGCACTGTATAACCTTTTTTCATGGATTTTAACTCTTGCAGAGGTACAATATAATTTCTAGAGGTCAAGCCCTCAGAATAAGAGGCAGGGCTGAGAAGCAGCATGTTCAGTGTAGGCAGTAGCAGTGAGCACCCACATGCAGCAGCCCTGGCTCATTCTCCCAGGGCTCCCTAACATGTTAACATCCCCAAGCTGCACTGAAAGGATGTGTAGGTGCTGCCAGACCTTTCCACCCCAACAGCAGAAATAAGGTGAGATACAGTTTTTAAGAGGCTCCTGGAGACATCTTCAGGATTGCAGGTGTTTAAAACCTTAGCATGCAAAGGCTCCAACAGATCTAGGAGCATCTGCTGCAATCAATGGAAGTGACTACAGTGATCTCATTGCTCTCAATAACCTGTCTCAAGGGTTGACCCATTTATTTCTCTCTGGATGAATAACTTTTCAGACAGCTCATCTAACACAAGTCCGTCTTGTCTATGCATACAAGTCTAGAATTGACCAATTTACAAAAATAGCAAGAAATTACCAAGTCCAGTGATGAGCCTTAGAAATAATCAACTAAAAACCAACTGTGGCTTTTCCTCTGTCACCCATTTGGGGCTCAGATGTGATTACTACAGCTAGTAAACACCAACTTTGTAGATGCTGCCATGCCCAGGCTCATTTCAAACTATTTTCCTTACAATAAAACCCTTTTCATTCTTTGTTCCATTCTTAAAATTTTTTTTCTTTACATAGGAAATAAGCTACAATATTCTTTGAATGAATCAAAGGATATTGTTCTTATAACCTATGTGTGCTCACCATGCAGGGGATGGAGTGCTTCACCTTAGAGCCCTTTTGTTGTTTGGGGTTTTTTGTTGTTGCAGATCTGTGCCATGAACCAGGTCTTAAGATAGCGTAAAGGAAATTGTTGCCAAATTAGCAAGTCCTTACACCAGTACTAGAACAGAATCTGATTCCAAAGTTTTGAAGAAAATTCATGGATACAGGAGACACTGCCCTGGATTTCTACATGCCAGGAATGGACTGATTTGATGCAGCGGGATGCTGTCACCCACTGTCAGCCAGCTCCTGCCCTGGCTGAGATTGGTTACTGCTCTCAACAGGAACTGAACTGCACTCTTCACTCTCTCCATCACATTTTGGCTGAATGAAGAACACTTGCAATCAGGGTGGGATGGGAAAAATTAGGGGCCTTTTAGGAATGGCATATCCTGAATTTCCAGAAGCTGTCTAGGTCAGCCCAGAGTCTAGCCGGCCAGTGCACTCATCCCCGGAATTTACACTGACAGTGGAAACACGCCTGGAACAGCTGCAAACAATTACATCTCTGACCCTCTCACGGTGAGGCCCTGTAACACAGGATACTGCCATTCACACTGCACATTGCAGCACCTACTGCTCACTTCCCTAGGAAAACATCCACATTAAACTTATTTCATTATGGCTAATTGGCACCCAATTGAATTATTTTAAAAGGTGTGCTTTGCAATATCTGTCATCTGAAAGCTTCCCTTACCATGAGGAAACACCTGTCTTCTCTGTGGGTTGAATGTATATATATACATTATATATGTATACCAGAGAGTGTCAGAGCAGAGTAAAACAAGGGTTCAAAACTGTAGCGTGCTGTGCTGTTGACCAAGCTGTGAGTAGCAGCTCCAAGGCCTCCCACCCATATCCCTGTTTTTTTTCCACCACTCCAATCCATCCAAAAGCATTCCCTAAGCCAGTGTCCACTTTCACTACAGCATTTGTCCAAACCAAAACTCCAACCTCAAGTCATACCCACACACCATGCCCCTGCCTCCTCCCTTATTCCTGCCTCGGCTCTGCTCCCACAAAACCTAGACCTGTGTTACCAACCCAGAGTCCCTCACTTGATCTCAGCACCGCCTGGCTTTCAATGCCAAGACTTGCTCCTGCCCTGGGCTAGGAAGCTCACACCTTGCCATGGTGCTCACAAGTGGAGTTTCAGGTAGCAACAATCACTTCTCACAACCACACTACCCTGAGAAAAGCCACTGCGCATCACATCATTTACACATCTCTGGAGTAAAACCCACCAAGATCCAGGCGTGGCATCCACCTGTGATCTCTACCTCCCCCCTCTTCTATTTACCTCTGCAAGGCAAGGAAAGTATTGTCATTAAATCCCTCAGCATGAGTAGATCCTGGACTGACATGGAAAGGATTGCTATCACCTCAAAATAATCCTGGCACAGGGAGTTTACAGAAAGGTGGTTTAGGAACAGAAACATTAAGAGGAAAACAGAAACCAGCAACCCGGCTGGTGTGACAGAAGGCATCAAATGCCAAGTCTCTCCATATTTACAGACTCATGCAGTTTATGGGCTTAACCAAATGCTTCAGTGAGAGGACAAAAAGAATAAATGATGGAGTCATCAATCTATATTCCTTGAGACTAATGGAAAGAATGACTGGACCACAACAGTCAAGCCACACTCTAGTCTCTTTGGCCTTATTTTAGGATCTTTGCTTCCTTCTTTCACATACAGACTTTTAAAGTAACATTTTAGATATAAACTCTCTCACAAAAAGAAAGCCTGAAACTTGAGCAGATAAAACTACATGGAGTTGAACAGTACAACAGCCCTGGACTTTGAGCCAGCAATTGGGCAGCCTACATTTTGCTGTGTTCCTTGATGGGCTGCGAATAGACGCTCATACAAGTCTTATTTTTTGTCCTTCCTAACACAGGCTTGAATAATGAAAACAGAAACAGCATATAAAACAACTCTGGCTACTCTGATGGCTGAATTGAAAAGTTTTCCTCCAAGGAATATGATAATTGAGAAAGCAGATTAGAAAAAGGTGGCAAGAAATACGACTGCAATCTCTCTGAGACTAGAAAATTTATTCAATTGACTAATAAGCAACAGGAAGAAACTTTACATTTCCATCTACACTTGCATTTCCAGTTATATAGTTACAGGAGAAATTAAGAGGGTTTTTTATTTGGAGACTCAATGGAGAAGACAGAAAACAGAGGAATGTAGAGTTTGAACATGAGGATAAAATACAGACAGTGCTCAGGAAAAGATGCCAGCTTGCAAATGGCAGAAGGAGAGCCCAAGATCACAGCTCACTGTCCTCTACCACCTGATGGGAGTCTGCTGTAAATTGTTATTCCCCTTTGAGGACACTGTTTGTGAGGTTACCAGCAGACCTACATGGTTGGTGAAACAGCAATGAGCAAGAAAGCTGTGTAACACTCAGGTCACACCTGCTGGAGTCACCCTTTCAGCCTAAAGTTTTCTGAACTGTCCCCAAGTCTTTGCAAGGACCTGGACCACTGCTCAACATTATCCAAATTATGCAAATCTCCTCTTAAAACAACACACATCTTACCAAAATATCCCTCGAACAACAAGTAGTAAGTGCCCTGGCAAAGCAGTTCATTCTGGTACTAAAATAGCAAAACACAAAACCACAAAATCCAACAAAAACACTTGTTTAGCTGAGGAAAAATACTGTCATGAGTGCTTGGGAGTCTGAGTCGCAGTCAGGACTTATTGGAGCAACAGCTGCTCCCTGTGAATTATCCACCACCAAACTCCAGTGGAAAGAGTGTGAAGCTCACAGTAGTGGGTCAGCAGTGTATGGTGTGACACAGAGGTGGAGTGGTGGACTGGATCCTTCAAGCCCAGCTTGTGTTCAGCGTGAATTTCTCACATGAACTATATGGCACACTTTCCCTAAGCCTGGCAGGAGCAGGGGGAAAAAAACCTAGCCTGTGATTCTTTTTAAAAAGAAGTTGTAGTAATTTCATGCAATAGATTGAAAATAATAAATGTCAGAGTTTCACATGTCTGCAAAGTGAAAGGTAGTTTCTAGACTGCCTGTTTGAATCAAAAGAGATACCTAGTTTTGGTATTAGTGGAAAGAACAACTGATCTGTCACTCAGATTATTGTGGTGTTTTACTATTGATACTGGGATTTTACATGTCAGTGCTGGACTGTTCAGGTCCTGCTGCTCATGGGGTTTGGGCTTTTGGATGCATTAAGAGGGAGGGTGCTGAGTCCTGATTATTTCCAGCCCTTACTTGCCAAAATAAATGGCAGCAAGATCAATATTGCTTGGCTTGACACTCACAAACTGTGTTCAGGCTGTAGTTTGCTGTTTGGGCTTTGCACTGAGGATAGAAAAATACAAACAGATAGAAGAAAAGAGACAATGGCCTTTCAAGGCACCACAAGCCAGGAGGCAAGACAGATGAGACTGTCAGTATCTTGGACAACAGGTTTGGACTTTAAAACTTTTTTGACTACTTGCAGAAATGCTCTGGGCAGGGGCGGGGGGTTGTGTGTGGAAATTCAATACCCAAAATTGAAAGATGCTTCTGTCAGGCAGGAAGAGTCAGGTTCATAGCTAAGGCAGGAAAAAAACTTGTCCAGGCAGCAGCTATGCAGAAAAGGACCTGGAGGTGGATGGGTCACCAGGGAAACTGGGAGTCAGTCGCACCGTGGTGTTACAGAGTCAAACAGAGCACTGGCATGAATTGACTGAGCTGGAAGCCTCCACTGCTCATGAAGTCACACATCCAGCGCACACAGCCCTGCTCCCAGGTCCCATCTTCCTCATGCCTGTTTCCAGGGCTGGGCACTGCACCAAAAGATGAGAATGACTGGAAAGAATAGGGAAGAAGAAAAATGTTGGTACTGTTTTCTGGCCTTTCAATCAAGGAAAAGAGGGAAGATGATGAGATTATTTCATCTAAAGAAACAAAGGCTGGGGAACTGATGAAAACAGTTATGGGTATGTAAAGGCTTGAAGGAAAGAAACAATCTCCCTTCTAATGTCCATATTATAAAGAAGAGTGTAGGAAGTGATGAGTTTATTGCACAGCTGAGAAGATGTGGTTCAGGCATGAGATAAACCCTCTGAAAGGTGAAGAGGGACAAGAACAGCTAGGGCTTGCATTGGGACATGCAGTAGCTGGAAACAGAGTATAACTTGTCCAGCCCTGAGACAGATGGGGGCTGTGCTCACCCCAGAGATGCTCACCCTCTCCCCATGAAGACACACAATTAACAGAGACTGGACACCTACGGCTGGAGAGAAACTTTTTAAAGTATCTGCTGTCAAGAGATTAAACTTAAAAGAAAAAAACATTTTCTAGGCATACCAAAATACACGTGTTACTTTCAAAAAGTTGCCACACCACAGCTAAACATGTAAATAAAAAGCCACTTTCCTTATATTGACAAAACACCCCACAAATCCACAAAAAGTGGAAGGGGAGACCTGCTGCTGTTTGAGAATCAAAAAGAGAGTCCATTTTAGAATTATTTTTTTATTGGCATGCAAGTCATTTGGAGCCTTTTTGGATCTTGGCCTTAAAATACCAAGCCCCCCCTTCCACTTTTAGTAGGATATGTACGCTAGGAACAGGACCCAGCTGAGACCCAACATCAGCACTAGCCCCAGGAGATACCTCTTGGCTCTCAGAACAGCCTTGTCTCTGCAAACCTGCCCAGCATTTACAAGAGAGAAGCATTCCCAACACAGGCTTTTGCAGCAGCGCAAGGTTCCTGCTTTGGTTTTGATCTAAAGGTGTTTACACCTTTCCCACACAGTCCACTCTGATGTCTTTTAAATATACCCAGAGCTTGCACTTGCCAAAAGAGTAAACATAGCCTTGTTTTCATTCATACTTTAGTTGTGAAGCACTTAGTTCAGAATCATTTGCATAATGATTTAGCAAGAGGTAAACGCCAGCAACGAGAGAAATACTGAACATCTTAAACACATGTATTATTGTCTTGCACAGAGAAATTTACCTTAGTAAAATTCTTTGTTGTGTTTAACAAAACAGAGCTGAATCACAACCTCTTACGGTGTTATCTTCTACTCAGTTCCCCAAACAGTTTGTTTTCCTACAGCATGAGCTCTGAGAAGCCTAGAAATGATCAAATTATGATCAAATTACTATTCTGCACTCATTTGGGCTGGAAGTAGGACAGTGAGTGATGCTGGTGATTGACAGCAGTCAGCACACCTGGATCCACTGCTGTGCATCAGCTTTAGTGACCATCTGCCCCTGTGTGTTCGACCAGTGCCTCTCCTTACGTGGGCAACCTGTTACAGCCTCTACAGACTAGAGTATTCTACACGTAGGAAGAAGCTATTTAGAGAGTGCCACAAAACACGGATATCCATGGCACTTGGCCACTTTGTGTCACTGTAGAGATACAGATATTTATTAAAAAAAAAAAAAAAGAAGTAATCTCAAGTGTGTCACCAAGACAGCAAGGAGGTGTAGCCAGCAGCAATGGGCACGCCTGGTCCACTGCTTTTGTTAATTCCATTTGGCCCTTTAGAAATGGTTCTATCTACAAGTATGTATTTTAACCCTTTTCTAAAAAAGCACAAATGTTTTGTATTTGAAAAATGAAAAAGCACTAACATAACAAAGCTGTGTTAATATTAGAAGGAGTTGTGCATCAGTGGTTCACATTGAATGGATATCAGCATTATGTTCACTGGTGCTAGGATACCATGGTGATGGGCCCTGAAGAATTACCAAAAATAGATTAAATGCATGTGGCAAGTGATAATAAGCACAAAATGTTTTCCATACAGTAAAAATGCCGCAGGAAAGCAGAATAACACATTCTATAAATCAGCTCAAAGAATCAACAACTTCCAGGCAGAATACTTGGGTATCTGAATGCGTAGTCAGAGCTGAACTCCTAAGCCCAAAATTACCAAGAAGCCAAATTTGGCAATAGTGTCTGCACCTAAAGAAATTCAGACCAAGGAGACTGGCACAGAATCTGCTGTTGCTAGCAAAAATGTTTGAAAGGAGCTGAGAGGTTTGTATTTAAAGTAAGAGACATTAATCACTGGGTAACACCTACCACAGTGACTGCGTCTTCCCAAGCTGTTGGAGTCTCATCCCTTTTTGGATTGAGTCAATCAAAATATTAAAAATGTCATTCTTTGAAGCTGTTCTGAGCCAGGCTGCTTGTTCGCTGCTGTATAAAACAAATCACTCGAAAGCGTCTCACTGAAGCTGCCCACTGATTCAGCAGGGTGCTCGTACACAGAATTAAAGACACGTGCAAGCCCCAGAAGCTCTTGTGTGGGAATGACAGGAGACAGTGCACCCCACTTTCTCGTTAACAGCCACTGTGCTGCATTACCACAAAGCGTGTGACATCAAAGGGACAAGAAACGTCTGAAATGGCACCGCTACTTGCTCACAACTGTCAGCAGCACTTGGCTCAAACCATCCCTTACAGAGGAATGTGCACAGCAAAGCCATTTGTTTATGAAAACAACAGCTACCTAAAACCAGATTGAAAATTCGTTAACTGGGATGATTTACCAAGGCAACTCACTGTATGTAGACGCATAGATAAATATTTTGGTTGCTGCTCCAGATGTTAAGCAACCCTCAACCCAAAGTGACAAGAGTTTCTGAAGAAAAATTTCTCTATGCTTTAGAGCTTGGAAGAGCACCCACCAAAGGGAGCAGGTACCAGAAAGCAACTGGGAAGGAATATCCCACTGCATTGCAACATACCAAAGGTGTTCAGGGGAAAGAATGCAGACCATGCTGGAGGAAAACTACCAATTGGAGTAGAACATGTCACACACTTCCATGGCTTTGGAACACTGGAGTCAATGCAAAATCCTCAGTGCCCATCAGCCAGAGCAGATCTTTCTAGTGAGACAATGCCAGCAGAGTCCTCCCGAGGTTGGCAGGATTTTTTTAATGTGCAAGAGTAACAGAGATATCTAATTGCAAAGTCTGTTACTAGGTGACACACCAAGTCCTGACAAACTATACTGGGTGATATTTTGATATATCAGTCTATGCAGCAAACTGCGCAAAAAAATCCACCTTCACCAACTCCACCCTCTGTTTCCTTGGATGACTGAGACACAGGGCTCCTAGAACATACATGCCTAGAGAAATCCTCTGGAGACCAGGAGGTCAAGGATTCCAAACTTCATGGCCCTCCATCTTTTCTGTAGGAAGTGAAGAAAAAACATGAAAACTGCTAAGGTATAATCTTAGAATCATTTATGTGGGACCACTGAGACCAGCCATTACCCCATGACTGCGAAGCCCACCACTAAAACATGTCACTAAGCACCACATCTACAAATCTTTTAAATACCTCCAGGGATTGCGACTCCACCACTTCCCTGGGTAGCCTGTTTCAGTTTCTTGGGAGGAAATTTTTCCTAATATCCAATCTAAACCCCTCCTGGTGCAACCTGAGGCCGTTTCCTCTTATCCTATTGCTTGTTGTTTCGGAGAAGTGTCCCCCCCACACACACCCCAGCTACAATCTCCTTCCAGGCACTTGTAGAGAGCCATAAGGTCCCCCCTGAGCCTCCTTTTCTCCAGGCTGAACACCCCCAGCTCCCTCAGTCACTCCTCATCCCATGTGCTCCAGACCCTTCCCCAGCTCCACTGCCCTTCTCTGGACACACTCCAGCCCCTCAATGCCTTTCTTGTGGAGAGGGGCCCAGAACTGAAGCCAGGATTTGGGATGTCTCAGCAGTGCTGAGTACAGGGGGACAATCAGTGCCCTGGTCCCGCTGGCCACCCTGTTTCTGATACAGGCCAGGATGCCATTGGCCTTCTTGGCCACCTGGGCACACGCTGGCTCACGCTGAGCCACTGTCAACCAGCACACCCAGGTCCTTTTCTGTTGGGACACTTTTCAGCCACTCTTCCTCCAGCCTGTAACAAGGCGTGGGATTGTTGTGACCTTAGGGCAGGACGCAGTACTTCACCTTGTTAAGCCTCACAAAACTGGCCTCGGGCCACCGAGTCAGTCTGTTCAGATCTCTGTGAAGAACCTTTCTGCCCTCAAGCAAATCAACATTCCCATCCAACTCAAAGGACCCCTACAACAGCAAAGACCCACTGTGATAGTGGCCTTACTGGGGAATAAGTGCAGTCTGGATAGCTTTGAGCCTGGGCTATGCTACAGAAATTCTTAGGTGACTTCTTAAACCAGTTTCACGGCCCCTTAATGGCATAGGAATAGCAGGATGAAGGCAGGATCTATAGCAACATGAAAAATTATACCAGAAGTATATGTTCTGTATTAAAGACAAGAAATGAGCAAAGGGGTAGATTTGAGTTGACTGTTCACCTCCATCTCAGTTATAATAAAAACCACGGTATAACATACAAAATATTAATTTTTGGTTGATGTAGCACCCACTTGAAAGCCTTGTATTGTGCCTGCAAGTTACCTTTGTGTGCTGCTGTGCTAAAGGTCTGTTCACAGAATCAGTGATTTTGTAGTACAGCAAGTACAACATCCAGTGCAAGCACCCAACACCCTGTGAGAGAATCATCCTCAGTACAGCTTATGGGGCCATGCCAAGCAACTGTGATTCCAAAAGACCAGAAGTCATGGGAAGACATCTGATAGATGGTAACCATAGCACAGAGCTACAGAAACACATGGACATGGTAAGATCTGAAGGGGATGTCTGACTTCTGCTTTATAATTACACAGTGCTTGGGCCTAATATGCTCCACACAGTGCTTGAGAAAGCAGACCTGTCACTTTCCTGATCACAAAGTCCTGCTCTGAAATGATAGGACTCAATTTAACTTTCTCATAACCTTCAGGAACATAAAAGATTTCAAAGGCAAGTCATTGTATTCAACATGAGAAATAAATTTGGAGACAGTAATACAAGGAAAAGATTTTCTGAAATCAGCATTTCTGAAATCAGCAAAATCATAACCTCACACTACTTAAAAACTTAGCAAACCCAAAATTTCAAGCAAGGTAGAAGAGAGCTTTGCAGTAGAGAATTCAGATCACTAAACTGGCTATTATTTATCAGCCAGACCTGATATGCTCACTTTCAGTATCTGATGTCTTCTGTGAGCTCTCCAGGACTCTCCCTTGACTGGTCTATCTGTATATAGATTTGAGAGACTTCAGGGTGTTAATAAATTTTTTCCTTATTAGAAGGAAAGAACTCCGCTGACAGGACCTGGTTTTGAGGAAGTAACTGGAAAAAAGGAGCTATCAATTTACTAAAGGGCTTGCAAGGGAAATTCTGCTACCAGCTTCCCAGTCGGAGCCTCTCTCTGATGCCCAGAGCAACTTAACCACGACCTAAACTTTCAGAAGGTTTCTATTCCTTCTAGCATACCTGATCCCTCAACACTTAGAGATCCAAAAGTAAGGAACCGTCTCAGGCAGAGCTACTGTATGTACAAGCAGGAAACAAAACGTCATCCTTTGGGCATTACTGTCCTGGTCCTTCTCCAGCTGAAAAGAGCACGTACTTTGCATCCAGGTGAGGAGAGGCGCAAGCCGGGAAGGGTGGGCGTTGCTCCGGAGGACGCACGGCCGCCNCCGGCCGCGGGGCCGAGAGAGGGCGCTGGAGCCCCAGGCAGCGGCGGGGCCGGCGCTCCACGGAAAGATGCCCGTCTGAAAGGTGCCCGGGGCCGGGCAGGTGCGCTCACAGCTCCGGGTGAGAGCCCTCTGGAAATCCTAGTCATGGGAAAGGGGAAGTCGGAGAAGCGCCTTGACTCTTAAAAAAAAAAAAAAAATTATATACACAAGCATCTTTCAGGGCTTTGAAGAGCTGAATTCTCATAGGAAATCGCACATATTGTAAAAAAGGAAAAGAAACAAAACCATTGAAGATGTGTAGGACAAGAAAACAAAAAAGCAATTTTCAAAGCACCGTCGTTCACCATGGGTTTACATCTAGTCTAGAGAAACTGAAAACAGCTTCAAACAGTTCTTTTGCCTAACACACACTCCTAGAGGTCAGCTCTGCCTGCCCACGGCCTCTCCCTTCAGGAATCAGAGAAGGCAGCTCCAACAGCCACCACAGCTTAGGGATATCAGATCCCAAACAGCAATGTGAGCATTCATATGGAGATAAGGAAGACTCCACAAAAGTAAAGATTTCCAAGCCCCATTGCAGATTTTATGAAAGATTCACATTTTCTAGTGGGTTGGCCTCTTCAGTTTCAAATAAAGCAAATTCAACTAGTTTATATTTCATACCCTGAAAGGCATTCCTCATTCCTCACCCAAGTAATTACTCTAGACTTCCCTTGAGCACAGCTAAAAAACACTTGAATGGAGTCCTGCAAGCTAAAGAGAAGACTGGTCCCTGTACACAGATATCACTTGTTCTTAGCATTTCCACATGAAAAGCAGTTTGTTCTGCTCCGCTGTCTATTTTGCCATTTGGTGTTCTCCTGAATGTAGGTCACAAAGGCAAGAATACAACTCATATTGGCAAATACTGCACAGCTGACCTGAAGGCCCATTTGAGTACCCTGTAATAATTCTTTCTACATTTTTCCCACAAACATCCTCAGATCACAGCCAAAACAAAACATTGTGATGACTTCCAAGTAATTTTGTCCTGAAATATGTTGCTGATGTGATGTCCAGAGCCAGGTCACCTTACAATACCATTTCAAAAAAACTCAAAGTTAGTTATAGCTTCTGTCCCCAAAACAGGACAAAAGTTTTGGAATGATGTTGAATGTTCCCCAAGGTGAACCTCAGCACCTGCAGTTGCACTCATCTTCCTATTCTCCAGACCAAGACATAAAAGACCTAGGCTGATTCCAGATCAGGCATAGTGCAAGAGTTTTGTTGAGGAGACCCATGAACTTTACCAAATTTTATATGTCCCACAGGAAAAGTGGAGGACTGTGTTAGTAGATTTTCCCCTCACATTTTTGGTCTGACACACATTTCTAACTCACTGCCTACATGAGCATGAGGGATCTCAGAAAGAGAGGCTGCAAGAGCATGGTCAGCTTGACAGCTATCAGGAGATTCAAACACCCTGAGCTCCAGTTTGGCCTCAGCTGTACTTCTCATCTACCAGGGTAGTACCTGGGGTCTCTGCAGCAAGTGCCAGAGAAGCTGCACATCTGAAACTGTTCCTGAGCTTCACGTGCCCTGAGGAGGTCACCTCAAAGGAGTAACAGCCAACTCCACATACCAGCAGCTCTACTGAGCACAGATAATTTCCCAGCCTGCGGGCCTGCTGTGCTTAGACAGAAATTGAAAAGATCATACAAAGCTGAAGGTAGCCTTGAGTAGACTAAAATACTTTTCACTTAATTTTGGCCTCTATCTGTTGTCAGTCTCTCAGATTCATACCTCCTGAATACATGCAACAGAGCCATGATTATTAATCCAAGGCTTCAGAAGCAAGCTAAATTTTTCAGTAAAGATGGGCTCCTAGTCCATATCCTACACAAGAGTTAAGTTCAGCAGAAAATAAACTACACAACTCAAATTATTAAATAATTTTGCCAATCTAGAAGGTTGGTTCAGGACCATTACCTGCAAATTCAAAGGACTTCTTAAATGTGGAAGTTCCCAGGGGGCTGTTCAGAGGTGTAGGATTAGAGTTCTCCAGAAGAGAAGATAAAGAGTCAGTACTACACAGTATTGGAAAATCTGGGAGTTAAATAGATGTTAGTACATCAGGACTCTGGAGCATTTTTCTTAATTTTGACAAGTGGGTCATTTTGCTCTGTTGTCCAGATCAAAAGGCGACATAGGGTCAGAAAGCATGGTCAGGACTACATGTAGGTTTTACTCCTTCAGTAGGGAGGGTCAAGGACTGTCCCTTTGGCATGATGAAACACCCTCCCCATTCCTAGCTGCCCCAACCCTGAACCAGTGCTTCCTGCTGGGCCAGCCACCTCTAGACTGAAGGCTGCAGCAGCAGGAGGATTTCACTCTAAACTCCAGGGAAGATCTCAGGGCTTGCTGACAACTGACAGGAGTAAACATCAACTACTGCTTCTTAGCCTTGAGGCAGGGGAATCTTGTGACAGCAAGTCCAGGAGGCAGAATTCAGACCATTTCCACACAAGTGAGGCTTGCTATTGTCTTACTCCATTATCACTCATTATCCCAGCTATGGAGGACCCAAAGACAAAGGCCTGGTTGCCAATCTTCCAGCCAACTTTTATTCCAACCTTATTCATAGACCATATCCAGCCCAGACTGTACAAAACTCAATCAATCTCTGCTGGTAGCAGAGTTTCTTATAGCAGTGCAGGCTCAGCAAGATAGCTGCAGAGGAAGGGAGGATATTATGAGGTTTGATCTGGAGTAGAAAACTACCACTGAGGGGAAAAAAACAGCAGGGGAATGATCTCAGTATCTCCCAGGCATTATCAGCAGGCATAGACACTACCAATAGGAATGAAAAGGAAAGTAAGATTTGGTCCAGGACATGTATGAAAGGGAAACCCGATGGATAAGATGACTGAAAGGAACAAAAAAATGCAGGAGAAGGTTGTTTAGGAAAAAAAAAAAAAAAAAAAGAAGGGGGGGTGCAAGAGGAAGGGCAAAAACCAGGACTATATCTGTCACTCGTCTCTCCCCACCCACTCTGAGAAGCTTCAAAAGAGATCTGGAAATAGAGAGGAAAAAAACGACAGTCAGATATTACTGTTCCAGCCACTGAGTCATGGCAGGAAACTACTGATACTGTAAACTAAGTTCTGTAAGGTCAGAGACAAATTGAGTTTTGTCAAGGCTCACTGTAAAAGGAACAAATATTTAGTGGTGGTGGTTTGCCCCTTTTGTGACTCTTGGTGTTACCACAGAACCATTTAATGAAGCATGTTTGAAAAAAGCTGCCTTTATTTTATCATTTCACACAAGTGGTTAAGTTTCTTCTCTTTCTCTCTTCCTGCATCTTTGATTTTATTACAACAGATGCTTATTAAGAAAAGGATGTGGAGAAAGAAGAAAAAGCCACCAGTCTGGTGTGCTACTGGATGCATGGTCTACTCCAACTCTTACAATTGCTGTGCCACAGAGAAATCATTTTACTATGATCTTCCTATCCTTTCCTCAAATTAGTCACTGGCAGTTGTCAACATTTATGTGGCATTTTTAGACACAGTCCACATCAGTCCAGTACATGTACTGGGTGGAATTGCTTCTACTGGAATGGCACAGCCATCCAAATTCCCACAGAAATACAACAAAGAAAAAAAGCTGGAACTTGCTGTTGTACAGAGGGCTCAGCAGACTCCTCCCAGCCCTCTAGGAAAGCACCCTTACACTCCTTGCACTGCCCAGACATGTTTAGTCGTTTATGATTCCCCACCAAGAGTTGAACATCATGGGATTCCCAGCTGCCAAAACAAAGGTACATGCACGCCATCCAGGCAAATTACACTTTTCAACTGACAAGCCCATTTGGAAAGGTAAGATGCTACCTAGCCCCAAAGTGCTGAAGAAAGAAAAACAGCAGACACAGGATTCAGAGATAACTGGGGAAGGAGCAATACAGTATGGGACATGGATTCTTGGGAAACTGTTATCTGTGTTACTTGTTAATTAAAGTTTTTAATGACCCAGTTTTACTTCTGTTGCCTAGGCCTACCCACCACAGCTTTGCAGCCACCCATCACAGTGAACACAGCCAGGAGCTCTTGTCCCACTTCAGAGAGTAAGGCATAATGGGATGCTTGTGCATCTGCTACAGAAACCTACTATGCAACCCACTAAGCAACTTTCCAACCCAGTCATCTAAAGCTAATTGCTTCCGTAAATCCTGAGGGTCCCTCTCCAGCCCATCTGAGTCACTGTACCAAGCCTGAACCAGATCCGGTTGGGCACAGTTCAGCAGAAAGACTTGTTGTCAAGAATAGCCCAGTGGTAGCAATGCCTGCTAAATCAAGGAAGTCAGTCATACCAGGGAAAGACACTGGTGACCCTGGAAACTTGTCCCTTTCTTCCTCCAGCAAGAAAACAGACCAAAACAGAACTTGACCTATGAGGCAGGAGGCGTTCAATCAGTGATGCATGGAACAAGAGGATGCACTAAAGTTGCAGGGCAACTTCCTGCACAGCCTTCTTATAAACTGGGAAGTCGTGGCTGGAGGCAATACACCTCATGGTAGGCTACAGGAAAGCACAAACACGGGCACCTGCTGCTGAGAAAAGCACTGAAGGGCCCTGAGTGTGGAATCCCTCCACCTTTTCCTGACAGTAGCTTTAAAGGCTGAATAATAGCTTTGATGTTTTGACGAATAAAAGAATTTGTGACATTACAGAAACCAGCCAGATTCTATCTATGGTGCATCACCATAACAAATAACATGTCTGATACGCAAAATATTCCTGTCAGAGATCAGTGGCCAATAAGAAAATCTATTCCTTTTTTGTTTGGGCTTACAGGTACTGATAAACTTGATGACATGACGATGATTTCCAGCAGGGGAGCAATATTTGTCTCAGTTTCCACACCAAAAGCAGCCATGGAAAAAGGGCAAAGAATATAATGACTCAGTATCACAGGGTGGAGACTAATTAGCAGCAGATCAGGAGCAGGCAGTGGTCTCTGGAAGAAGGTGCTTTCATGAACAGAGCACAATCTTACTCATCCCCCTGTCTTGATCAACTGCAGAGGTTTCCATGAAACAAATGCTATGGCTGCCTCAAACTGAACAAAAACCTTTGGGGTTTTTTTTTGTTTTGTTTGATTATTTGAAAAGTAGTGTCTCTGTTTGGGACCTTCCCTATTCTTTTCTTCCAGTATCCAGTTAATCCTGGTAGAGTAGACCTCCCCTCCATCAACCAAAATCTCACTGTACAGCAGGAACGCTTATCAGGCAGTGCCTCTCCATCAGCCGTCTCAGTTCACTAAGGACAGATAACAAAAATATTAAGAATGTGAGGACAGCATCATCATTTCACTCAATCAATGCAGATGCACCACAGGGTCATTTCAGCAACTGCTTTTTTCAAAACATGCTATTCTCCTCTGTGATTTCAGGCAACTAGTGAACTCTCAGCACTTGCCTTTTCACTGGTACAAAACCACTACAAAAACATTCTATCTAGTTAGTTATCACATTACCCCATCAGCAAGGTGGATTTTATTCCTGCTTCAACAAACCTGTCATCATTTTGAGTTTATCAGAAATGTATACTGTGAATACACTGAAAGATAGTTCTGGTTTAACAAACCATTTAGCTGTTTTTTTCTCGGAATATATTGGGAAATGCTGGCAAAACTAAGATTTGACTCTGGGTCTCCTAGTGCTCCTACTATTCCTAATGTGACTCACTGGATTGTCTCCTAGTAAGTTTCTTCTTCTGAAAAATCTATTGCTTACTTAAGGAAGCTTAAATGCTCAAAAGCCCAAGAATTGATTTGTTTATTTTTTAACTAAATCAGCAAGTGCATTTTTCAGGAGTTGATGTATGCCCATTCATACTGAGAAAGGCTTTGGCAATTAGCATTTATCTTTAGCTAAGCAGAGCTGAAGAATGGCACTGACATTATGAATTTTAAAGTCTCCATTCCTCAGGGAGTAGAATGTGGCTCTTCCTGCCATTCTCAGCTTGTCTGGAACTGCAGGAGGGCTGGTCAGGATGCCCTATAAACCAAGAGAATTTGGGCTGTGTGCCAAGCACCCATCTCCCTGCTGGCACAGACGTCTCCAAGCAGCTCCCCGATCTCACATGGGCTGCAACATTGGAGAAATTCCCTCCTGAAATAATAGAGACTACCTAAGCACTCCTGCTTAAAAAAATTACAATAAACATGGGCAAATGCATGCCCTGTAAAATATTTTGAAGGGTTTTAACAATCACTTTATTGTTTGGTGACCAGGAGTTTGTCAAACAAAGGTGATAGACACCACCCACTCACCCCGGCTGAGGTCTGAACCAAACCATAAATACAACACAGTGACGAGGCCCTCTGGCTCTCTCTTGCCTTGCTGGTCTGTCATTGCATATCCTTAATGCAGCAGGAATTCTGGCATCCCAAAAATCCTTCTCTCCTAGGCAACAAACTGATTGACTAGCTTAATGATTGACATTTCTTTGGGTTTTTTTCATTCATTCTTAACTCCATAACTGTCAGTTGCATCTACTAGGTTCTCTATTCCTGCAGCTTATGATTTTTTTGAAGCAGACAAAGGGATTTAGGAACTTAAACCTCCCTGCAAGAGTGGATGGGCAGATTTTTGCCAAAATCAGCCAGGCTAGAGAAGGCACAGTAAGCACTTGCTCTAACACAGCACAGTCTGGATGACACATCTGGGTGCTCACACAAACTGAGAAGGTGTTCAGCAATCTGTGGCAGGATGAAAATAGAGATGAGTGGGGACAGATCCCTTGATTTCTTTTGAAAACACCACCCATGGTCAGTTAACTTTGTTTCCTGGGCAGCCTGGCCATGCATGGAGCAGGCCCACAGTTTTACACCCCTCTGCAGCCTGGAAGGATGTGCCAGCAATAGCACCTGTGAGCAGTGGCACAAGCAGAAGGCAGCAGTCCCATACACAGGACATGGCCCACCAAGGCAGCTCTTGTCCCTCTCCTGAGAGGGCACAACAGGTGAGAAGTACCTAAGATGAGATGCCCATGCTGCACTGCCAGACCTGTGTCCTTCAGAGAGGCCTGACAGAATTTCACGCTATGTCCAGTGCTGTGAGATGATTGCACAAATGTCCCCACTGGTGGCCTCAGCCTCCTGTTTGGTATATGAAATCTTCCAACCTAGCTCTGGAACATCACCTCAAACAGAGGAGGACACGTCCCCCAGTCTCAAAGCCCATTCCACTCCTGTGACAGCTGCAGAAGTTACTATGGAGAAAACCAGTTCAGTACGAGAAAGTACGGCAGTAAATCTCTCTCTACAGATTATCATCAGAAACAAGGAGGGACGCAAGAGGCCAAGCTGCTTTCTTGGGTCTCACAGTGGCCTCCCACAGCCCACCACTGCTGCAGCCCATGTGCCTCCAAACTGCTCACTGATCTTCTGCAGGATAGTTCTAGGAGCCTCCAACCGATGGGTACAGCTGACTTACACAGATACATTTCAGTTATGTTTAAAAAGACAAATGCATTACACATTAAAGCATGGCAGTTTTAACCTAACACTTTTAGGCTTTTCCTTACTTCTGCTGGCAAGACTGCTGTATTTTCTCATACATCTGAGGAAGCTTTCCCAAATAGTATCACAGGGAAAAAAAAACCCTATGTACATCATTCTCTGTAGAACGCCCAAATCGCCAAGCTTGCAGCGAGTGATGCAGTATCTGGGGAGTAGCTGAGAGGATTGAGCCTGTGCCTGCTCAGTGGGAGGCATGAGGATCTCCTCACAAGGTGTCAGCAGATGGCTGGGTGCTGAAGGTATCTCCCTGGTGACACCCACGGCAAACAGCTGGCAGAAACCTAGGGTGAGGGACAGCTGCCTTACAAGTTGTCCAACACCATTTAGCCACTTTTGGGCATCTACGAGACCTTCACTGGGCTGAGACTATGGCACAGGGCACTTGGGAGACCACTGCTCCTCTATAGCAATAGCTGAACTTCAGGCACCTCAAATGGCATTAGTCCTCTACATTTACACACTTGAATCATTCCTCTGCAAAACAAACTAAAAATGACTGGAAGAGCAGATAACCACAAGAACTCAAGTTATAGCTCTCCTGTCTGCATTGTTAAAATTAGAGTTTAGGGTTTGATATGTGAATATCATGATCTGATAACAATTACCAGAAAAATACCAACGTAAAGGACAGTGACACACCCTCCCTGCTCTGTTTACAAATGTCATGGTCATATGAGATAGTAGTCAAACATATCAGCAGACTAAAAATAAACCACAATAGGATATGTTGATAAATATTTATTTCAAAACAGTATAGCTTTTTACATGACTAATGTTAATGTGATTTCAGACTGAGAAGAAAACAACCAGTGTTGATTGCTTGCTAACTGTGTTTGGAGGAGTGACACAGGTAACTACCATCAACTCTGGCATATTATTCTCCTGGTAGAAAATGTGAGTAGGTAGATCAGTCAACACCATTATTGCTTTTAATATACCAGTGAGGACTAGCTCAGGATGCAACTAGAAGGCCACAGGTATCATCTTGGAAGAGGAGCAGCCATTTGCATGCAAAAGGGTTCATCCTTCATGACTGTGTGGGCTGGTTTCATGCACCAGCCAACAGAGCCTGTATCACAGAGAGGTTAGAAAATGTCTGCCTGGACCTTTAAGACAATTTTATTCCCAGTTAGATCACCATCAAACCCTTTTCACAATAGCATCTGCCACTGAACCACTGCTAATTAGTCAGTCCCTGTTCAGCGAGGGAGGAAGACGTGACAGCAAAGATGAAATTATTTTTAAAAACGGCCCGAAAAGCCCCAGTAAGGATTGCAGCACTTTATGACCTACACCATGCTTGTCACAGGGCAGGGAGAGGGAATTTGCCTATCACTACATGTTGCAATCGCTGCGGAAATGTCTCTCTCTTCTTGCTTCCTCTCCACCCTTGTTCAGAGAGTTAAGGTAAGGTGGGAAAGTAGCTTCAGCTTCGAGGACATCCCATCTGGGGGGCCAGGACAGCACTGGCAATGCTCCTTCAGTGTGCTCTATAAGCCTCAGTTGTTTTAATGTTTTCTCCATAAGTATCACTTCTCTAACTGTTGTGAGCAGCATGAAGAAAATTCATAGAAGATCTTGAACAGTTTGGGTGTGGTGTAGTAGAGGCCACACAACAGACAGTGCAGTCAAGGGATTTACTGAAGCAAATAGTTCTGTTTTGCTGGGAGAGAGAGGAGAATTGGAAGAAGCGTCTTGACTTAGGGAAAGGGATTCATAGCTCAGCGAAAGTCTGTGAATGACTATTCTAACACTTAAAAGTTTCCATTCTGCACACCACAATCTCCAAGTGAAAAAGCAGGGCTCTTCCAGGGATAAGTTTACCAGGCTGAAAGGTTAACAGGGAGAAACAGAAGTCCCAGGAGTGCGAGTCTTCATTTAGCTCTTTGGTCTTACAGATACGTCTGGACAGATAGAGCCTGACTAACTAAGCACAAGAGCAGCTTTATTGGAATTCCTTGTCCATCATTCTCCCAAGAATATGGAGAGGGAAAGGGGACTGCACAGCTGGGTATTTGTGCAGTTCCTTGGTGAGGACAGAAGCATACAGTCCACAAGGCTTGGAGAGAGATCTTTGAAAAGTGAAAGGTGGTGTGTTTCAAATGAGACACCCACCTTCTCTAAGGTTGGTGTACTGGCAATTCCTGTAAGTAATGGGCTGCTCTGATGGTTCCTTGAAGACAGGAAAGCCTGGGAGTGAACGGCAGATTCTGCATCTCCATCCCCTCTCTTCTACCTCTTTCCAAACAAAGCAGGGCTCAGCACTGGAGGGGACTGCTGCCTGTAGCAGTAGCCCCCACACTAGGGTAGCTTCATCCACGTGAGCATCCATAGAGCTTGATGTAGGCTACGTGCCCACTAGAGCACCTGCCCACTCCTGATTCCACAGGGGCCTCCATAGGAACACTGAGCACACTGCTCCAAAAGCAATTTCCATTCTATCACAGACTGCAATGACACCAGCATTGTGTCCACCCTCCTAAATGCACTCAGCTCAGCAGTTTACCAAACACACTTGGAAGGGCTAACAACAAGACAGGGTACCAATACCGACAGGTTGAATTTTAGCAAAGTTAAGAAGAGGGTTATAGAGAGAAAATTAAATATTTCAAAGCACATTATTATGGTACTGTCCTGTTACACATCTGCCTAAGTTGCACTAGTAGGCAGCAAATTTTCTCTATAATTCTCCACTTTCATGAAATAGAACTTTTTTCTGGTGAAAAATAATATATACACCCCAATGCTGTGTACATCATTCATGCAGAATAGCAAAGCATTCAGTGCAGTGGGAAAGTGTCATCTTCCAAATGCTGCAAAACCCACAAGCAGACAGAAGTTACATTCAGTTCCTAAGTATTAAGAAATACACATAAAAATGAGACGTCCTACCAAGATGGCAGAAAGCTCAAACAAAAGGAAGAAGGAAAGGACAGTATGATATCCCCTTCTGTCCTGCTATTTTTTTATTATTATGGAGTGCTCTACTTACACAGAGTGTGTAATAACGTCATGCTTGTATGGTAAGGTAGATTCAACCAAAATCATCAGCAGAAAACGTATGGAAAAAGGTATTTTTTCCAAGTGTTTTCAATAATTATACAAGTTCAGAAATTAACATTACATTGGTGAAGCACTACCTCAAGAAACACTTTGGCATTTGTGTTGTGGTTGTGTAGGGCATTGCTGAAAGCTCATGGACTTTCTGAAACCTGCCATAGTGTAAATCTCTGCTTCAGTCATGTTCCATTTCTCTGTAGAGGAAACTAAATTTAGAAAATTTAGGAATAATTCCTAAATTTAGGAAACTAAATAATAGACTTAGCACTCTACAAAGTGAGGTATGTGATAATCACCAGCTAGAAACTCATCATGTTTGGGAATCTAAGGTACCTTCCTTTTTCCCAAGACATTTTTAGCTTAATCCTGACCAGTCACAGGAGGACAGAGAAATATATACAGTCTAAATTGTCAACCAGTCAATACACCATACAGAAAAGTCAACCTCTTCCCCCCCATTTATTTCCCCCAAGCCTCTTCTATAATCTTTTATTTTCCACACATCCCAACTACTTGAAAACCACAGGCTTCCCCATGCTATTGGATTGATTGGGTTTTGTAATGGCAGCTAGTGTGAAAATCCTCCATAATATTCTAACACAAACAAATAGTTTTAACCAGTCTCCTTTAGTACATATGCTTATTTTCCTCATGTCAATTTAAATAGTAATTTAAATAAATTACTAATGAGTAATTTATTAATAATTTGAATAAAAGACATAATAAAACTGAAAAAGTATTTCATAATATGTTTAAAAGCTGATAAGAGCATGCAATTCATGTATCATGTTAACTTTTAATTACATTCTGTATGTGGTCATTTCAGACATGCTAGAAACAGAGGAATCATCCAATATATAGCTTTGGCAAATATATTTACAAATATATTCCACAGACACTGTCAGAAGTTGATACTAAGAATAAAAGTCACCAATTAAAAGGAAAGCAGTAGATACTAATCCTTGCGGTGCAAAAGCTATTTCAAAATGTGAACTTAACCACATCCTCTTTAGTATGTGCTTACCAACATTCAATACAGTCTTCCTGAATCTGTACAAAGTCTGAGACAACAGTTCAGAAAAGCATACAAATATACATTTCATATTAAAAGAAAGGGTCACTCTCAAAACCAGCTTTAATAATTACACATTAATACTCAACGACTGTGTCCATGTTTGGGCCTGGAACAGGTCTGTGCCCTGTCAGACTCACTGCAAAGGCTGCAGGAGGACCACCATTTCTTTGGAACAACAAAGAGCATTAATTAATAATCCATGGCCTTAGACTTCAAGAAGAAAAGGAAAAGGACACTGAGAACTTCTTATAAGTCTAGCATCTCATAACTGTAACCCGGCTCCAATGGTTTCCAGGGTGGCAGAACCTCCTAACTCCATCTCCCACACCTGCTCATCCAGCCTCCTCATACCTCCAAAACACAGAGTCCATTCTGTTCAGTGAACCTGCAGAACACTTAGTCTATGGAAAAGGCTATATCTGAGCACAGCATTAAACTGAATTTACTTTCCAGTAGTCAAGATGAGGAGCAAACAACACAAGGAATAAATTGCTTCCAAGCTTTGTGCTTTTCATAGTAACAGCTTAATTTCTGAGCTTACCTGTAGCTGCCACACAGCTTGGAGTTTGCTGCAGATGCCCTGCCATTTTCATCACAGAAGGAACAGGTAGGAGTGTTGTTCTCTTCTTTCTGGGAAGCAAATGAAAGACACAGGTGGTTTGTAGGTATTTATTTAACATACATTTCAGTCATTTGACTAATGACCAGGGGAAGGAAAAGCAGAAACAGAGCCAGTTTTAACCCAGTTTAATAATCTCCAGGATGTCTGTCCACACCTTTGCATACACAAGCCATATAAGTGTGCCATGCTGACAGTAAGTGGTGGCCAAATCAACAGAGTCTATGCCTCTACATGGGCAAACTCTCAAAGAACTGGGCTGCTTATCCCAAATAGTTTGTCGCACTACTGAAACAGCTGAGGCTAGAGACTATAATGGCACAGAACACACCTGATCTAATTGGGATTCAGCCGTGGTAATAGGCCTTTATCATCAGCACAGCAGGACATAATAAAGCTTCCACAATTAAGTGAGCAACAAAACTATTTTCCTGCTTTTCTTTCTTTTAGTAGTTTCTTTATGATGGCATAACCAGTGAAATTGGTGCTCTTAACATTTATTATACATGGTTTGGTTTAAGCTTAGAATTTTCCTGAGCTAAAAGCAACAGGCTTTGTCCACTGAGGCTGCTATTTGGCTGCCAGAGGCTGCAAAACAAAAAGAGAAAAGCCCAGCACTGTGCTCCAAGGCAGGAGCTCGCTACTCAGGAATCTCTCCAGAGACTACCATGGTGTTTCCTAGAAAAAATTACCTCCTATTTTAATTATGTGCAAGTTTGGGAGCCCTTTTACTCTCCTACTTGCATCCAAAACACCAATTTGTGCTATTGTATCTCTGTTCAACCCCACAACTCCGCAGCGAGGTCCCTGCAAAGAAAAGCATGGGGAGCAGGATTGCAAATTCAGCCTCATCTCACAGCCTGCCTGACACAGGTGCAGGGGCCAGCATCTCCCCAGCTCCTCCACAGGGCTAGGGAAAAGGGGACAGCCAAAAGCACATTAAGGGAATTTAATTTAGGTCTTGTTGATATTTTAAAGCAAACACTTCCAGAAAGGAGGGCAGGGGAGAGTCACAAATCTACATTGGCTGGCCTTTGCAGCCATGTCCACAAAGCAAAAGCTGCCCAACTGCACCCACACCATGCTTCAAGCTGTGATGGCAGCCCAGAGACACCTGCAGCCTTCCCGCCGTCACCTCAGCCCAGAGACACCCAGAGAGGCCCTCAGCCCTCCTGCCATCACCTCAGCCCAGAGACACCTGCAGCCTTCCCACCGTCACCTCAGCCCAGAGACACCCAGAGAGGCCCTCAGCCCTCCNTGTCCACAAAGCAAAAGCTGCCCAACTGCACCCACACCATGCTTCAAGCTGTGATGGCAGCCCAGAGACACCTGCAGCCTTCCCGCCGTCACCTCAGCCCAGAGCCACCCAGAGACGCCCTCAGCCCTCCTGCCATCACCTCAGCCCAGAGACACCTGCAGCCTTCCCGCCATCACCTCAGCCCAGAGACACCCAGAGAGGCCCTCAGCCCTCCCGCCATCGCCTCAGCCCAGAGACACCCAGAGAGGCCCACAGCCCTCCTGCCATGGCGTCAGCGCAGAGACATTCACAGCCCTCCTGCCATCACCTCAGCCCAGAAACGCCCACAGTCCTCCTGCCATGGCCTCAGCCCAGAGACACCCACAGTCCTCCTGCCGTTGCCTCAGCTCAAAGACACCCTCAGTTCTCCTGCCATTGCTTCAGCCTAGAGGCACCCAGACACACCCACAGCCCTCCTGCCATCATCTCAGCCCGGAGACACTTACCGCCCTCCGGCCATCGCCTCAGCCCCTCAGGACAGGAGTGGCCTCCCCACAGCCCTCTATACCAACAGCCTCGCCTGCTGGGGGGACCCAGACTGTCATGTGAAAGAGCGGGAAAGTGGAGCCCCATGGCTGTGGGGCAGGAGGCCCAGTGCCTGCCCACTGTGGGACTGCCCTTGCCCAGGCCACCGGAACCTGCAAAGCCAGAGAATTCCCACCAACACACAAATTATCTTCTCTGTGAGTGCCTGAGGGGAAAAAAACAGTCCATGAGGTTACTGGAAAAGAGGAACTCTTCCCGGATACATAGCACATCCTGCTACAAACGTCTCAACGCCAAATGAACACTAACAGGGGTAAAAAAAAAAATTAAAGTATAAAAATGGGAACTGAAAAAGCATGGAAAGCTGCTCTCTAGCTGGTGGGCTCCTCCTGGCTGCATAAGCAGTTAGGAGACCTCAGGAAAAAAAGCAACTCTATCTAAGATGAACAGCTGCACTTACACTGTGGTGTTTCTGCTGGTGGAGCCCGTGTGGTGCTGCAGGAAACAGTGGCAAGAAAGGGGAACTGAAAGCCTTGGAGGGGCTCTGGGAAGTCACCTTCTCCACAGCTGCTCCCTGACTGCTCCCTGTGGCCAAAATCACCCAGGCAGGGCAAGAGGTGGCAGAGAGGGGTTGTGTGGGCACAGAGGTGTGAGGGCACTGGATCGAGCAGGGAACTGGGACACCTCCCCCATCCATGGCCCCGTGGGGTGCCTCAGACCATGCCTACATCCAATCCTCCCTGCTGGCACTGAGCCATCCCTCAGAGCATCCTCCCTTCAGGCTATCACAGCCCAAGGCAATGGCCAGTCTTTCCTATTGACATTCCTATCCCTAAATACATTTTCACCACAGAGGCCTCCCTTATTCATCTCTCATCCCAGGAGACACAACTTTGTGGGACTCCAACTCCTGCTTGTTAGATCAAGCCAAAAGGAATAACTATCAACTAAGAATAAATACTAATTAACCTGAATCTTTCATCATATCGTGATCTGAACCAGATGCTATAGCTATCTTTAACTTTAGGCTGCTTTGAGATGCAACCTCTATCTGCAGCAGGCAAAAATAAGATTCCTTCTTTTGATAAAGTTAATTGTGGGCCTCAACAAGACACATTTCTTGGCAATACTGTGCTCTTATCTTTAAATGCTGTGAACTCACAAGGGTTTGAGAGGCCTTACATTTTGAGTGCCTCCCATATGAGTTTTGTGATTGAGGAGAATTCAATCCAGGAACTTTGCCATGTTGTGCTGGAAAAAGAGGTGCAGCGAAGACAGCTTTAACTGTGCACACAAGTGCTGAATAGAGGCTATCTCAGAACACTCAGCCAAAGGCTGCACAAGAGCACAGCCGAGATTTAGCCCCCCAAAGCAGGGGACAGCAGGGTGAAAGCCATATGGTATCTTCTGTTGAGCTGGTTGAAATCAATAGTGCTTTAAATTGGTTTTAGTATCAGAGAAAGAATAATAGAGCAGGGTTAAAACCAAAGATTTATTTGCCAAAGTGTATCAACATTGTCAAAGCTACTTTGTTTTGATTTTTTTCATTTGTTGGAAGTAGCTCCAATATTTTCTAAATTACTGAAAACCACTGTTAAAAATTCCTGTAACAAAACTGTGTTTTTCATTATGACTGTTGGTACTTATGCAGACAACATACACAGAGAGAGGAAACTATACAAACCAGACTTACTGTAAAAGCCAAGACCTTTCATAAATGAAGCTGTGTTCTCTTGCAGAAAAATTGGTTATTTGGCGGAAAATATTTTCGGACTTCAAAAAACAGTGACAGGGATACCAAATAACTCTTGGCAAGAGTTGTGCAAAGCTGAACTCTGCCCAGCTCCACGTCTCAGGCACCTTCTGTGTAACAGTCTAGAGTGGTAACTAGGTTTAGCAATTTAATCTTCACACCACTTCAGCGTGGACATGTAAGTTTCAACAAGCCTGTAGATAAAGTCATAAAATCAAGCTTCTACCATTTTAAAATTGCATAAACAGTGTTTAAGTGGTTTAATAGTGGGGGTTGTTTGTACAGCACAAATGTCATTGTATAGAGCAGCTCAGCAAGTCCAAAGACGTGTCCAGGAGTGCCAACTCCCCAGGTGCTGGCACACCTTTCCACCCACAGACCCTCAGCTGCAGATCACCAGGGGCCTCTTGGTCTGTAAGACACCCATCTCACTTGTGAGGCCAGACATTACCCAACCCCTTGTGGCACATGAGGGACCGCTCCTGTGTCCCATGAAATAGACCTTGCTTTCCTAGTAGAAAGCCCTCAAATTTGTGCTAAAGGAACGAATGGCAGCTCCATCCTCATGAAGAGCTGAAATAGCTAAAAAAACTGAGGATGAAGTACTGTTCTACCTTCTTGATGACACCTACCTTGTTTCTGTCTTGCGAGTGGCTGTTTCCTATGGTAGTAAGACACTAGTGAGCAGTGAGAACCACATGAGAGAACCAGAAGTTACCTGATTCTTACCAAAACTGATGGGAATTACATAACCAATGTTTTTTGGAGAACTCTGTCAAATTTAATGCCAGAATTGCTCTTAAGTCTTCTATTTGGGGTACTGGCTGACTATAATCTCTAAAGGTACATAGTCAAGTGGAAACACTGGCCAGGGCTTCAGGTGCTCAGGTGTATTTTAGGTACTGAAAATAACCTTTAAAAGTCTATTCAAGATTCCTTTCCTTGAACTGAAGGTTCATAATCTTTGATGAGTCCCATAACCAAAACTGCCATCATAACAAATGCACAGGCATCTCCCTTCCTGGATGTGGGTGGTTTTGATGCCTGCACTGGTTATAAGCAGCAATGTACTAAGGGAGTACAAAGCCATGAAATTTAGGAAGATGAGTAATGTATGAAGTGTGGAGGCAGTGAGAGATGATCCTCATATTATGTGCTTGTATTTAATAATTTATAAATAAGTATCAGCTTTCCCCAAACTGCCCCTCAGCCTAGCAATTACATGTTGGCTGATTTCTGGTTAGTGCTGTTCTTTTATAATAACAAACTGTTCCCAAAGCCTCACATACAGAGAATTAGACAATCAAAGTACTGTGTGCTATTTTCCACTTAATTCATTCAGTTAGCTGCAATTAAAACAATACAATTCAAGGCCTTGTATGTTTCTCTGAAAAAATACAAAACTTTACTTGTTACTATTAATATATACAACCTACAAGAAAGAGTTAACAAAGCCCCTTTGTCTTCACTGTTGTAGTAGAGTAATTTTCTTATCCTTTTCTGTAGATGCCCTGGCAGTCACCAATATTTCTTTCAGTTGCTGTTCTTCAAAAGACACACACTTTTCATTCAACTGCACAGGGAAAAAAAAAGGAATCCAGTGGGACAAATTCTCTTGGTGAACAGATCCACTATAGCTGCCTGGGGAGGAATTCTAGGTGAAGGTGCAGGGCTTGCATTAAGGAGATGATCCCACTTATTTAGAAGGGAAGAGGCACCATTTTATCATGCAGTAATCAAATTTCTGTTAGATTTTACCCAGAGAGTTTACCTAAATATTTCATATTTCTGGAAAAGCACTGTTTCATGGCTACTGATCTCTGCTCACCCACTTCATATAAATGACATACCAAGTTTTAGCATGACTATAGAACCTTTCCTTTTTTTGTTTCACGGAGCTTCACTAATGAAACCTAATGACAATCTAATTAATATTATACCAGATTTGTGGGTGCAAAAGAGAACAGAAGCTGTACCTGGCTCCACAAGAAAGTGATAAGCCACCCTATTAGAGCTGCTGTGACTGTCTCCCATACCACCAAGCTCCCCAAAACTGGGAATTATTTCCATCAGTCATGAACACAGAGTGTGCAGTGCTCAGACAGCAGAAACATCCTTGCCCTCTGAGGATGCACTGTGACTGTCCAAGTCTCACAATGCTTGCAGAGATTCTGTGAGCAAGGTATATCTCCACACTGTTCTTGGTAGAAGATTATACTCCTGATGTGCTGGTCTTGGGTATGTCAATTCAGTATTTCAGCAGTGGTTCTTGACAGAGGCTTGATTCAGCCTACTCCTGCAACAGAATAACAAAGCACTGATTTGGATCTGTACTCTTAACTATTACCCACCAACATAAATGAGCATTTCACTTAAGCTCAGTTCCTCAAGAAAGAACTATTGTCTGCTTTGATAAGATGGCATGAAATTTATCCAAACATTTATCAAACTGTGTGAAATCTTATTGGAAGAATATGTTCTGAGATTTTGTGAATAATGTCCCTCAGGATAAAGTACCACCAAAATACATGTCAGAGCAGAGACTCCCAAAGTCTGATCCAAAGCACAGCCCATCTAGTGCTCACTTTTATTCTTTTATTCCAGTACACAACAGCACAAAAAGGACAGGGCAAAATAAAGAACCAAAATCAGCATTTCTTTTCCAGAGAGGCAGACCTCTGCCAAACCCAGCTACAAGAAACACTTCCCAGTATTTTCCTTCCTTCCAGTTACTGTTGTTCTACGAAGATGTTAGTGATGAATAACAAAGAAGGCAATTCACCAAACAAGGTACCTATTCCAAAGTTATTTTTATTAAAAGAAATGAGAATACCATACTCGTGGCATATGACTTTATGCTTGAAGAATCCTGCAATTTGCATATAATCTGGGTGAAAGAAATTTAGTTGAAAGACCACATCTCCAACTATTAATGAATGTTCCCAGAAAGTCTAACAAAAGGAAAAAAAAAACCCAACCACCTCTGCTGGGCATGTTTTTTTCCAAATGTGCTTTCTTAGCTTAGGTTGCTTTCATAGAGATAACACTGGCAGACAGCAACTGTATGTGTTCTGTAATAAACATACTTTTGGTAGGGCAATTGGATTACTAAAAAAATTTTTATAAAGCTAAACTTATCATCAGTGTATATCAAGGATCATGTTATTACAATAAACTATATAGAGTAAGGCACTGTCCATGAAATCAAGGAAGTATTTCATATCACTTTAATATGTTGACATTATCAACTGACCTATAAATACCAATAACATTTTCATTATCATCTACATTTAACCTTCTTTAAGCTTTCAAGTGCCCTTCTGTCCAATACCCAAAAACAAGCAATTCAATTCCAGCAAGTAACTACAGAAATCACATCAAGGAAGTTCTTTATTGGTTTCTCTCAATGACTTCCAGATTAAATCTGCTCTTCTATAATCACAGAAAAGGCTTTCTGTAAGTACCTAGTCTAAAAACACATGGTTGAAGTTAGATATTTTCAATGCTGCAACAAAGGACCATGCAACTAGAAAACGGTTAATAACTCTCCTGATGACTCACATACTGAAATCAGTGCTGACTCTTAGTATCAGAAGAATGAAACCATATTTAAGAACTAAAATAAGATTGTGGAGCACACAAAAGGAATAGGATTAGATCTGAAAGTATCTACCTTTTACCTACTCACCTTTCAGACACGTGGGCTTCATTAACTCCCAAGTATCACTGCAAGAATGTGCACTATCAGTGCAGTTAAGTGCATAAATGCCAGAATGCCAAGGTAAGGAAAAGGCAGACATTGTAAATCTGTTCACATGGTGTTCCAGATTGGTGCTAAAATAAGAGTTATGAGCTACATTCATTTCAAGTAAATATAAGATTATCTATACTCAGTTCAGGCCTTCTTTAGTCATCATCTGCTTGGGAAAAAATTATAGCTTATATAGAACAGCATTCATTTTTCTCAGTGACAGAAAGTGAACAAACTCTGGCCCTTCTCCAGTTCAGGCCAAGGAGAGATCCATGCACAAATCCTTGAGGGTGACATCTACCCAGCACAATACAGCTGCACTTACCCATTCTGAAAGCTCCTAGATCAAAAGCAGTTGGCTCAAGCCTCTGGAAAAACAAAGGTTTTGCATCAAAATATTCTTCCAAATAGAAGTTGAGTACACAAACTTACCATCTCCCCTTGTAACAAAAGCTTTCATCCATAATGTTTGCTAGAAGACAAGACCTTTACCACACCAGAAAGCAAGAGAAACTCATAGTGCCCTTTCAGGCCCCTGCATCTTGAATAGTTTCAGTTATTAATGGACAAGTGTTCTTCACACCTCCTAGAACAAGGAAACAAAGAAGAGCAAAAGAAACCCTGGAGTCCTCCAGGAACTCAGCATTTCCACCTAGCTTTCTATTCAAGTATTTCTACCTTTGACTATTGATACTAAACAAACCCATGGATGCACTGAATAGCAACAAATCAGCAGCAGGTAATAAAATTAAACAGAGCTAGACATCATTGCTATATTGAACAAAACAGATTCTTCCTTCCACCAACAATGACTAGAGCAGACAGAAGCACAAAAGCTGTGTGATGACAGACTTTCATCAGGGAAGGCAAATGGGCAGGCCTTGGCAGCTGTGTAAATTCTGTGGTTTGGTCCTGGAGGTTGTGGCTTCAGCCCCAGGTCCCAATTCCTTACCACAAACCACTAGAGATCTCTCCGAGCAAATGCAGGGCCAGCTCCTTCTCAGCGAGGCTCCATCAGATTTAAATCTCATCCATGCAAAAGGCCTGCAGCTGAAGTGTCCTGCCATAGGCACGGCTGCTCAGCACAGCTGTGGGCATGGCACAGCTGACACCCTTTCAGCTTGACAACAGAAGAAAATGCCCTGAGCACTTTCCACCCCTGCAGGCTGCCTGCCTTCGTGGACAGCCCCTTGGGAACACAACTCAGCTGCCTCCTCAGAATCAGACACAGAGGACCGCGGATTAATTAATGCTGCCTGTATCCCAGGAACATCCTGGGGGCCTTAATCACGGTCCTTAGCCATGCTCCACTAGGCACTTTCCATGCATTAGGCAAAAGGCAGGCTCTGTATGCCAGGGCTCCTCCAAGAAAGGGCTCTCCACCTGCAGCAGTACCTGCAGAGCAGCAGCTTTTGAACCACTCCACAGTCTAAGATGCTATTCCCAATATCCAAACAAAGCTAGCTCAGCCTGTTACTGTCAGTCTTTCTGAACTCTGGCAGTGAGGCAAATGGGCATGAGCACCAGTGGTCAGAGCCACCCAGGCACTCCAGCTGACACAGGATAGAGATAAAAGTCATGCATGGGGCAGCCCCTGCTTTGCATTTTGGTGCAGATGTATACAGAGAAAGGAGCGAGGGCAGAGCTGAGACAGTGGGAAGCTTAGAGAGAAGGAGGGTGTCTTACTTAAAATCACTCTAAAGCACATTACAAATCTGTTAAATCATTGTGGCTTACCCTGTATTTCAGAGTAAATTAGTAACTTTTCAGAGGGAGTGAAGAAACTACCACTCCACTTTTAAATAATGAAAATGCTAAAAAACCTACACTTAACAGCTCTAAAACTGCAGCAAGTCACCCACCAACACCCACTCCTCTTGTCAGCAGGCTTTTTTCAGCTTTGCCTATTATTTGTGTCAAGTCAGAGATGTCTAATGTTTGCTGTGCTTATCTGCTCATAACTTTCAGGAGCCCCAAATGTTACAATATGTACCTGTGCCACTGACCTTTTCCCCACAGCATTTTGATCTAAATAAGTGAAAATCGCAGAGTTTCCAAAATCATTTGGATTCACTGCTCTGAGTGCATAGCTGTAAAAAATCTGCTTTAAGATTAACATCCAATTTTATTCATGCCTGAGGCTTCACCACAGCATCTATTTTTGTAAGATTAACAGCAAGATCCCAGTTCTCCAGAAATGTAAAGAGTAACAGACAATTGTAAAAGGAAGATGATGTTTCCTAACCTGCCCTGCTCACATCCAAGAAGGTACATTTTCCTAGCCCTTTCCACATTGGGTGTAATTTCTATTTGCATTTTTGCACCCACAACATATAGCATGTGTATTAGTCCTTCTGCCTCCCATTAGCTGGAATGCAAACTGTGGGTGCCAAAAAACACTAACATAAATCTCACATGTGCAAATCATCCCCTGAAAGACAGCTTTTACTCTGGAGGAGTTAAGAAACAGCCATCTTCCAGTACCTTGCACAACAGCAGTTTGAATCATCTAACTTGAAAATATAAGTATAGAAAACGAGCACTTGATATTTTGGCTAATCCACTTGAAATGAGTATACATAGAAACACTTCTTTTTGGACATGGCAACCTGAGGACAAATCGAGGGTCATTTTTAACCTAAACATCAGAGGAGATGTTGCTTTAAATAGTGCCTTTGGTATCTGTCAATTAGAGCTATTGCATTGCTGTCAACTGGCACTCCTGCTTTAGTTCCAGCTTTGCTCCATCCTACACAGATCCGTACAAATCAATTGTCTCTTGCAAACATGCACTAACCACTGGAAAGTGAAATTAATAAAGTGTGAGAAAAGCTGATTCATAAAGCTGACACTCCTGTGCCCAACAACTCTGGGTTTCTCCCCTCCAGCTAGCGGCTTCAGATAGGCAGGCAAAGTGGTAAAAGATTATCAAATTGCAACTGTCATTCCTGACAAAATGCATCTCAATGCTGGAAGGAATTTTAGGTTTTAAGCTAAACCACCACCTCAAAGGGTTCCTCAGAGCCTGTCAATATCTGTACTTTGGATGGAAAGCTACCACTGAGCGCAGTGTGTCCAACATATAGAACCTGCCACAAAATGAAGTTCTTCATAAGAAAGCTCATCTCAGTCTTAGTTGGTAACAATAACAAGGAGACAAGATGAGACCATCAGTCTCAATTGTGAAGACAATGTTTTCCTCCCATATTATTCTGTCTGTCATGTTCCCTTCAGGTTCCAAAGGAATCCCTGTCTCATACATCATTATTTCCCACAAAGCTTGAAAGCCCTCAGGGGGGGTTTCTTCCTGCCCACTGTACCAGCCTTGAAGTCTGAGTACCTTCAGAACAGTGACAGAGGCCTCTGCCAGCAATAAAGGGGAACATCTGCATACCAATTAAACTGCTGAGCGCTGAAGAGTAAAAAAAAGAAAAAAAAAGAGGGGGAAAAGCCTTGCAAGTAAATCTGAGCCAAGTTCTAATTAATGCCCTAGGCCCCGATTCACCACAGCACTTAGGCATGTAGTTAACTTTAAGCATGTATTTAGTTCCATTGAAGTCAAAAGACAGCATCGAAGAGGCAAACTACATTAGCACAATTTAATACTCTTTGGGCTAATTAATCAGCCATAAAAATTAACTATGAGAACTGTATTCCTTATTTCCCTCACTGTGACATTTCCAGATAAAAATACTTGAATGTGGCTGGAATAAGCAAAAAAAACGCTACTCATTTGGCTGTCATGGGGTGCTTGGTCCTACAGCTGTGAAGACCAGTGAGGAACAGCTATAGGAACTGAGCTCCCTCCACACCACAGCCTACTGTCTGTATCTTCTGTGTGGTGGCAGCTCACAGACTCAAATAACAGCCCTTGTCCTGAGGAGCAGTAATCGGAGAAATGAATTGGCAACAGATGAGCAGAGCCACCAGGTAATGGACTGCACATCAGAGACATCTTTCCTTTTCTCTATAAAGAGGCATTTGCTCACTGCAGCACATCCGAGTCAGCTGTGGTTGGAGGTGGCAAGGAAAGCCAGCAGACAGGGCTGGGTAAGTGAGGAAGGCTGAGGGCAGATGCAGGTTTGGACACAGAGCTGGGGAGGTTCCCAAGGAGGCACTGTCAGGCAGAGCTGGGACGAGGGGAACTGTGCTGGTGTCCAAAGGCAAGGCAGACTGAAGTCTGGCCCAGCCCCAGCGTGGGCAAGGGCTAAACTCTCCTCAGTTTCAGTGCAGCAATGAACTCACAGGACCTAAAGAAGCCCAGAGTGCAATCCCACTTAGCTGAATTGTCCCAGATATACCCAACCCTTTTCTCCACTTGGTAAGCCCAGCATGGTGAATGACTGCCAATGCTGCACCAACAAATTGCAGGCTAGATTTGGCATAAACATGGTCTCCAAGGGCCAAATGTGACCAACTTCTGAGGTCCTGTTGACTTCAAAAACGCATGTGTATGAACCAACCATTCTGTAAATCAGAATGCAAGGAGACAAGCTGGATGATAAGGGTGTTCTTGCTAGGGATTTCTGCAAAAATGAAGCCAGAGAAAGTTTGCTGAGTATCATTAATGCTGTACATGGACCTATAAAAGCAAGAAAAATGAAAGCAGGGGACATAAACTCCTGGTTGACAATACTTATTTATCTCATCCATCATGAAAACAAAAAAGAATAAAAACAACCCTCCAAAAATTAGAACACCATGAGAATAAAAGAAAGTACCAGTACAGCTTTTCAGATTAACTTTGAATTTCCTTGCTTTCATTGGCTTAAGAGCTCTATTGTCAGTCCCTTGTTTTTTTAATTGCAGATACTAAAATTTCTTTTATCTTTCAGAGTCTTTAGAGTATGTTATATAATTACGTAATTAAAGCCTCTTTCAACTGGATATAATTTACTCTATAGTTTACAACAGCTGCACTAGAGCTATTACAGTTTATCATTTAAAAGCCTAATTAGAGGCTTCTTAATTAGTGGATCCTCAGTCACTAGACTGTGACTGTGTAAAATATGCTCGGCAGCTATTGCATTTTACAAATCTACATGAAATGTTTGTGTGAAAACAGGGTGTGTACAAAGTCCAAAAAGACAGTGCTTGTCCCTGCAGGTCAGCCCATCTGTGCACGCAGACCTCCACACGACATCTCCACTCCCCTGTCTCAGTGCCCCGCTGCTCCACACAGCCTTTCCCTCAAGCACGTGTTGCTGGGAACTGCCAGCACCTCCCAAAACAAGACCCCGGCCTCCCTGAGCTGGTGCTCGTGTTCAAACATGACCCAAAGAGAGGACAGGGCTGTGCCCACTGACTGCCCAGGCCAGCTCCTTGCATGGCTCATCAAAAGCTTTCTCCAGCAAACTCAGCTCCTCGCTGCTGCTGCTCTCTCCCTCAGGAGCTCTGCTCCGTGCTGGATTCTGTACTCACTTCCTCTGTGCTGCCCCAAGTACTCCTATCACCAGAAGGAAGAAGAGGGGAACCAGCCTCTCATTTACAGCCACCAACATGGATTTCTCATTAATCACCACCAAACTAGCAGTCGGTCACTAAGATTCTAAGTGCAGTATTTGCCCAGAGAAAGGACTGTAATTCCTGCATCCTCGCCCCTGGTGGAACAATGCTGGGGAGCAGCTGGTGGAACTAAAGCCAATCTTAACAGGAATCACTCTCCAGAATGAGCCTCATATGAACTCACAGGACCTGCTGCTCAGTGGGCAAAGAGCTTGTCCAGACCATACTCTGGAGGACTGGTGGGGTTTTGTTCAGTTTTCTCCAGCTCATAACACAGCATCTGTGATACAGTGGGTCAGATTTGGGGCCTGCCAGCCTTTGGGAGTGTTGCTTTAAACAGTACAGTGACAAAATCATGAGTTCCTGTTGACTGCAGGATAATATAAATCAGCTATTGAAAACCTGTATCATTAGTGCTATTGCTTTCCAGTGGTAGATGGCTGCAGTAATGGATTGGCCTCTCCATCTCATCCTCCCACTGGAAAGCAACATATACAGGACCAATCAATAACCTGATCTAAGTTACTTGTAGACGTGTCAGGTGCAAATATCACCCTTTCTCAAAAGGTTTTAAAGACCAGGTATTTTTGCAAAATTTAGGCCAGGCAACAAATTGCTTTGGATAAATTGTCATTACGGTGGAGAACAGCATAACCAGACCCACCCACATTGTTACACACGAGTTTTAAATGGACAGGAAGCAATTCTATTGTATGCATGTATTACTTTGTGGGGTCAATAGCTCAAGATGTTCCATTTGAAAAACATTTTCTGGAATAGCCATATTGCTGAAGAACCTGTTTGATAAGAAATAACTAGATTATCATGGAATTTGCCACTAATTTCTACAGCTGAAATCCTAAAATACTTCCAAAAACAATACCAAAATCCACGGTCATTACTAGGGCCAGAATTTTATCCTATTGTGTCACAACGTATTACCCACTTAATGCAGCGGTGTCAAACCTGAAGTCAGTGGAAACTCTACAGGTCACAGCCTTGCTTCCCTATGGATCAGTGGAGAGGCTAGAGAGGGGTTCAAGGGCCTTCCCTACATAAAGGTGGCATCACTTTGATGCCATTACTGTGACTAAAGCATGTACATGTGTTTCTATCCCTGACCCCACCTCTGCCACCTGTACACACATGGAGGGGATATGATCAAGTAGATTATAAAGCAGATATTTCACAGTTATCATGTTGCAGCCCCCATGGGTGTCCATGGACACACACGGAAGCGATTGCAAGCTGAGTCCTGGCTATACACTGAGCCCTGCTGTGGCACTGACATCAGGGCAGTTTTTTTTGGGGAGGAATCAAACACTGGCCAGGGCTTTCCGAAAGGTGAGCTGTCACCTTCTGAAAACGCTTGTGACAAGCTGCCTACAGATTTAACTGAGAACTTCACAGGAATATCATATTTCTTTGAGCTGACCTTCTCAGAAAACTTTGTACTCCAAACTTCTGGATATCCTTGCACCTTAAATCAAACACCCTTTTAAACAGGCCCTTGTACAACACTTAAGATTCCATGGCCTGCATGGTACTAATACCGACTTTCTTCAGTAAGTTCAACAGCATTAGAAGTGATGTCATAAAAATGATTTCACCTAATTAATTTTGTATTGACTTCTGTGACAAGAGCAGGAGAGGAAAAGGAAGGTGGTGGCTAGGTTCAGGTAGCCATAACCATAAAGCAGAGGAGAAGGCTGAAGACAGAGGAGGAAATAACATCATACCAATATGCTTTGTACTCAATTTGTCTGCTGATCCAAGCAAGTACCATGAACTCCCTTCTCTTCACAGCAGGGCAGCCGTGCTGCACCCCACCATGGAAACCCCTGGGATCTGCTGCACCCCACCATGGAAAACCCCGGGAGAGCAGAGCACAGGACAGCCAGCAGCTTGGCAACGCCAGGGACCCTTTGGAGCATGGAGCCTGCAGCAGATCCCACCGGGACAGCCCAGCAGCCCAGCTCTCTCAGCACCAGGGCACCACGATGAGGAATCCAAGCACCTGCACTCAGCCCACAGCGTCCCTGCTACGCAGGCTGGTGGCTGAGGTGCTCCAGCCTCAGGACTGCTGTCTGAACCACTGGGGTCAGAATAAAGAAATGGATCTCTCTGGCCATCAAGAGATCCCTTTTTATGGGGGCAGGATTATGGATTATAATTTTGAGTAGATCCCTGCTCTTCTCCACCCCCACACCTTTTTTTTCCTAAATAAATGAAAACATACCAGAAGAGCTCAGTGTCTTCTTTCAAGACTTCTCTATTTCACTAACTCGTTCCAACCTCCATCACAGCTCTTTCCTTGTCAGCAACTGTACCACTGCGCTATACCTCTGCCCACGCACAAATGCACTGGTTGAAGGTATGAACTGGAATCTCTCCGTTAAAGGAACAAGCAGGCATCCCAGAGACTGACACAGCTGCTATTTGCATGTAAAAGAGGAAAAGAGGTGCATGACTGAGCCCAAATTAGCATGAGCAAAGCCTCCCACCGCATTTGCAAACTACAGCTTGCACAGTGGTGCTAATAGAGGTGCACACTTTCCTCAAAAAGAAGGATTTCTACCTCAGCCATAAGGAAACTTGTATAACAGTGGTCCATAGAATGCAGCATGAACTTTTAAATTCCTCTTTTTCTAAAATACACAGAGTGCTAGAAAAAGAGAAAAACAGTGGATGCAGGGTAGTATGGATATGCCCAGGCTTAGTTTCATCTCCACTTCCAGCTTGATTCCTGAAGCTGGCTACCTCAGAGAGACATGTTTTGTAAGGCCTCCATCACTTCTGTACTCCTAGATTCTGAATGTCCAGAAATATTCACAGGACTCAGTGCATCTAAAAATGAAAACCAAAATAAGCAGGGCAAATACAGATCTAACGCTCCATTTCCATCTTTTGAAAAAGGAGAACCGTTCCTTTTCAATGTCAGCTCTTTCAAAGGGATGCTCTTGGGATTCACTTGCAAAGTGAATGTCTGCAAAGTCTTGGTTTCATGACACACACACTTCATAAACTATAAATTTCCAGATTTTAACACAGTCTTTGTCTCTCTGTCTGTGTACAGAGATACCTAAGCATCCATGTCTGTGCCTATACCTACCGAGTCAGAAAAAGAGGATGAGATGTCTCAGTAGACTGTTCAAGAAGTGCAATTTTATTGGTCCCCCAAAGGAAACTGCACTCTGAGATGCAGTTGCAGAGAAGTTGTAGACTCTTTTTATTTTATCCTTACTTTCATGGAAGCTGTTGGAACAATTCAGTGCCTCCGCTATTTCTGCAGTAGGTTTAGCTCATCTGAGAAACTAGAAAGAACAGTAAATGCAGACATTAATGGTAATAAAAATCAAAGCTAAGTCCTACATGAAGAGAAACAAATTCCAAAATGAAAAATTCGATTACACAGTACCTGTCTCCTGTCTTGACTTCATTATACATAGAAATTAACCCTGTCATTAAGTACTTTGATCAGGCTGTACATAAACAGCTTATAATGGCATGAAATCTACCACAGCAAGCAGGCAAATGAACGAGTGGAGAAATACTGACATTTGGGGCTGCTGTCAGACATCAAGTGCTCCTACTCCCTCAGGGCCAAACTGCTAGAGTAAATGGGGTTACTCTGAGGATTAATTGTTCCCTCCTGGTTTGCACTACTTCCAGAAAGTTTCAGTAATAATATCCAAGAGGCTATCGTTTGAGATCAGTAGCACTGTTTTAAGACCTCTGAGAGATTTATAAACTGGGCTTTGTAACTGCTGTTTAGGCTAAAATTCAGTATAGAAAGTCTCAGCCCACAATTGACCTGAAGCAGTATCCCACCTTTTTAAAGTGTTCTGAGGTCAAAAGAGGAAAAGCAGCATTTAAAGTAGGAATAGTCACTATGATCTATCTACCCAGAATTAAGGCACAAGAGGAGACGTGCCCATGGTCAAACTGGTCCAGGTTTGCATTGCTTAGAAATGAGGTATGGCACCATTTCACCCACTCCAGCTCCAAATATTTGTCACTTACATTTGGACAATTTCCATGCACTAATGCCAATTATAAGCAAGACTCCTGGGCAACTGAGAGTTTTTTTCTGGTTGGTTTGTTTGTTTGTCAGGATTTTGGAGCAGAAGTTGCTTTCTTCTGGGATGCATTTAATGCAATGTAACTTTACTTACTTGTGATCCTTTTTAAATTCCTTGCACGCACAGACTGCCACACGATTAGAGGCAGTCAGGCCAACAGGGTCTCTCCCCAGCTGTGCCCCTGGTTTGCCATCAGTCCCTTGCCATCTCTGCTCTTGCCATCTCTGCTGTTTTCATGCAGCTAGGTTCCCTGCTGGCTCTTCCCACCTCTTTGCTCAGAAGACCCTCAGCACGGAGACAAAGCCATGAGGGTGCCTAGGTACAACATCTGCCCCTGAGCACTGCCTGGGGGCACTGCACTGAATTTCAGAAGTACAGCTCAGATGCTCTCTGCTTTCCTAGGTTAGCTGTGATGGGGTTCTGGTGATTTACCCAGTACAGTAGGCACTGGGAGGAATCCTGAACCAAAAGAGGCAAAGGCAGTTTTCCACCATCTTCATGATGGCCAAGATTTTACCTTTAACAATCTAATAAAAGCTTGGAAAAACACTAAGCAACCCCACAGATTATTTGTTTCTGTATATATTGCTAAACATACTGCAGAGCAGACATTTTATTACTCCTAAAAGCACTAAAGCCCAGTATTTCCTTCACTTACCACAATCCATTCTTTTACCCTGTTGCTACAATCAGCCCCATGATGTTATTGCAACACATTGTTCAACACAGCTAGAACCACAATTCAGACAAATTCAGCCATAGACCAAAACATCTGAGCCAAAACAGCACAGGCACCATTGAAATTCCTGGAATACTGCTCTCAATCTGTAAAGCTGCATATCTGTGCTTACTCATGCCCTACATACCAGTTTGTGCCCACAAAAACGCTTCTTTCCAGATCCCCAAATACTCAGGCACTCCCTTCTGTAAAGTCAAGCAGAGAGCGCAACCATGCCACACCAACATGGGTATACACAGAAGATATCACAGTAAGACACTGTGCAAGAGGTAGAGTTATCTGAAGGCAGCATTCTTACATCTGGATCTAACAAACCAGCCCAATTGCAGCACATGTGTAGTCCCTGGTAATAAAGCAAATAAGCCATTTATTTTGACTTTGCAATTCCTGTTAAAAATAATTTACTTGAATATTGCTGGGGATTTTGCCTACATTAAAAGCTGTAGTAAGGGTGTACCTAAAATTTCTAGCAAACCTAGCAATCCAGGCTGCAAATGCACGCTCTGTATACCAACTACCATAGCATTATCATTTGATATTTTTAAAATATGCCAGCTTCCCTTCTAAAAACAATTCACTACTAACATCAATTTTATGCAACCAGCAGCATGCCAGGAATTTCTCACAGATCCCATCCCTTAAGAATCCCCAGAATTCAGCTAGGTGACCAAATCTCATATGCGAAGTCTTCCAGTGATTACTCTCTTCAATTCATCTCTGCAGTGCTCTGGAGTTTGCTTCTGCTCCCACAGAGCATCCAGCCTTCCTGCAGGATGCAGAGCAGATTAAGGGCTCCACTCCTGACTGAGCAAGACACTTTTAAGCATGTCTTACCTGTAAGTGCATCTGTTGCTTTAGTAATCGATGGCATCACCTAGAAGTATAGTCAATCAAGTTGTTACACACCTCTCTGAATAGCTGATGCATAAACTAGGAAAACAAACTGGCACAGCTTTGGAGCTGCTCTAGAGAAACTCCCAAGTAATGTACTTTGGCACTGAAACATATCAGTCAGGAAAAGTATAAACAAGAGGAGCAGGAGCAGCTACAGTGGCACTGCTTTTCAAAACACTCAATGACTGTTGGGAGGCAAGGGTGAGCCTTCTTTTAGGTTTAAAACTGAACTTGGGAAGGAAGGCAGCTGCTCAGGGATGCAGATGAGTCACAGAAGATATGCGAGAAGCTGGCCTACCTAAAATCTTTTGGGGAATGGGGAAAATTGTAGTAAAGATAAAATTTTATTAGCGGTTTGTTTTTACTAAACCTTTGTTTCTGGATTTACATGGGATTTGAAGTAGTGTGGTAACTTTATTCTATGAGTAACAAATCCCAGCCAGTGAGAACAGCACATATTCCCAAAGCCAACTGGACAGAGGGGCCCCCCTGGGGCCAGTCCCACAGATGTAACCAGGATACCCAGCACCTGCAGTGGCTACTGAAGCTAATGGGAATTGCTGGTACTCAGCACCACTGATGTCTGGTCTCCAGGAGGGGAATTCGTGCTTTATCCTCAGCCTATTGATTACAGATGGAGTCTGTCACAAAGACACACCCTTGAAAGGAATTGAAGTTTTCAGCCCTCATGTAGATGAGCACCCATGGGCTTCTGTCTCCAAGATGAGGTTTGAATCCCAGCCACATATCTGAGAAGTCAGTATCTCGGTACACTTGCTGTGTGCGCACCAGGGAAAATCTCCTCAAACAGGTGCAATTAAACCCAAGTCACACAAGAGGAGAGCCTTGCTTTGGTACACCCAAGCCCTCCTGACAGCAGGCTGGAGCTTATGGGTGGAACAACACAGGCCTACTGGAAAGCATGCTAAATGCAATTGCCTTCAGGATGTGATAAATGTCAGGAAGGCAGTATACAAAGCATTTCCAGACTTGAGTCAGAGAACAAAAGTGTGAAGCTCCTTAGTACAAGGTCTAACTCCCTTTCATATCCACAGGCCCCAGAGATGCTGTCAGGTAAAGAGTATGAGTCATGGGTGTGTTCAATATCCCTTCTCAGCAGTCTTTATCCATCACTCTGCCATTGCTCCTCTGCTAAACAGCCAGAAGGTCATGGAGAAATATTTCGTCCACATTTTATCTGCACACACTTTCCAGAGACTGAATTCTAAAGGAAACAGAAAGGAAAATATAACCACTTTCAGAGGCCTGTCCCTGGGACAGAAGTCCTCACTTCTTCATGCATCATGGTGCACCAACCACAACTGCTTCCATTCAGAGCCATCCCTGTTGAGGTGCCTACTCAAGATGAAGGAATCCTTAGGAAACAGGCCCTGGTGGCCCTTCCATTTTCCCTGCAGCCTGTATTTGCATTCAGACTCCATGTAGCTTCTGAATGCTGGCTAGGGAAGGCTGACAACAACACACCACAAGTTTCTTAACAAAGTAAGGCAATCCTGCTCTTTGGATCCAAACAGATGTTATTGCAGGTAGCATGGAGTAGATCTTCAGTGACTGTAAATGGACAGCAACCTGTTGAATTTCTTGGATTATCAATTATTTACACCAGCAAAAGATCCTGCATACCATCCAAACCACTGCTCTGCATATTATGCACTCTTCCCCAATGAGGTTAAGTATCAGGGCTGCAAGAACAGTCAACAGGAGTTTAGATGGTTTTAAACTGGGCAACTTGGCTTCCAAGAAGTAAAAATTTTTTGTGTAAAACTGCTTGGGCACTTGGTTCTCAAATAAGCAGCCTAGATGAAACTAAGGACTTTGCTGATCTAAAATTGTTAGTGCTTGGCATTTAGAAAAGCTCTTCAGAGGGCACCTGAGAAATTACTTCATCAAGATTTGGGGGGACTGATGGGAATGCTTTTCAAGTAGTTGTTGGAACAGAGGTGCTCACAATTTTCCTAGGAAATATGTCAAAATTAATCAAATCATTCCAGGAGCAGAAGAATGCTGCAGCCAGGTACCTTATTCATCTGTGTCCAAAGGCTGGACTCTTCCCTGGAATGAAGAAGGCACAAGCCATAGCTGACATTTCCCTGCACCTGAGACTGTCATGATACCTCTCTCTCAAGTGTCTCTCTCTACAGCCTCTCCTCGGCCCATCTGTGTTTTCTTCCCCTCCCGACATATATAATTTAATTGAATTTGGTCAAAAAGGTATTTTCAACCACCTGTCAAATTTGGATTTCTCTAGTCAGGATATCCAAAGTTACACTGGAGGAAGGACATGCACCAGAGGCCAGATTTTAGTGGCACACTGAAAACTCCCCAAAATGTTCAGCACCTGCATTGATGGAAGCCTGAAGAAGAGTTTCATTACACCTCCACAGTACCAAGTGCTGGAGGGTGGGGAAAGGAGCACAGTCCTGGCAAATCCTGTGCCCTAGAGACTGCCTGAGCCCCAGCCCAGCAGTCCAGAGCAGCTGGATACTCCAGAGGCAGCTACTTCAAGCAGCAGCTGAGGAATAAACACCCCATGAAGTGGAGGCCCACCTCTCACTGCAGCAATGGGCTGAAACCAAGGCACAGGGCACTTTCACAGGGACAAAGGTGGGGAAGGCAGTATGCAAAACCCACCTACCTGTGAGAAGATTAAATCTTATCCAAAAGGCCACTTAACTTCCTCCTGACAGCCAAGCTTCCCCCATACAGCCAGCACAGTAAATGAGATTTCAATGTGGGCAAGCAGGAGGCCAGACACAAGTCTAGAAGTAAGGGGGTTTATTTCTTACTGAGCAGCTTGATAGCAGAAGTGCCATGGTCATTCTTTCTAATTTCAGGGACCTTTTAAATAAAGTTCCACTCCAGAAGCCAAGCATGAAAGGAGAGGAATGAAAACTCTTTGATAGATAAGATATTACAAGAGACTGTCAGAAGCTTGCTAGGAGAATGAAGTAACACTCTGGATACTGTCATTGAAAACAATAATGAAAGAGTACACCATTTTCTTAACTGAAGTACTATCAAATCTATGTTACTGCCACACAACATATTTTTCGTCCAAAAGTGCCAATTTCAAGCTATGACTATTGATCTCTATCTAACACTCAAAATTAACTGCACTACTAAGAAAAAGTGGCACCAAATCGTTTGAGAACATCAAACAGTAAAAAGCCAATGGGGTCAAATCAAGGTCAGAATTTGATGAGTAGGGTGTCAGAAATTTAATCCATTTTGTCTAAGATAATGTATAGAGCCCGTATTGGGGCTTTTTTTTCCCCTTTCTTTTCTGTAATTTTTTTTAAGCTAGCTTCTCTCAAAAATATCAAAAAACCAGACCTCAACTTTTTTTTTATGAACTTTTTTCCATGACTGGAGAGAGAAAAGATTAAATGGACTGCAACACAGATGGCAATTATGCCTCTGTTTATTTCCTAATGAGTCACAAGATTATTTTTTGCCTTCTGCCACATCATTTCAGAATACAAGAAAACCTTATCTTGAAGGAGATTTGAGGAGACAAAATAACACTGTTAAAAGTTCCAGTCCAGCAAGAGACTGAAGTGTATTTAAAAAAAAAAACACAAAAAAAGCAAACAAAAAACAAACAAACAAAAAAAAAACTACCCAAAAACTTTAACCACAAGTGAAGTCCCATTCACTTAAACTCAAATTCAGAAATGATGGTAAATCTGTTCCACCAACTGGTGAATGTGGTGGCTATCAAGTTCATTAGTGGCCTCATGACAAAATATTCAACAGCTCTCATAGTGACATGTTGCATGTGCAACTCAGCATTTGGAGAAAGTTAATTCCCTAACTGTGGCTAGAGAAGGCTTCTCCTCTGCCCCCCAAGAGACCCATCTGTGCCCTCTCACTGCTCCCATACGGCCCCGCCTGCCCTGGATATTCCCCAGCCCCGGAGAGCGGACAGAATTCCCTCCCAGCCGGAGAGCCAAGCCCAGGGAGCCCACCCTGGAGGCAGCACAGCCGTGAGCACACTGACCCAGCACTGCCGGGGCTTCAAACTTGGCTGGGGCCACTCGCTTGTGAAACCCCGGCCGAGTAACCAAACTGATACGGCAACACCGTCTGCTTCTCGTATCACAGTCTAGTAATTAGCATGCTCTTGAAAAGAAGCATGAGATATGTGTTCACCAGTTCAAACCCTTGTCTCTCACCTCAAGAAATACCTTAACCACAGGGTTTTGGATAGGGGGACTCCCCTCTAAGCCTGCTGAAATCTTGCAACAAAAATTCAGGCTTTGATTCTAAGAGGGCTGAATCCTCAGCCTAGTGATTAGGACACATGGCTGAAAGAGAAGAATCCTTTATCTGAGAACTTTTCATATGTTTTAGGCAGTAACTGGGGGTGGATAATATGAATTTGGATCTTGTCAGGAAGAGTCTGAGTGTGACCTCCCACCTCCTACCAGAATACACAATATGCAAAAGAGGATCCATTTTAAAGGGAGAGCAAGACATACGCTCCTTTCTGGAACAGCACTACCTCCGTGCTGGAACACACTTGCTTTCTGCAGTAGTAGGTAAAGACACCCCTACTCAGGAGATGGCTGGTGCTTCAGAAACACCCATGTCCTCAGGACATTTCTATTTCCTGGCTCTAGAGGTTCCCTTTCAGTGTCTGGAGATTCCTGCTGCCTTTGGTGAGCCTCAGGCTTATCTATCCCAAGGAAGTTCAAAGACAACACAACTGCTGTGGTAAAGACAGGGCACAGTTAGGTTGAATAATTTGTTACCTAAAAATGCTTCTGACAGATGGCAAGGCTGTTCTGGAACACTGTGAACATAACAGATTTTGGGACAGGGTGCTGAAGAGAACTGATTTTAGTGAAAAGTTGGATTTTTATCAAAATGACCTTTTCCACTCCAAGTGCCTGCTTTGCATAGAAAATTGCAAAGAAAACTCCAAAATTTGATAAGAAATTGAACATCCCAGTGACTTAACTGGAGTTCTGGTTTGGTTGTCATTATCCTTCATGGCCCATTAGCTGCAACTGGACTCCATGTCCAACATGCATCATTGCCAAATGTTCCCATGATGTATCCCAACAGCACAAGAAAACAGAAAACCATCATTCACATTTTAAAAAGCTCAGAGTTTAAGCAAGAGAATAGACCATTGCCCTGAACACTCGCAAGTTCCTTAATCTGACCTGGAAACCAGTTGCTTCTACTTTGCTTTTGTCCCCCCCTCAAAAAACCTGCACTATTCACAACCCATTTTAATCACCAAGGCATTTTCGGGCTGTATTCCTAAAGAAATGAGGCTCAGTTGTCCATTTATCTGTCCAACGGTCAGTTCTGTGTCCCTTCCCTTCCTGTCTCCTCACCGCCTTCAGAAACTACCCGACAGACAGGGAAGGGGGAAGGAGCTGTGAGTGCTGGGTGGGAAGAGTAGATATAAAAATCCTTAGTTCTGTTTTGATACTTTGCAACCACAGCTCAGATCTACACAGTAGATCAGCAAGTCTCTGAGGTTTGAGAGGAAACACTGCCAAAAGATGGTATTTCTTTCCCCTTAAAAAAAAAAAAAAGTTGAAACAGTTTATTACTAGGTGTTGTATCGCATCTGAAACTTTCAGTTTCAGTACTTATGTGACGTATATACCAAGTGGAGAAGGATCTTACTAAAACCTTCCAGGATGAAAACCCTCATGCTAGCCAGTCTAGACATTCTCTAGCAAATACAAAAGTGGGATTAGATGGTGCTGCTATTCAAACCCCCCCCAAAAATTAATTAATATAAATTAATTAAATAATAAAAATTAATTAAAAGAAAAAAAACAACTAAACCTGGTGAGCATTAGCTAAAGCAAAGTTTAGTTTGAGACGGTGAAATGCTACAATACACCTTAATGAAGTAAATCCATTAAAATACCAAGCACTTTCTAAAGCATGTATTAAACTATATATTTGTCTTATGATTATGTGGAAACTTTTTCATAAGAAAGAACATAATTTTCTAAATTAGAGTGGAAACCAGACTCATTGGCTTCTATTTGGTATTTAGCTTTCTACATATCTGGCTATTAAATTAAGAAGTTACTGAATTTGTAGTGTCTACTTAATCTCTTGGCTTACTTTAGACTCCTCTTCTAAAAAGTTTCATTTAAGTGAGATGAAAATCATTTATTTCTGATGCTTCCCTATATATCTAGGAAACAGAATCATGGAGCATGAGGAGACTCTTGAGTTGACTCACATCTGTCTCTCCAACAAAAGGTTTTCTATTTGTGATGGAATTAACTTTTCTCTAACACCTGGCAATTCTCCTGGTTTCTACATACATATTTCACAGAAGAGGCAAAGGTTACTGGTGTACAGTGTAACTTCTGTATGATGCTGTATGTTTTCAATTAGGCACTCCCACAATGATTTCCATATCTAGCCACTTGCTCTTCTTATTTCTTGATAAGTGATGGCCTTATCAGGAAGTCGGGGGCGAGTCTGTTACTGCTTTGAGTAAACAGCCTAAAGGTCATTTTAGATGTTGGCTTTGACACTCTTGGTTCAGTAGACACCCACCATAGCTGTCACCAGTATGCTGAAGTTACCCTCATGGAAAAATAGCCTTTCGGTGGGTCCTGTTGTCTCTTCAAAAGATGAGGCCACTAGTGGGCATTTAATGATGAAATGAGGAAAATTCTATCAAATTCCCCTCAAAGATACCTGAGAGAAGCATTTGGTCTGAGGTCAGGATCCAGGTGCTGGAGGTCTGCTAAGGTTAGGGGAAAGTTCTGGAGTTAATGGGGTCTCTGAGTCCCTGAGTGTCCCAATGGGTGCCACAGTTCTAGCCAGTGCTCAAGGACATGTTAAAGGAGGTTTCCCCAAGAAGAAGTGACAGCAGCAGAGGACATCCCAGCTACATGGGCACAAGTGACTTTAGCAGATGTGGCTACGTACTCTAGAATGACAGGGGTAAAACCCATGGCTCACATGGCACCCCCATTTGGGGTGTCCACCCACACAGCTGTCACACACCCCACTGCCCTCCAACCCAGCCTTCTGCAAGTACCATTTCTCTCCTGCTCCCACAAGATTGAGCAGTAGAACAGTAGAAGGCACAGCTTTGCTGAAATAGATGCATCCACTGCCAGAGTGTGTTGGCAGCACACACCACCACTGTGCCTCCATCAGTAAAAGGTCGTTCCAACACTACACTCCCGGCCACCTTCTCCCACACACTCTTCAGTATGAAAGCAGGAAGAACCCAGCAGACAGGCTTAAAGATACTATCATCCTGCAAAAGAAGAGCTGCATGACTAGAGCTAAGATCCAGAGCAAAGGCCAAAGCACCCACAGGGCTGACATAGCAATATGCCTTGTACTGACAACTCTACAGACTGAGCTATGCATATTCCACAAGGGACACCACCACCCAAGGCAGAACCCAAAGTTCACTACAGAACAATTCCTGCAGTCCTTTCAGGAAACTTCCCACAAACAGAAGTAATTTTCTTCTAAAAATTAGGTACTTCAGGCTCCTACGCTCTCATTTTAGGCACCTGAAGATAAAGTATTTCAAAAGACTATGGAAGAGGCGAGTCTCACTGAAGTCCCACGTAAAGACTTACTGTGGATTCAGGCCCCCAGGATGCTATTCTGGTACTGCCTGGTGCTTCATCTCTCTCCCCTCACACCAGCATGCAGACAATGTAGTAGCAAGGCATCTCAGACACTTCTCCCCAGACTGAACACAGCACCTCCAGTAACTCAGGCACAGTGTCAAATCATTCATCCTGCTGGACCATACCGTCTGTGTCCACTTTACAAAAGTGGAAAAGGTACAGCACAGTCCAACCCTCCTTGTCCAGCTAGAGACAGGTCTGAGGTGTTCCTAAAAAGTGAGGGGACAGGTTGGATTGATACATTATATCTTTTTTTCTGTAAAGAGAGGTACATGCTAATATATGTGTTGTTAAATTTCTATATGAAGTGCACCTTGTATCATCTTTGCCTCACTTCCGTGCAGCTAAAAAAGAGAAGAAAGGAAACCAGAACCAAGACAAACAGCTATGGAAGACAGCAAATACATGTGTGTTCTTCCAAGATGATGCTGTCTTTTCAGAGCCAGACACTCAGGTTACTGCATCTACCAGCCCTTTTGCTACAAGACACCCATGACAGTAGCTACCAGAACATCCTGTTCTTCTTTTCCACCATGCCTTGTGAAGTCCAGTTGTAGCCATTGTGACATTTGGCACTGCCCTCACAACCAGCACGGGCTGTTCTGTTTGCCCTTGGAGATGAAACTTGTGGTTTTTAGAAGTGATTCCTAGCACAATTCACTCTGAAAGGCATTATCATGTCATAATAGACAAAAACTCATGAGGACACATCCCATTGCTCTTTTTCCCTCCCTTCACTCCACAGCAAACAAGGCTTCAGAGACTTCTGCAAAAGCAGTCAGCCCAACTTCCATGGAGCCCTGTATGGTATTGTATAGGCACAGTCAGAGCTGCTTTCTCCAGACACGGGGCTCCATTTTCCAGTACATAATTTTCACTCTGCGCTAAACAGACAACAGAGTGTGAAAACTCCCTTTTTTTGGGTTTGACATTATCGTACAGACAAGAAAACCATCTGCAGTTTTCAGCTTCAGCTTTTGCTCCAAGTTGGGATCTTTCTGTTACTTTTCCCAATACATTTTCGAGCCCAGACACTAATTCAGTCTACTCCCTACTTCAGCTGCTCTCCCACTCTGTGAGCAATGTCTGCTTTCTAGCACGATGCAGGAGTCACTAAACAGCACCTGAGTAGGGTGCTTATAATCCCAGGATGCCATACCATAAAGTAGGCTCCTTGAATCCTGTACTTACCCAAAAAGGGCATGAGCTTGCCAGCTGCATAGCCCAGCAAGGCTCACTCATGAAGGGTAGAAAAGCACAGGTGGAACTTCACTGCAGTCCGATATCACAACCTGTCATATCTTCCTTGCTAAAGGAATCTGGGTAAAGAAAACACAAGCTGTATTTAAGCAATAATACCTTCTGGGAATGTCTAGCAACAAGTGCTCTGAGGAACGAGCTGTGCCTCTGGCCCTTACCCTCACCACTCAACAGTTCTCAGGCTGACTGAGTTAAAATAGCTGACTTAAAAGTCATAATTGCTATTCTCAACAGTAAAATACAAAATTTTTTTTCATGTACCTTTTAACATGCTGCAAAGTTAAACATGGCTTGCATGTTGCCATGGATATAATTTCGTGTTTATAAGATTGGTCTTTCCTGGCAGCTAAATGCTGGCATGGGAACAAATAGCAGAACAGGGTTTTGTTTGGCATTTTGCTTTGTTTAGGATAGCAGCTAACTACTTTTCTTATTAACAAGCTTTTGATTTTACTGGAGTTTCTCTAGGAAGAGTTCATCTCATTGGCATTAAACACATCACAACAGATCCTCCAGTCTGTGTGAGCAGAGCCCTGACCTCTGTGGCACCACTCATGAGAATCAGGGTATGGGGTCAAGCCTGAATATGTTTACATATCTGCCATGGCTGATATCAGACAGGATACAGTGCAAGAAAACATCCTTCATCTCTGCTTGCTTCATCTCTCAACACAAAGAGCAGGGGTTGAGCTGGAACTAACTTTTATTCAGAATAAAAACATGATCAATTCTGACTAAAATAAGGTACTGAAGTTAGGTTTTCATTTGAGGAGAGAGCAGTTTCATTCCACAGGGTCCCAGGAAGAATCTCCAAAATGGAATTGCTAAATTCGTATCAACTTCAAATCAGCTGCATTCATGCGGAAAGGCTAATGGAGCAAGAATAAAACCCAGACTGGCAAGAAGGTGTTACCAATTCAGAATACCAAGTCTAAATGCTTCCTTCACATCCACACCTAATGACTCGTGCCCACATCTATTTCAAAGACTGTGTGTGTATCTCTAGCCCTGATGGATGACTTATGTGGCAGAAGTCACCTGGTCTTCAGTGGGACAACATTTCACCCCTCAGTGAATGAACCCAGGGATAATTTTTGCCTGCTGGTTGGTAACATGTAGGATTGTATCAACTCAGCTGCTATTGCTAGGAGATCTGAAAATAAGGTATAATTGCACAGCCAAATCCGGGGATTACACCACACCATGTCCCTCCGAATCACGCAGCCAGAGTGTTTACCTCTGTCTGTGTGTTGCTGTCATGAAAAATTCTGTACCTATTTCAGTGTCAGAGATACATATCAGTCAAACCTGACTTCAGCTTTTGAAGTGGGTGGAGAGCAACACCACCCTTCTTCTGTGCTGTAGTCTGCAACTAAACTGCATTTTACTCACAAACATATCTGTAGTTCTGCCGTGCTCTGACTTTTAAAAAAAATAATCTCATTGGACAGACACCACCAGCAAGTTTCTCCACTCTGTGGAGTGTCTTCACAGCCCTCCCACATAGTGAAAATGACTCAGACTAAACTACTAAATTTAGGGCATTGGTATTCTATGTGTTACGCTGGTGTTCATACAAGTAATGCCTTAAACAGTAAATTTCTGAATTAAGCATTCAGGCATCTCTTCTATGCTGCATTTGCCACTGAAACAGAACGGCAATGAAGGTGGGCTGAGGAGGAGGTTATTTGGATCATGATTTGGCTTGTGTTTTGGCTAGAGCTATATGGGAATTTGAATGAGGTTTGCATGCACTTTTAGAAGTATCTATTGACCCAATATCCTGATGTTTGATCTCAAGTGGTGAGATCGTGCAAGATTAGCTGCCCTTGGGAGATTCCCTTCATCTCAGGCAAGAGACAGCAGGCTTTGACTCACAAATGGGGAGGATTTCTCTTGGGATGACTAGACCAATTCCCACTCCTCAGCATCCAACTCACCCATCTTTCTGATGTTCCCCTCCTGCAAGGATGGTTCATGAAGCAGCTGCTGAGCTGCTGGTTGCAAATCCATGCAGTCAATTAGATCAGTACTTCTGTAATTCAATATAAAATACAGAGATTTATTGAAAGTTTTTAATTTGCAAATCAGACCCTGCTTCACGGGCAACAATCATGCATGTAAGCAAGGACAAGGTAGTCTGGAAGAAACCTGTGATGGTCAGGAAGTTATGTGGCTATCACCAGCAAGTCAGGGTTTTGCAGAGAGATTGACCATGTGGTCACCACCTGAAAAAAAGGACAGCAAGTCCCTGGAACTATGAGGAGCAGCAGAAGCAATGAGAGGGATGGGATGAGAATAGGAAGGGGAGAAAAAGGAATGCTAATGAACCTTGTCAGCTGAGGCACTCTTTCCTCTCTGTTTGCCTAAAATCGCCAACAAATCAGTGTACGACTGAAGTCAGGTCAGAACCTGGCCAAGAGACCACATTCTCCTTCAGTCTGACCACACCACCTGCTGAAGCAGCGAGAGTTTTATGTGGGTATCTCAGGCAAGGACATAAAAGCAATGACTCATCTATTAATGAACTTTGGTTCTTTATCTGTTTGCCAGGTGCCTCCAGAAAGGCACAGTTTTCTTAAATATTTGTGTTTTTTGAAACTGCTGAATAATCTTTACAAATACAGTTCATGATCTGTTACCCAATTAAAACCATGCAATTGCTAGGAGCAATCTGAGCTGTTTACACTGCACATTTTTATCACAGGCCCTTCCTTTGTTCCTCATCAGTGGAGCACAGTTCTTCAATAAAAATTAGGTTAATGCAAAAATATTTTAACATTTTTACATAATCTGTTGTAGCTTCCAGGAAATGCGTATACTGGTCTGATGCACAGTATTTCAGCCTGGGAAGTTGGGCATTCTTGTCTGAAGTTCTGCAGAGCAGGTAAAGAATAATTCTTTTCAGTAAAACCCAAAACTTGTTCTTGTATGAACACCTGCTGTAAGGAAAATTTCCACAGTACAATGTCTGTCCTTGTCCTGACCCCACACGAGAAGCAGTGATCTTAAAAGGCCCCAAAGTGCCCACTTAACAGAATCTTAAAAACCCATGCCTAGAAGCGATCTCGAGGGATTATTTAATCTCTTTCCTCACTCTAAAACAGAATAAATAACTTAGATCATCTCTGGAAAACATTCATCACACTTTTTCTTGCAAAAATTCAAACAAGAATATACTACTTTCTCCCTAAGTAATCATGTGCCATGATTTTACTGCTAATGCAATTAGAGAATGTTTTCCTAGCACTTGAGCTGTGTTTCTTCACTTTATCATTTCATATTTGTCCAACCAGGCAACTTTGACTGGGTCAAATTACCCATTTTTATCACCCAGATTTTGACTGGTAGCAGAGTCAGAGAATATAATGATGGAAAGATGTTGAAAGTCAAGATCAAGAGATATACCAAGATCAGAATATCTGTATGATATCTACTACATAGCAGTTGCCCTATAAAATAAGAAATTACATTACTTAAACATTAATTACTCTTGGAAATTATGTTTTAAAATAATTTTACAATTTAGGTCCATACAAACTGTCTGACAAATCTGTCTCACTATCTGTCCAGGAATCCAAATCTCTTTCTTAAGTTGATTCATATTTCCAACTTCATTAACACTTCCTTCTTTAGAATACTTACAGGGGACTTGTGAAAAAGATAGCAACAAACCTTTTAGCAAGGCCTGTAGGATAGGACAAGGAGTGTTGTTTTTAAAATAAAAGAAGTCAGAATTAGACTAGATGTAAGGAAGTAACTTTTTATAACGAAGGTGGTGAAACAATGGTACAGGTTGCCCAGAGAGGTGGTGGATGCTCCATCCCTGGAAACATTCAAGGTCAGGCTGGACTGGGCTCTGAGCAACCTGATTTAATTGCAGATGTCCCTGCTCACTGCAGGGGGTTTGGACTAGATGGCCTTTAAAGGTTCCTTTCAACCCAAACCATTCTGTGATTCTGTGGACAAGTAAATCTTCCTCAGTTAAAATTCAGTTAAAATATCTCCCTAGTAACTTCTACCTTGTGAAACAGAGTTGCCTCAACATATCCTACCATGATGATACATTAAGGGGGTTTTGCCATATTGCCTTTCCAAGCAATATCCACGTAAAATGTCCCTTGCCCCTAATAAGTGCTTCCAAGAGTTGCTCAAAAGCATCTTTCCACTCATCCCAGGTAGGTGGCTTAAATTACACCCACCTGTCAAAGAGGCTCTGCTCTTTCTAACTGCACCCAGACAAGTCTGTCCTTCAGTATTCCACAGCTTCAAGACAAGCAGGAATAATGCTTCTCCATTTCTCCAAGCCTGTCATTACAGAATGAGCTGTATGAATGCTCCAGTCCTGCGACTGATTCCAGCAGATTTCTAACACATCTATGAAATATTTAATTTGACTCTATGCTACAATGTCAGGTCCTTTTCCCACGTTTGTACTTACATTGCCTTCTTAACCTTCCAAAGGTGCTGCTGTGATATTCACTCTTTTAAACCTTTGCACTGACCTCTTTCAAACTGAGCATAAAGTCCTTTTCTCACTAGGCTGGTGTAGGCCGCACTATTTCTTCATCATCTCAGAGAAATTCATACCCCTGCCTTCAAAGTATGACATTAGCAAGTGCCAAATATGTTATTTCCGCAATTTTGATTTTAAAATGAAGTGGTTTAGTGTTCCTGAAACACTTAATTTCAATGAGCTGAACCAAAGCAAAATATTTTGGTTGACTCAGTTTGACATCAGTTTGTCCCATCTGTCTAAAGGGAGCCTCTCTGCCCAAGCTTTCTCCCATGATCCAGCTCTACAGTAGGTAAGAGGAGAGACTGCAACACACCCTTGGTTAGATAATGCAGAGGTGGGAGTGGCTGTAAGAAATAATTAGGATACAATACTTCCTGTCCCAAAAATACCACAACATTTCACACAAATGGCTCAGACTCAATATTAAGTAACACACAGCAACCCAGCTCAACAAACTGTTTTGAAATGCATCAAAGTGACTCAAAGCAAAGTATTTCAGTAATACCTTCCCAGTGCATCCTCCTTAAATTTCAATCTTACAGAATTTTTATATAAAAGTCACTTGAACACCAAGTATTTTTTAACATAATATAATTAGCAACTGTAGAAATAGATCAGTCATCATGACTTGCTGCACAGGAAGATGAGAATACTGATTCATACATACTTTATATACATTGAATTGCTTCAGTACTTTTACATCTTCATACCACGACAGTTCAAATGGAGGTCTTTGCTCTCCAATGGTTTGCACATGATGGGAAGTGATGCTAATCATGAGAACCACCAGAAAATTCTTTTGAGCCAATTAGATGGCATCAGTCACAATGACATTAGTCATCCACTCCTCAATCTGAGGAGAAGGAACCAAAAATTGTCATTTATCTACTCCTGAAGCTGCAGAAGACATGAGGGAAGTGTACTATTTCCCATTCTTTTTGCAATCATTGTTACACGAAGTGACACAAGCTGCTATTTTCTGTTCCTTTTCTAGGAGAATGGTGGTTACTCTCTGTGCAGGCTACAGGAGAAACTTTGATCTCATTTAACTGCTTCATACTCCCTCTGCCCTTTCTTGATCACCACATGAAAATGTTGCCATCAGCCTGATGCCATTAGCCTCTGCAGCTTATAAGGGCAAGATGAGTGGGCTGTGACTGCTGGTTAACAGTGACAGAGGAGAGAGTTGTCATACATGGTGCCATGACTCAGCACACCAGTGAGAATAATTAGAAAAGCATGAGAAGAGGTAACCAACATGTGGAAAAGTGGACACACAAGGAAAATCTTGCAAAAAGCTGACAGTGAAGCCTCAGAAGGTGTTAACTGTAGAGGGTTCAAAATGGAGGACTGCAAGAACAGAGCCAGGAATAACACTGCAGCAGAGAGACAGACTGCCCCAGAGCAGCCAGCCTAACAAACCACACTGCTGAGATCAGTGAGTGCCACTAATCTCAGTGAGCTGTGAGGTGGGGGAAGTCCAGGAAGAACTGACAGGAGGAGAGGCTGACCAGACCCTATCTTTCCACAGCAGGAGGGTTTGGGAATCCCAGAGATCCTGGTGTAGCAATCTATCACTTTCACCCCAGCAAGGAGACCAGACTACCCAGCAGCCCTGGTGAGCACAGAGACCTCTGTACATGATATTGTTCCAACTTGAGAGCCACCTTTGAAGCACTCAACCACTACATACACCTCCAAGGCACAGGCTGGCCAGCCCTGGGAATAGCAACTCTTGAAATCCCTCCAACACTTTGTTTTTGGAAGACAGAGGTAGTGAAAAAGAGGATGAAAAATCAAAAATATCAACCCTTCTGACAGAGAGGTAAATAGGCCAAGTTAATAGTAAAGTAATGTTCTTGAGAAGGCAAAGGAAGATCTGTGGCTGAGAAGTCAAGATGCATCTAGCACATCTGGGGAAACTCTGCCAAGGTTTTCGTGGTATCTTGTCCTCTGGGATGACATTTTGGCTCACTGCCCAGTTAGAATTTGCCCTTGAAGCACTTTATGGGCTAGATCCTCAGCTAGAGCAAACTGTGCTGCTGCTTTTTAGAAGCAGGATGATTTTGAGCAGGAGAGAGTTATGTCCCAGATCTCAGACTGGTAGGGTGGTTTTCTAAGGGGAGCTACATCTGACAGCTTCACAATGAAAGGAAATGTTATCCATAGCACGAAACGCCAATTCAACAAACAAATTGGAAATGGACTTTACAAGAAGTCATGTTTACAGCTGGTACCAAATCCAAGTGGCAAAGATCACAATTACTTCTTCACATTTCACATTTTGTCTTTTGTGTGTGTGTGTGCTTCAGCCCCCGAGAAACAGATTATGACTCAAGAAGTGGAGCTAATTAAACTATAACATACTAAAAGGAGATTTGGCTGTGTTGACATATCTGGAGTGTGGTACAGCAAGATACTCCTCTGTAAACACTGAGATACCTCCCCAAGATTTCTCATAATTATGAAATAATTCAGAGTATCTCCAGAAGAAGTCTTAGATTTGAATGCCAACCCTAAAACTAAAACATGACTCAACTAGATAAATCAGATAATCTAAGACCATATTTACATATCTATAAAAAGAAGATGAAGAAGGACAACTGGAATAGTAACTGCGCCCTGCAGTTGCTAGGCCTCACCTTTCTACATCCAGCTGCACTGAATCCAAATTCATTCTCTCCCAGAGATGGTATCTAAGACTCCCTGATTTGTTTTTCACACTGTCCAGTAGAAATAACTTGATCACAGTGAAATAAGACTCACAGCAGCCCTCTTTTTCCCAGAGAAAGAGAGATCTTCCAGAAACTGTAAAGATACAACTTTAATTATGTACCAATGCTCAGTTATAACAAATGCCTTTTTTGCACTATGCTAACAACATAAAAGGTCTCTGAGGTGGCCCCTGCTTTGCCTGGTGAATGAATGAAGCAATGCTGACCTAAGAAGTGTTGATGTACCCCACAGGAAGGGGAACAAACTTTCAGTGCAGAGCATCTTTGCACCAGTACACTTTTATCTTCTCCAGCCTCTAACTGACCTAGACATACTGCTGGCACATGGAAACTGGGAGTGAGGTTTCTGATAGATGAACTCTACTAGCACCTTCTGCTTTAAGATATGCCCAACCTAGCTGTCTATGCACATCCTGCCAGAAGTTACAGCTGCCCCTGCAGAGTCAGCAAAAGGGAAAGTCTCTCTGTGTCTCATCATGCAAGAGATGCTCACTGAAGACATGGCAAAGAGGAGCTCTGGGCATACACAGTATGCTCAAGCATCTGCAGCACATCTATCTGTCTGTGGGCAACAGATGCCTTTGCAGACATGCAGCACTCCAGGCTCTTTTTATGCTCATTTGCATTTAAATACTGCTAATTGGAGCTCAAACTCACACTTCGCTGGCTCTGAGCAAGAAAAGCATGCCCCTTTAGCCTAGGGTTAATACCTGGGCTTAGCTAATCGTCCTGGCTCTCTCCACCACCAGCAGACACAGGCAGTGCTGCTGCATGATTCACTGTCCTACATCCATAATGAATCACTCTGGCCACCTCCAGTGAAGAGGGAGACACACAGAGTGCCCGTACATGTTGCTTACACTACAGACCCGGCCTCCAGACAGCTCAAGGAGGACAAGATACAGCCTACCTGAACAGCCTTTTCTCTTGAATGTATCCAGTGGTCAAGGCAAACGAAAAAGGGACTCGGACTGTGGCTTCTTGACACAATAACCTTACAAAGATATAATGAAAGCAGTAATCCAAACCCACTAATATTAATTACAGCAACACAAGCAGCAATTCCTGTAGAAGTCAACAGCTGTTCCACATGAAACTCAAGTTTGCCACAGCCTGTGTGTAGATGAGTATCACACATCTGTCCAATATGAAGGCCACTGCCAATTCACATGCTGTGTATGTTTTCAGTCAGAAAAAAAATACAGCCATTGATCGAAGGGTCTGAAAACCAGGTCATGAGATTCCTTCTGCATGATTCTGGTATCCTGCATGAAACTTCCTGTCCAGACAAACACCTGTAACCTCATGCTTTCAACATAGCTTTGATTTATATCCTTTGCTTGGCTTCTGCAGTACTTTTAACCCTTCTAGAGAAGGTGTGCTTGGGCCCAAGCTGCACTTCTGGGTAAGTGGCAGAGAAGAAAAAGGCTCTGCCAGCGGGAAAGCAGACAGACTCTCCTGCTGGTTTCAAAGCTTCTGCACGGGCACACCAGGCAGGGCAGGCTGCCAGGCTTCTCTCAGCAAGAGCTGCATTGCCAGGAAGCAAAAATGACCCAAGAGATCCACCACATCACACAGAGGCACAAGATTTGCATGCACAGACCTTGTGCTCCAGTGGTCCTGGAGCAGCTGCCCATTCTGCAGTGAGGGTTCTGCCATGCTCATGAGAGGACAGTTCAAGGCCCACTGGAACAGGACCAGGGGCTGCATCAACTTTGACTGGCTCTGAAGCATCCAGCTGTGTGGTGTAACATGTCCCTTTATCTCCTGGGGGGAATGGGATTTTGTGCATTTTCATTCCAAACACATAAAGCAGGTAGCTAGATGAAATACAGCACAGTCAGGCTATGAAAAAACTTCTTGTAGGTGTGAAGACTGCAAATGACATACATCAGTCTTCATTTAACACTTCGTTGATCTCTGACTTGTGGATTGTTCTCCTTCTGAAAAGCCCTAACTATTCTTTTTACATGGGAGTTTTGACCAGAGTCATTGAGATGTCTTTACACATAGATTTGGCACAGAGACTGCAATGACAGTGAGACACTGCTCTGGCTGGGCTTGTACCTACCCTGTGACTGAGGCAGAGGAGCAAGTGTCTATGTCAGCTACATCTGGAAAGCAAAAGGGCTTCTGTTTGAGCCGGCACACAGCATCAGGCAGCCAGGGACTGACTGCTCCACTGGGCTCACGACGCTTAGGACAACATCCCTCACCAACCAGCTTTTGAAAGATCAGTCACATTGAAGTGTATGCCACCAGCTGAAACACGCTTATTATGCAATATAAGCTGAATGCCTTGAGAGAACCAAGAGCAGTTTGTCCTGTACAACTCCCTATAGGATCCTATTTCCAAGGCTTACAAGCTAACCAGGCTGTCTAGACCAAGTTCTGTGTGTGCTGGGGATAGATAAACCACAAACCAAGAGACACAGTCTCCTCCCTGCAAGGATATCATAAATAATACAAATCAGTCTATGAAAGATGGGAGAAGACTATCAAGTGTATGCAACAGTCGTGACTTACACCTACCACAAATGTGTGCCAACACATCACATCAATTGACTTTCTTTTCACTTGGTCTGCATCTGACCTTGCCATGTTCATTCCAGTAATAGAACAGCTTCAACCTCAAAGTTATCTTTCAAATAACATTTTTCAACTGATAATATGCTCCCACACTTAAATTAACCAAACTTTTAACTACACTTTAGCTTATTTTTTTCATACAGGTTTAATGCCAAAATAGTTGGGAAAATGAAGGAGTATAAATTGAACAAAAATATGTGTTTTAGTAATTGACAGCACGTGTCAAAGTCAACAATCAAAGAGCTCAGGCAGTGCAAGGTAATGCATGTTTTCATTCCAATTATTGGTTTCTTAATTTAGCAAATAGGATTTTTGACTGCATTTAAAGAGGAAATCAGCAAATCAATACAAAATTTTCTGTAGAAGAAAGTCATAACTCAGGTTACCACAGAAACAAATTTAAGCAAACTGGTGCCACAGATCAAGTAATTATGCAGAAAGAATAATTTAACGTCTTCAAAAATTATTGATTTATGATACTATGTCATGTTTGGGACATAAATATTTATTATCTTGCATTTCCTGCTCCTTCAACCCTTTCTAATAAAGGCCAACTCAGCCAAGTCCAAGTAGTGAAAAGTAAGGGAATCCGATGTTATATTTGCCTCTCCCTTGAGAAGCAGAAAGCACATTTTATGTCAAATTATTCCATGCAAGGGAACACTGCAATACTGCATACATACAGCCATCCATGGATTACAGGATTAGACTCCTGTGTATACCCGGCAGCAGTCTAATAAATTTAAATTAAACTGCCATAAAGTAGACAGGGGCAGTCTTTTTTAGTCTTGCCCTACAGTACAGCAAGAAATGTGTTGTGCTATGTATTTGCCTTATTACTTAGTTCTTCCTGCCAAGAAGCAAGTCTCCCTAAACACCAGAAGCAGAGAGAGAATTTTAAAGGTTTAAATCCTTATGCTCTTTTAGCTGGACATCAGCAATATCCATTTATTCAACAACTCACAGTGCAAAGGGTTGTTGTTTTCCCTGTAGGACTCTAATCTGATAAGGAGCCAAGACTCAAGCCAAATCTCAGCAAAAAAAGAAAGAAAAAATATTACGTCTTCCTCTTTTTTTTTTTTCCCCTTGCTCACAGAACATTACCAAACTGGCCTTTAGTATAAGTTCAGCTCACAGAAATAATTCTTGAAAGCCCATTGGTGGAGAGTGCATTTCCTTCTCCTTTCAGGTTGAAAAGGAAACTTTCTGTGAGTTTACTGTAATGGAGTATTTGTCTGTATCAAAAACACCCTGACCTCTCCAGCCACAAGATTAAATACCAGCAGCCCACTCTGTCACTAGTTCACTATTAGGAAATTACATGGGAGGAAAGACACAACATAAAATTCAGAAGGAGAAAAATAGAAAAAAGAAAAAAAGACGTCGGTAGTGGTGGGAGTGAATGAACAAGCTTAATAATGAAGCCAGTAAAAAGGAAAATACCCTCTGGCCAATTGATAATTAAAGGTTACTTGAGGCAAAGGGTCAGATCCTGAGCAGTGCAAAGTGGTCCAGCTTCTCCAACCTCAGCAAAGCAACAGTGATTTACAGCAGCTGCAAAAAGCCCCAGGAGACAGAAAAACCCAGCTATAAAAATGGAACTGGAGGCCCACATTTTGAAAAGCTTCCACTCACTTTTAGCACCAGACTGAGGTACAGAGGTGACTCTGAGGGTTTGTTTCTGCGGGGGAGTTCCTGTGAAGCTGAAGTGTGAATTTACACTGCATTTACTTCTGGGTCTTAAGTAGGCTGTAAATTCACACCCAACCTATTTTACAGGGATTTCCCCAAGTAGATAAACCCTAAATTTGCCTCCTAATCGTGAAGGTATACAAAATAAATAGATGTTTTCAAAAACTGCAGACCCACACACGAATCTCTCTATTGCTTGTAGGGGCAAGTGGGCACTTGATAATACATATTGTATTGTAGTTCTACAAGTGCAAGGTGCCCTTCTTTCAACCACTGACCCCAAGGCCCCCTCCAGTCATCTCTCTCAGTATCTTTTGAAACGCCTGGATCTGTTCCAGCTTCATGTCAGACTTCCATACCCCAGCCCCTGGCTTTTCCCTTCCCCATTCCAGTTCACATATGGAGGTCCATGTTTGCTTTACCTACTCAGCACTGACCCTCAGGGGGAGCAGTAACTCCTCATCCTCATGCAGAGGTGTTGTCTCCTACCAGTTCCCTACCTCTGAACCAACCTAACCATGCCCTGACCATTCCTGCCTCACTCCCTCTCAGAAGCACTGCATCCCTGGGTTAATGCATGTCCTTGGAAACCTCCTTCAGAGTCATGAGGTTAACTCCACCCCAAGAAATGCCAAGAAGCTGGGCAAGATTACTCACACTTTCTTGGCTGAAAGATGCTTTTACACACAGCCAAACGGGCAGCAAGAGGCCTTTGGCAGGAGCCAAGAGGAAGCAGCTGGTATGGTCACAGCTTCATCAGGGTCCTCAGGACGGGGATTTGGTCTTCAGCAGGTTGGGGTGAGCAGCTTGAACCACACAAGGCCTGGGCTCTTTCCCTGGGAGGTGCAGTGAGGCTGTAATGGAGCAGAGCATTTATGCCTTGACTAATCTGGGACCTTGCACTGCTTGAACAGCTGCCTGTGCTGGCTCAGGTGTCAACTAAGTCTCACCTGTGGCCATACCCCTCTAATACAGTGACAGCACTGTATCCTGAAGGATTCTTTTCAAGAAGTCAATCTAGTAATATTTTCTGTCATGTGAAGCAAGCACCAGGTTTCTCAAAAGCAGCCTGGAATGCTTTCCTTCAGCGCAATGCCTGATTTTGCAAAGCATGAAAGTCAGTTAACACTTAGAAGCTTTCATTTTCAGGGTATCATTTCTTTCATTTGTAGCTTTCCCAGGCTGTGGATATCCTGTCTATCATCTCTCTCTCTTGGTGTTTAAAACTCCACAGCCAAGCTATTCTAAGTCCTTACTGAGCCTACCACTTACAAGGTAACAGGGATTACCACCAGCACATTCCCTAAACAAGGCACCCCAGAGAATTCAGTCACCAAAACACATCCAGCAAGGCAAAGGAACAAGGCCTTCCATGTTTTAACAACCTACTATCCCCTGAAATCATTGGCAATACTAATCTATTTATCTTGCAAGTAAACAAATATACGTGATTTTCCCATGCAGTAATACACTGATTAAACTTAGAGCATTTCAGGCAGAGCATATTTCTCAAATAAAAATCAGACCTTATTAACCCTCAAAGGAAATTCCACATAAAAAGACTGCATCAAAAAGCCAGGAGCATATAAGAATTCAGTCTGAGTTTCAGTCAAAATTCAGTGATTCCTTTTAACTGCTTCAGTTGCAAAGTTTTCAGAAGATCAGTGAGCTGTCCTTTGAGAGCTAGCCAGTAGAAGGACCATGGCTCTCCTTCTTAATCTGTCACATAGTAGGGAGGCCTTTATGCCCTGCTAAATGTAAAATATTTTAGAAAAACAAAACCAGGAAACAAACTGGGATTTGGTCAAGAGTTCATGCTGGCTGAATCACTGTGGTGTGGAAACCACCAGCTCTAAAGATGGAAAGTCCGGATCCATTCATTACCTCAAAGAAAGAAAAGGGGAAAAAAAAAAAAAAAGAAAAAAGAGGTCTTAAAGACCCATTTAGCTTCCTGGTAAGCTCCCCCAACATCTAAAACATAAAAGAGGCTACCTATCGACAGATGCCTTGATCTTTTTCCTCTTCATCTCTCTCAGAGCACAGCCAGCAATTTGATCTGCACCATAGTTTTTCATATTGGGCGCAGTGAGAATTGTTTAAATGTCACTCCCTGACTCAACATGCAGAAATGCTGTAGGGTCAGGGCACTGCTTCTTCCCTCCACATCCTGCACCTATTGCCCTCTTCAGCCTTTCCCCGAGGAAAAAAAAATATCTACATACTTTACAGATTGAACATGGCCAGTTTCTAAGTAGAGATCCGTTCAGACCTCTCTGGATTGCCTCTAGTTATCTGAGAGGTTCCAAGGAAATACTGCTCAGAAGCAATTAAGGCCAACTGCTCTTGGACAGATAATGGCCGCATTTAGTGAGGCATCACAGCCATTTTGAAAGAGGCCTAGAAAATCTTAACATTGTTAAAATGTGTCCTCACAACTGCTGATAAGATCTAGTAACGATGTCTGTGTTGTGCTGGTGCATTTCATCGCCTTTCACAAGCCAAAATCTTACCAGCAAATCATTTTAGCAAACTTTAAAAGCCAGAGTGTTGTGCCCATTGCTTGTAGCAAGAACAGTTCTTGACAACAGTCTCACCACACTTTTTTTGCTTTCCTTGTTTCGAAAGTACTGGCATACAGAAACACACTATACTTAGCCACTAAATACATTTGTCTCAGCTAACCATCATGTTATTTGACATAATGCTGTCACTAAAGCTAAGAATCATATCAGCTTCCAGACTCACCTGAGTGCTGTACAGCCTTTTTGTCTGTGCTGGATGGGGTGACCAGGAGCTGCAGCAAAAGGGGATGAACCCGTGCTGCAGAACAAGAGAGCTGGTCCAGAGGCTAAACATTGTAACATGAGGAAACCTAGGATCAGCAGTTCTGCAACATATTTCCTTACACAGACTTATCTACATCATTTATTCTCTCTGTGCCCCCGCTTGGTAAAATGGTACTTTTATATAACAGTCTCTGTGAGAATATGGTATGAAGTGGCACATTGACAGGGAACATGGAAATACCTCTGAATCTATGATAACTCCGCATTACCCATCAGTCATCCTAAACACTCAAAAATGAATGATTCCAGAGAATGTTACAGTGGAAGTGACTCACAAAAGATTGAAGAATCAACACTCTCCTGAACTGAATTCAGTTTTGTGAGTGTAAGCTTTAAAGGGTTCATTTACCATAGTGATTCCATTTGGAAAGCAGTCTTTGAAAATCATAAGCATCGTTCTACAGAGCAAACTGCCAGCTAGCAGCAATGTTATTTCATAGCACTGGTGTCAATGACCAAGGAAGCCTTCCAACTCAGCAAAGCATGTTCCAGGGTGTCTTGAGAAAAAGATCTATAAAAACTGCACAATCAGAAGCCTGGGACTGTTGTGCATTAGTTTTGCACACTTCTTAATGAAGCCAGTTCTAACCCTATCAAAATTCCACAGGCAATACATCAGGAGGGAATCTATCCTGAAATACTAAATCACAGTAGACTTCAGATAGGCACCACCTTTACCTACAGAGGCTTGCCTCAATTAATCAATCACTCTCCCTTTCACTTTCCTGGAGGGCTTATCAGGCATGACAGCTCCTCGTGACCTAGTTTGGTGCCCTAGTCCTTTGGGCTTTCACTGCTCTCAGCTCCACATGCTGCCAGCACCTGTAAAATGAAATAGCACATCCTGAGTACTCCCCGTGCCCCCTCCAATTCCACCGGTGTTCAAGTTTGGAGCAGCAATGTGCTGCTGAAGCCAGAATGCCCCCCTTACTGTGCAGTCCCAGATTCCTTTCAGATGGAACTATGCTGGAAGAGGTCCCCTAGCAGCACAGGCAAAGCGCACAGGCTGCACCCCGTGTGCAGGCCAGGGGACTCAGCAGAGCTGCAGCTCTCCAGCTCCACTCACAGCTCCTACTGCAGTCACTTGTGGAGAAATTGCCTTGGAGTGTCAGACATTCTTTCTCCTCCAGGCAAACTCAACAAACCTTTTCTACTCTGTACAACCACCCAAAACTTACTTTGCTCTCCTCCAACCCCCCAAAAGAGCAGCTTGATGTCTGTCTTTTCAGATATTTACCCAGCCAGCACCTCCAGTGGACCATAACATTTGAACTGTTATATTTTTGGACTAGTCATTAAAACTGTCATCATTTAGGTCCTTGCCCATCTGCCAGTATTCTGTCACTCACCTCTTCCCTTTTACCTATTTCTACTCTTCCTTTCTTGCTTGCTTTTGGACTCACTTGTCCTGTTATTATGATTTTAGCTACGAATAAAGCTCAAATTCATCATTAACACCAAATTAATCTGAAGTAGCACAATCTTCTGTGATTTCTTAGGTTTTATGTGACTGAACTTCTATGTAAATTCTACCAGCATAATCTAAACCTTCACATTATTTATAGAGAAATCATGTCCTTTTCTCTCCATTAACTGCAGCATTTCTTTGTGGGTTAACCCAGGACCTGCAGAACTGAATGGAAAGACCTCAGCTGACTGCAAGAGGCAGGTCCCTAAATGCACTTAATGAAGTCATTCAAACAACTGATGCTATTTATGTTGAATTTCATTACTATATGACATTCAGAGAAAACCATGTATGTTCTGTGTCTTTAGCAAATACATTTTTCCTATTATACCATCTGAAAAAAATACTAGTTTTGTTCTAATGTAATTGTAAGAATCAAATTTATATACAAGACCTTTAGAAAACAGAGGCCCACCTCTAAATGCAAAGAACAAACATTTGCATTACCTATTTATATTAAAATATGCAGAAATTTCTGAAGTATTCAGTCAACTTATAAATTTTTATAACTTCTTCAAATTGTTAACATTTTTTTAACACACAGCATTATTTCAGCTTTGTGGAAGGCTCAATAACAATCTTTCTGGTCTGGAAAAAAAGGAAAGAACATTATAATAAAGAATGCAGAATAAATGAAAACAAAACAGTACAAGCCGTACATCCACGCATACAAAGACAACTTTCATGGTGAGCTATAAGCAAGTATAATAACACAATGTGCTGCATGTTGATTTCACCAGTGAAAAGAATTTCTCCAGTTATTGAAGACTTTCCTGGCAGAATTTCAGAAAAAAAAATTCTGACATTCTCCCAATCTGACTTCTGTGCAATGCAAGTCATGCACATTTTAAACACTGATGAATAATACTGCCTTTCTTCTGAGAACTGTTAACAGCTGTAGAAACTATTATAGCCTGCTTAAAATCATGTCTCTGTAGTCAATACTCTCCAGACACTTAGCAATACTAAAGCTATTCCTGGGGCTAAACTAGAATTGCTATGTGAGTACAAAGTTTGATTTATGTTGAAATGAAACAACAAACATCTGATCTTTCTTTTTTTTAAATAGCCATTCACATAAACACAAGAATCAGCTGCATAACTAGAAAGTGATGTACCAAATTTACAGAAATTGAACAAAGAAAGACCACCCACAGTTACCTTCAAGAAGAAAAGATTTGTCAAAGGGTGAAAGATTGCTGGTTAAGATACTTTGTACAGCCGTGGCCACCCTAATGTCTTTATGGTGAGGCTGTGGTTTACGAGTGTTGTTTCATTTATCTAGTTTTTCAAGTTTTCTGAAATACACAAAATTATCAGCAGCCCAGTCCAATATCTTGGCAATGCACATCACCAGCTGCTCTCAGATCACAGGCACAGTGGACTGCATAATAAAATCATCCAGATGCATTCAAGAGGAAATCAAGATCTCTGTGTACTAACATTATTTTTTCACATCAGAGAGCACAGGTGGGAACAGGAGAAATGCTCTGTTGTGGCTACTCTGACATTTTTGAAATTATGACTGGAAAAACAGACAAGACACAAGTGGAACAAGTGCAAACCTCAAAAGACATAAGATTTCAGATTATGTTCTATAGAGTCATGTATATTACTAAGATGTGCATTGATTCCTCATTCCAACAAACTGCCACCAAATTCCTTTTTTTTACCTTTCATCACCTTTCAAGAAATAAAAACATAAGTAAATATTATCAGATTTGTTGAGGGTTTATGATCTCTGACAAAGACAGCAATTAATTTGACCAGTAACAATAATAAAGTGAGGATTAAGCTAATTTCAAGTAAGAGTCTCTTCCTCCAGAAGAGTACCATAAATCAATCAGGAAGCCTTAAGCAGCTTCAAATTAATTCTCCAGCTTCTTCTAGATTAATTCTAAATCTTTAGCTGTTAAAGTATCTAGAAAGGTGAAAGATAAGCTAATTGTTCAGCTCATTACTAGTTTTTCTTCCGTCAGTAAGTTACCTTATTTATAGCATGACACTTCATCTTCTAATCAGAGCTTTCAGAGCAGTTTTGCTGTGTACCAGTATGGCACAGGGACACCTCCACCTTCTCCAGCAGACATGCAAGTAGAAGAACAACCTGTGTGTCCTTCTGCTGCCCCAGGTGCCATCAAACACAGCTCTGCACACAGTCCCTGTGCTTGGCTGGGGAAAACATGACTATGGTAGACTCAGTGCTGCTTTCCAAAAGCCCACTGTTAGCTTCACCAGCTAACCTTTACTAGAAGACATGACTGGTGCCATTGGCCAAGGATGGAAACTCACTCTCACTAAAACCTGCCTTGCCTACCCCGCTGTAATGGGACTGTGCAAGACCAAGGACTCCAGGGGTAAAACTAAGCTTGAAATTCTCAATGCAGGCCTAACACAGAGCAGAAATGCTGTTATTCTCTCTACTTCCAGGTCAAATTCAAGTTCTTGTGCTCAAGATCCCAGTTTGCCTTTACACAGTCCTATCCCAGGCTGTTCCAAACCCCTCTGCTTTTCTTCCTCCCTACTCACTTGCTCTGTTTTTCTCACTCCTTTTGTCCTTGTGCGTCTTCTTTTCTCCTCTGTGCTCTGAGCCTTATCCCATGCTGCTCTCAGGGTTAAGATCTCTCCCCCTGGGAAAGCTTTGGATGTTCTGTATCAATAAATCTGGGATAACACTCAAATTCAATGGGAGTAAAGCTGACTCATATCATTGGGGCTCTCTTGCCAAGCATCCCCCATCCTTCCTCTTGCCTCATCCTATCTTTATTCAGTATTTGTAACTCTGTTCCCTTCTTCTCCTTAGCTGTTGGCCTACACTTCATATTTGCCAACTTTGCCATACTCAGACTGAGAGTTCCTACAGGCAGAGCACCAAGTTGTTAGATTTTCCCTTCCTTTGCCTATAAAATAGTGTCTATTAAATGTTTTCCCATAACAATGGAAAGAGATGATAAAGTTACAACACCAAACGAAGGAAAAAGCATGCACATAAGGGGGAACGGGACACACTATTTTCTTAAATTGTAAGAGGTAACTAAGGAATTACTATTTTCAAAATCACTGATCATACACAAGGCAAAAAGGCATTGTTTAGAAAAAAGCATAAGAAAGGCACCAAGGTTACTAGAAACTATCATATCCTTTGGTCTGGGAATTTCAGCTAGGCTCTGGCTCTTAATTCAGCACAGTCACACAGCAATGCTGCAAGTACAGTCCTCTGGGGACTGCAAATGAAAATAAAAGTCATGTTCAAACCAACCAATTTCAAGGTCACGTATTTTAAATCAAGGCAGCAGGGAACCAAAAAGCTTTGCAAAACTTACAAAATAAGTAGAAATCATCTAACCAGGAAATTCCCACAGGTATAACACCAACCTGGATCTGCTACACTCAGTGGTCAGTAGTTCCACTGAACAGAATAAGAAAAATTAGGCTGTGAGTTAAGAGATCAGATTATCTATAATGGGAGACTAACAGTGGACCACATGTAAAATTAAGTGGCTTGGAATGCAGACAAGCTTTGAGAGAGGGTGAAGCAACGGCTGTTTTGAGAATTCCTATTGGGCACTGCTATGGAGTGCTAACAACACATGTGAAATGCACTAACGGCTGCAACACAGGAAGAAGGAGTCAAACAACCTTACATAATGATACAAAAAAGTGATTTCATCCATCACAAAAAAGAAATGTAACAGAAAAATCTCTAGCATGTAGGCTTAAGTGTGAGAACAGATCTTCCCAGCAATAGATCAGGAAGATCTGATCTTTGGCACTGTTTCCAGAATGACAAAACTTTTAGACAGGTTACCTCCTTACCTGTCTGTGGGTAGGAAAGTCACTGATAATTGGAAAACTCTTAAGCAACCTTCTGGGCTGTTCTCTATAGTGATAAATGTACATTGACTGCTCAGAACTGAATGGTGCCTGGTATCATTATTCCAAAACATGTAATTATCCATCCAGATATTTACACTGTGTCTCTCCTACTGCAGAGGGTCTACCAATATGAGCACACGGGGGCAAACAATACTGTTAACACTTCCCATTTTGGCTGGTATCACTGTGTTAGGGCAGTCCACGGGCAGGTGCTGTCGTTTCTGACAAGCCTGTTGGGTAACAGCAACAGGAATCTGTCAGATGCAGCCCACACACAGGATGTGTCCCGCACAGCATGCTGACCTCCTCCAAAGAAGTTTCATTTTAGAATTCTATGGAACATGTTACAAATACCAGCTGGCAACGTGCAATGTATCACAGAGAAAAGGAGAGGCACAACGGGCAGTACAAATAACATGGAAACACCCTCCGAGGGCAGCAGTGGGCTTGCTGGAGCACGCTGTGTGCTTGCTTGGAGAAACAGGCGGGATCTGGGTGACAGAGGGACACTTGGCCCATCAAACAAGGAAACGTGCAAAGGCACTTCTGCGCTTCTCATGCAATTCCCTGACTCTGCTGTTGCCAGAGGATTAGTGCTGTCTTAAAGACAACTGAAGCAGCTTCAGGCTTTGCCAAGAATAAACCTAATAATAAAAAAAAACCTAATAAAGAATAAGTACCCTTACCTTCACAGGATCATATTCACACCACAAGCAGGTGTGAATATTTTTCCCCAGGAAAAGGCCCTTGCCAGTGCATAAGAGGATGTCAAAGGCCTTGCACATTGTCTCACTACAACCACACAGCCTGCCATCTCTTCTCCCCAGGACAAGGCAATTCTGAGGAACCTACTTACTCCTGATTTCTGCCTCCTTTACACCACTTGAGGTGCAAAGCTAATGGAGATGAACAACCAGTCCCACCTCCTAGGCAGACAATAAAATATCAGCGGCTCTCAACTAGCAGGAGGGCCTTTGCACACCCAGGCATGACAGCTCAGAGTGGTTCTGCTCCCATGCAAGAGATTACCAGATCCACAGGAGAGCTTTAAATTATCAGACCACCCACCTGACCCTGTGAGACAAATATGTGTCCTCTGTCTCCCACCCTGCTGCAAGCAAGCTTCCCACTACTGGAGAGGGATTGACTGGATAGGTGTCAATACCCTCAACTATACAAATATATTTGGGAGAGCATTTCAGCAGCATGCTGGGAGCTTGGGTTCAGTATGGTATGCAACAAATAATGGCAGCATTGTCTTTTTAACAAAAAGTTAAAAAAAAGTCATCCCTGACATTATGATTTTTGCTTTTGAAAATTATATTAAGACCAGTGCAGAAACTATTAGCAAAGAAGAGATTCGTGAACACCAACAAAATGATTCACCAATCCCTCACTAGGAGTGATATCATTGCATCACATCTCCATGAGAATGGCAGAAGAGATGCATTGTTTCACAGGACAGTGAAGTGCTGTATTTTCCAAAATAAAAGTATTAAATCTGCAACTGTGTATGACAAATGAGAGGAGGAAAATTGTCAGTGCTCTGGGCAGTGACTATCAGATGTTCATAAGCACTATTGAACATTTACAATGTGGTCTGGGATAAACTACAAGCTGAGAGTATATTGTACAAATTATACCACAGTCCCACCAGATTCTTTTCTATCTGATCCACCACTTCTTGCTTAATCCCTCAAGCCAAAACCAGTGAAATCCTTTCCTGCTCCCTGTTTAGCAGCCATATAGTGAGTGTGTTCTCACATTCTCTTACCTAACTCAGTCCCACACCTCTGCATCTCAGAACAGGCACTCAGGGGTTTATACACCTTAGCAGTACACTCGCCCCTACCCTTGGCCATGCCCAGCACCATTACCCAGGTGCTCCAGTGCTTCTTAGGTCAAAAGGTACAGGACTGCTGCACAGCCAGGTGGCCTAGGGAACCCCAAAACTCTCCCAGTCCCTGTGTTACACAGATTCTTGCCTTGTGGCTCACACTAAGGAGAAGCTGGATACATGTATGAGGCTGCTAGAGAGGCAGAAAGCAAAGAAGTTTTAGGTTTCAGCCTGTATGCCACATCTTGTCTTCAAGGATGACACACTGGATAACAGGTTTTTTAGTTCTTAGAAAAGTACCTCGTGTTGGACATGCTCTCTGCAGTTATGCTGGGTGGTATCAGCTTGTCAGCACCTCAAAGCCCTAAGCATGCTGCACTCTGCCATGTCTTTTAATTAATGATCTGCTCCTTGCACAGCAGGCAGCAGTAGGCTTGCAGCTACATAACTACCGAACTGACAATGACAAGCTGACATCACCCAGATTAAGAGGATTTTCTTTAATCTTACTCCTTTTCCTCAGACTGCTCTGTGTTCCAAGAGGTCAAAGTAATATCCCTCCAGTTCACTTAACAGTGATGCTTCTCCCTCACCTACAACTCTTCTCTCAAAAACCTACATTTATAGCACCTAACACCAGCAGCCCCAAGCATTGGAAAGACAATAAAACTTGTGTTGCTTTCCTCTCCAGCCTGCTGCCCACCTGTGCCAGAGACAAGGGACATTTTGAATCCAGGGAATTGCCACAGAACAGAATGGCAAATTTTTGACTTGCTCATTTTCTCCAGAACTCCTTTAAGTCTCTTCAGGAAGACTGGCGGGCCTGTTGCTATGCAGATCTGCTGGCCCACAGCATGCCAGAGGCTGCTGTCAAATCAAGGCTTTAGGAGCAATCACAGAGCAGCAGGCACATCCAAACAGCACTGGAGAAGTCATCTGCAAGGAAGAGCAAGTCCCATGCCATGTAACATGAAAGCAAGATATATGTATTTATTCTGCCATCACTCCTAAACTCCCGGGGACTGGGACTTTTTTATGCAACTCATATCCTCCAATCCAGTAACCTCAGTTCCCTGGAGACTGGTGCTGTAGGACACAGATAGGGCTGAGAGCTGAGAAGCTCTGGGATTTCTGATGTATCCAGCAACACCTGGAGCCAGCCAGAGCAATGCAGGACTCCTCATGCAATCCATCTGCTTTCCCTGGGCTCACCTAGAAAAGCAAGTCAGCCATCCACCAGCCCTCCAGCTCAGCCCTCAGCCACACCCAAACAGCAGAGTGGAAGGAAAGCTGCTCTCGCTGTTCCAGCAGTGCCCACAGGCTCTGGTGCGCTGACCAACAGCTCCTGTCCCACAGAGCTGTGTCTAAAACAACAAACAGCCAAAGGGAGGAGACACACACCAACAGGGAACTTGACTGAGTGATTTTTCTGTGTGGTAGAGAATAGTGAGTGACTCTATTCTTGATGCAGTTTCAGACAAGACCTCAGGGGAACTGAAAAACAAAATGGAAATGCCACTTCCTTTAGACAAACACACAAAGCACTGGGTCTGATTTTCCACTGGTGACCCTTACTTAACATCCATTAACCCAAACAATTTCCACAGTTACTTCTCATACAATTAAAAAATAAGAGAATCTAATTTTCTGTTTGGTTTAGTCTGTATGCTTTTGGCATACAGAAGCATAAGTAACCTGTTAGCAAGCATTTTAGAGAACATCTCACTTTGGTGAACATATTCCCTCAAGTTATTTCTATGATCTAGGTGAGCAGCAAGTGTTGTACTCATCTCTTTCAAAATTACCCACTATCATCTGTTAATGAGTCCTGCATTGCAAATTCCATCCAAAAAGCCTCCTTGTTGTGCATGCACAGCACTTCACTGAAGTCATGGAGACATTCCCCAGACAGAGCAGACTGGAATAGATCACAGATACCCATTCTGTAACACTTACCCAGAAAAGTGAATGGTTCCTTTCTTCTGTGTATTATAAAACCTCATGCACCACAGGAACAGAAGTTTTAGGCCACACAGTACTTTCATTTCACGTGTGCATCTTCCAGTGAAGTCAACTGAGTGTGAGCACCTGATTCTCAGCCAGTGTGACTTCTGCCAGGAAGTATTTTTAAATGTATTCCATCAACTCTGGGCTCACACTTGTATCCCAACAAAATTTCACATCTCTCCACACCATCAACACTTGTACTTAAAAGAGGCAATATTTAGCTTGTGTAAGTAAAACTTACTTTATCAAATACTGGAGGCTCTTTGAAAGCTGAAAGCATTTTTAGATCTTGGCTCCAGGAAAAACATTCTCTGCTCTCCAGAGTTTAAAATGGGATGGCCACATTTCTAGGCACAAGGACAGCTGATAACTTATGGTGAGATTACCACACTTTAAGAATTTAACAAAATGAATATGGCTTAAGCCATCTTCACCACAAAACTTCTGCATAAAGAGCAGAGTTCCTGAAGTTCACCTGGTTCCTGAAGCACAGCTGGAGGGTGACAGAGTATTAAGCTACAGCATCATGGTTGCTTCTAATTGTCTCTTTTACATTCTAAGAGCTAAACTACCCTTGTTCCAAGGTATGGGTCAAAATACTGCAAGAAATGCAGGTCATGGGATAGAAGAAAGGTTATTTTGAACTTCTTAGACTTCTCACAAAGTTTTGAGATTCTGCAGATAAATTTAACCAATTTCATCATTTTGGTTACATCAGAACATCTTTATATCAGAACAACCAACTTTTTGTTATCAAACCCCTTTTTTTAAAAATTCTAGTTATATGCCATTCCCTTGAACTCAAATAGCTCAGATTCACACATAAAGATTGAGATGAGATAATGGAAATAAAAGATAATGAATCAACTGGTTTTGTACACAAAATAAGCATCTGTAATTACAAAACAGTCAACACACTGAGTCTGCCTTGAGTTACATTACACACTGGCCCCTCGGATCTCAGGACTTAAAATCACCTTTGCTCTCTCTGTCACAGGTCAAATACAGCTCAGCCAAACCAGGAGATTTGTGCCAAACAGTTAGTATTTCCAACAATTAAATACTGAATTCTCCTTTTAGGAGTCATTCAGGAGTCACGCTTGCACAATTATTTGCATACACAGCCACTTTATTTCAGCCTCAAATACAAAAAGCTATTAACAGTTGGCCAGATTTTGCTCTCATTTGCCCCAGTGCAAAACCACGTCATTTTCATTGAGATCAGTGGAGCCAGAGTCTCATTCCACACATGGGGGAGCACCACTCCTTTTTCACTGAGGCAGCTCGCATTGCCAGTGAGCTGTGTGTCTGTGGCACACGTGGCCTGGAGTTTTCTCTTCTGTGGCACAGGCCACCAGCTCTGCTCACTGTCCTTCTTAGCTTCTCTGCAGCCTCACCATATCCCTCATGGCCTTAATTTTAAATGGACTTTGTTTCACTGACAGACAGACCACGTTACTTATTCCCCTTAATTCACTGGATTTACCAGATGCACACTAGCTGAGTACCAGCTAGTACAAAAGACAAACTTGTTTCTACAGTGTATTTACACACAGTAAAATGAACCAATCAAGCAAACAAACTGTACACAACGTTCCCTATTATTAACTGAAACCAGAAGAAACTCTCTTCAGTACTTCCAGTACTTATAAAAGCATGCTTATGTCCTATGTAACCCAGGGCTTACCTCAATTATTTGGTCCGAAAAGATTTGAGCCAAGTTCTCTCCACAGCATTTAATTCCTGGAACCCAAAGGAGTCAACAGATAACTGGTCTCCAACACTGTTTCTTCAGCACCTTCCACACTGAGGGCAAATTTACTCATTCTTCCTGACTGGAGATCAACCTGGTTTTTGTCCTGGCACCAGGACAAGTGCACTGAGAAACGAGCACAGTGCTGCCAGTCAGTCAATTACAATGAGCACAAGAGCATGCACAGCCAGCCTGAGAGAACAGAAATCTTAATCCCACTGCTCTGCATGCCCACAACAGCTGGGTTAGGAGTCACTGCTCTGCTCTTCTACAGACACATTGTTTGGAAGTGCATAACCATTGCTTCGTGCTTCTATTTCTTTCTGGTAATGTAATAAAGCAATTCCCAGTTACAAGAAATGTGACCATTTGTGACCATGATGAGGTTCAGAGAAGGTACAGCCCTTGGTGTGCAACACACCCAGAGCTGTGGCCAAACAAGCTCTCGTTCCTCCCTTCAGGCGGTCTGACCTCGGGCTGGACCCACACACCACCCCATGCAGCATCATCCCACAGGATTTTGTGCCCTGCAGACACAGTTTTCTGCCACCTTGTGTGACCACACAGCCTGAGGGGCAACCTCCCCCAAATGCTTCCCCTTGCATAAAGAGAAAAGTATTCATTTCACCCCAGCTTGACTACTGATCCTGCCAAACAAACAGTGCTAGTTTCAAGGACCCCCTTCTGACACCCTTCCACTGAATAATTTAATTGAAGGGAAAAACGTGTCACAGCACAGTATCTCTGATGCTAATTCACATGTCTTTTTTTCCCTATTAGAATAGATGGAAGCAGAAGATTGTCACATTTTTCAAGTGAGAAATGCTAAGAGGTGGGTTTTAACTCTCTGGTAAACCTGGAAAACAAGGAAAGGGGCTAGCCAGCTCCTCTGTGCACAATCCCCCAGTGACCCAACCAGAGCGTACCTAGATGAGGCAAGAACCAAGAAGAGAATCAGGTAATTCTGTTCCAGCTGTGTACAGCCAGATTTGCAAACAGAGAACGTGGTCACTGTATTTGAAGTGGAGTATTATCATCTCAATAAAGCAGCAGTATGAGTCTATGCACTCAGCATTTTAATTTCCGGGTAAATCCAGGGTAAAAGCACAGCAATTTTACCAAACAGCTCTTAACTGCTTGGAAAGGACATCAGTCAGGCTGCTTGGACAACCTTGCTTGCACCTTCTTGTACAGGGAATGAGTGGTTGGATACTGTAACACAGTATTTGCCTAGAGTCTAAGTCTAGTATCAGCTTCAGAGCCTTCAAAAACCCATATGCTGACACAGCACATATGAGTTACACGTATGTTCTATTTAACATTATGTATACACCAACAAATACAGATGCAGATAACCTCGATAAATCAGGTCTTCCTGTGAATTTTTTTTTAATATTCTCCCAAATATTTGCCACTGCTACTGCAATCTCTTCTGAAGGGAGTAGCACCAGTACAAGTCCAAAAGGTTACATGAATGAGGACCTCGCTCCCCCCTGCACACCAATAAGAACTTACTGTATAATAAGGATAAACTGTATAATAAGGACAAAGCTTTTAGCACAACTCAAAAGCCACAAGTACTACAGCCTACTACAGGGACACAGCAGAAGAGATCAGAGACTTTGTTAGGTGAAAAGCAAGCAAAGTGTACAAAGTTACTCAGTTGTTTCGTGGACTTAAAATTGTGTTGGCATCCTCATACAGTGTTGCAAATTTAAGTACATACATAAAGATACAAACAGTTACAACCCTGTTCCATGCAAACAGTTCTACGTGAGCCATGTCAACTCCTGTGTGCAAGGCTCTCTGCAGGATCAGGACTGTAACCCATGTACAGAAATGCTGGTAAAGCGTGTTTACATAATATGTAAATAGATAAAGAAAAGTACATTCACACCAACTACTGAGGAAAGAAAACAAATCATTTTTCTACTGCTAAAAGTACTGAATCACTTACCATCTGGTTGGTGAGGGAAAAAAAAACTCAGTCCAATTCAGCTATGAAGAAAATCCTGTCTAAAATAAGTAATCACATGCTAGATCCCCCTAGGTTCAATTTCCAATCATTTAAACACAGAGATATGGAGAATTTTGTTTTCTTAGAGATTAAAAAAAACCCCAAACCAACAGCAAGAAGGATGTGTGTCTTGTTAGGCCCTGATCCTGCAAGCCCTAAATACTCAGCTATAGGAAATAGTGGAAGCTAGTTTTCAGGGGAAAGTGGAGCTTCTGCATCAGTGTCTGCTGGAATTCCTTCTGATTTTCCAAGAAAAATCTACCCCACTTCTGTTACCATGCTGTGAAATGCAAAAGTAAAATCAAGATATTTAGTATCTGCACTAACTTGCCTTTATACCTTGATAATTTTGTGGTTTTTTCCTCAATCATCCAAAGTCATACCTATGCAGAAGTGGCATGTTCCTGACAGGTATATTATCCTACCCTAAAAAGGGCATGTGGTCATGTAAATCCTCTGAGCATTAGACCACATCCAGTGAAGGTCATATTTAGGGCTCTGGCAAAGATTTGTCATTTCCAAATTTGTGACTTGTCACTTTGTCCTCAAACACACCACTAGTATCTTCACTTTTAAAGAAACTAAAATTTTTGTATCATCACTTCAAACCATATTTCAAACCCCAGCCTACACACTGCACTGATCTTCCAAAGGGATTTGTATGTCCCCTTTAACAGCTGTTCATCTGCTGCTGTATGTCATGGAATCAAACTTCCCTGTTCCCTCCTTGCCTTGTTCCCTGCACCACACCAACTCACCTCTTCATGCTGCTTCTCTGGAACATCCCCCTGACCTCACTCACTGGCAGTTCACCCACACTGGCATCTCTTCCTTCTCTTTTTCCTTGATATTTTTCTTTATTAATTAATTGCCAATGATTTCTAAATTGATGTTCTTTGATTTGGAAGTAGTCAGACACTGGTTGATCTCTCAAACACAGATTAATGTTATGCATGGGTGGCTGTAACAGCTCTGCAGGTCTTGGCCTTTTTCTTCTGCTTCCCTCAGTCCCCCTCACTCGTTTCAACACTTGAATAAAATTTCCTTCCTCCTCACAGAGGTGTGGAGTCTAACACGGACCATTTACCTATGGGACAAAGAATGATTTTATTGGATTTACCAATTAACCTAAACCTCACAAACATCTGAAAACAATGAAAGAAATTTCCATCCCACTAAATACCTTCCCCACTAAGTTTTACCATTAACCTCCTCTGCTGCTGAACACTAAGTCTTTCCATGAAAAAATTATATCTATTATTTATTTAAAATTCAAAAATATTCTTTGGCTGCTCTTTCCTTCCTAAATTTATCATAGTTGATTAGCCCTATATAGATCCCCACTGGGATAAACTTGACCCCAAATCATTAAGAAATTAAGTAGTTCCCTCTCTTGCTGAAAAATTATTCTTAAAATAATGTGTTACTTGTATAACCAAAGGCAACCAAGTTACTATGGCTTCACCTGTGTGACAACCATACCCAGTCCTCACTCGTGATTGTGACAAAGAAAGGCTTAGCTTCCAGACACTCTGTGCTGAAGCATTTTTGGCAGTGAGGGAAAGCTATGAGTGAGCCAGTGTGACTCAGTGGCACAGCAGTAACTCTTTAAGCCACTGAAACAGGGTTACTTTAGACCTTGCTAGTAAGGTTGTCCCAGAGGTGGTGTGTGACCACTACTTAGCACAGCACAAGCAGTGGCAGACCCACAGCTCGCACCCTCTGGGACCCCAGAGTTAGTGACAAACCTACTGCTACCTACTGCCAACTCTGGGGCTCTGAGAGAGCAGAATCACACCCTAGCCCAGGACAAAAGTGCTCTTACACCGCACCTACTGCACAGCAGGTAAATGTAAATATGGCTCTGAGGTCAGTGATAATGGGAGAGCAGACATGCACAGAGACACAGGGCTTTCCCTGCAAGGGAGCAGCTTCCCTCCTCCTCACACCCAGGGCCAGCCCTGGATAGTCAGTGGAGTAAGGCAGAAGGAGTAAGTACTCAGAAGGAGTAAGGCCATGGCTAACTCACAGCACCCATCACCACAGTCTAACCTGGGCAGCACCAGAGACATCAGCACAGATCTGATTTGCACCAGCAGAAAGCATGAAATCGATGCAGCTGAACTCAGATGATCAGAATAAGGCTCATTATCCCTGGAAATTCATGCACAGGGAGTTGTATGCTGCACAGCCTTTCCCACTCTGAGTCACTCCAACTCCTGCTCTAGGCTGTTCTGTAGCAAACTGTCAATAAAACTCATTAATGATGTGCTTTATATAGAAATAGTGCATTTAACTGAGGAGCTACAACACATGAAGAGTGCAGCGAGGGGTGAATTACGTGGCTCCTAGAACCACAGAAGAGCCTGGGTTGGAAGTGACCTTAGAGATCATCTACATCTAGTTCCAACTCCCCTGCCATGGGCAGGGACACCTTCCACTACACCAGGTTGCTCAGAGCCCAGTCCAGCCTGGCCTTGAACACCTCTAGGGATGGGGCAGCCACAGCTTCCCGTGGAAACATGTGCAGGGCCTCAGCACACCCACTGTAAACATGTTTTTCATAATATCTACTCTAAATCTACTCTCTTTCAATCTGAATCCATTCCCCCTTGTCCTGTCACTACATGCCCCTGTAAAAAGTCCGTCTTCATCCCTCTTGTAGATTTTCTTCAGGTATTGGAAGGCCACAATCAGTTCACCCCTAAGCCATCCATTGTCCAGGCTGAACAAACCCATTTCTCTCAGCCTTTCCTTGCAGCAGAGTTGCTCCATCCCTCCCAAGATCTTGGTCGCCTCCTCTGGACTCTCTCCAGCCGTTAATGGCATGCAGGATGCGTTCCAGTAAAGAAGTGGTAAAGGTGGGTGGGAGTCTTAATGTTACATAGATCTGCTTGATGTTTGGTATATATATGAACCTAATTCCCCTTTTGATTTCAGTGCAGTTATATCTAGCACTCCCCTGTGTTTCTACTGATATATAAATTCTCTGATGAATAACTGATAACCAACTTTCTTTTACGTAAGCCATTACTGGAGAGCCAACAAATATTAGACATGTTGTTTGTCTTCTCTCCTTTTAGTCGTGTTCTCATCTGAGTCACGTTTGGCTACCATTCCTATCTAGCTCCTTCAGTAGTGGTAGCTATTAAAAAAAAAAAAATACACCTTTGAAGAACCAGTGGCAGGAACTGTGCAAAAAAGATACTCTTTGACAGAGATTCTTGGGTTTTGTCCTATGTAAATGCTGTTGGCATTGTGACACAACATTTAGCAACAGGTAACAACTGACCTTCTACACAAGCAGCTGTCATTTCCATCCACTAAAGATGGTTTAACTGATGGTTACAGGGAATTCTAACTTCTCAAAAGAAATTAGGAGGATGTGGGGAGCAACCCCTAGAAGAAAGCAAAAATTAACCAGGGGTTTTTCACAGACTTGGAGGGACTTGTAATATGTAACAGCAACAAAGAAGCAAGAAGTTGTTCACAGTGGAGTCCAGGTAGAAAGGGGAGGAGACTGAAAGTAGTGGGGTGGGGCAGGAGAAAACAGCTGTGACACTTCTCAGCACGTTCTCTTTCCGTGTTTGGAGAAACAAAACAAACACAGCAGGAGGCCAAAACCATAACCTGAACCCGACCTCCAGCTCACTGGTTGTATCATAAAACCTCCGGGCTGAACTTTGGTCATTGCATCACCAACACAACGTAGTCCCAAAGTCCAATCAAGCAACTACCCTGATTTTTTTTTTTTTTTCTCACATGAGCTCAAGATAGTAGAGGCCAGCTAAGAATATGGCCTTTCAGAAAAAAAGACATGTCAATTTAATTGCCAGTTGGCTGGACAGCTTGCTTTTCTGTTGAGGTTGGCTTGTAGGTTTATTTGAATATTGCTGCAATGAATAAATGTGGGTGTGATATAGGACTTAACTGGAACATTAATATATTTTTGTCTGTATCTGTTAGAAATGCAATCAATATGGCAGTTAAAAACGTTGGAGATCATAACATGATCAATTATGCAAAATTTAAACCTCACCACCAGTTTAACATGGCAGCAGGATTGTCCACATAAAGATGTTCCTAAAATCTTAATAAATGTCCTTGTACACAGGACTTATGATTCATGGTTTACAGAGTGATAAGTACTCAAAGGGTCAAGTAATTCACCTAATACCACTCAGCAAGGCAAGAAAAGGCTGAATTCAGACTCAGGATCCTGTTTTTCCATGTTGATCTTTCCTTCAACTGCAAATTACTCCGTGTGCACAACGTACTACAAATACCAAGCATTTGTTTCCACAGAGCAGCTGATTTTTGTGCTGCATAGAAAAAGAACCAGTGTGTTCAAAAGCGAGTATTCTATTACTCACTTACAAGCAAAATGCAGTTGTTGAGGCAGGACACAAATAGGTAAGCAATAAAGAATTTATCATTATCACTGATAACAGTACTGCCAAAAATTGCAGTGCACATCTCCACAATTAAACTGACTGCCCTGTGAAGGGGGCTGAATAGAAGAGCACACCGAACACGGAGCCTTCCAATCCCTCGGCTTCTGACAAAATGCCAGTTGCCACCCAATGCAACAGCGATGAGACCGTCAGTGTCCTCAGCAGTTCATTCCCATTCAGGAAGGCTCACAGGCCTTGAAAGACTCTCCATTTGGGATAATGCCCCCTCGTCCTAAGCATCCTGCCAGACAGACCTGTTCCTGCCAAGTACAGAGGTACACACCCAATCTTCACCCTGTGCTCCCAACACTGGCACAGGGCAGACTTAACAAATCACTTAGCACTTCACAAACAGCTGAAGACTGCAATGCTTTGTAGCTTCAGGTGAAATTTGAAAGGAGCAAGTCAAATGAACATTCTTCTCTGTGGAGAGAGGTGCAATGATGCCATGACCTGAATTTGCATTCTGTGCACCAAATTTATTTATATTTTTTTCTTTTTTGGGAAAAGAGATCCAAGACACCATCTTTGTCTACAGAATGAGTATTTCATCCTCTGCTGGGCCATCACATGCCACAACACTTGTATTTCTGATTCATGTAGAGTATTCATCATTCACGTCGTGGGACATTGCAATAGGTTGCCCATAGAACCTGTGGATGTCCCATCCCTAGCAGCGTTCAAAGCCAGGTTTAACGGGGTTCTAAGCAACCTGATCTAGCAGGTGGCATCCCTGCCCGTGGTGCTGTGTTCCAAAGAATCAGATGATCTTTAAGGTCCCTTCCAACACAAACCATTCTATGATAATGTATAAGAATACTGTAAAGCCATGTATATCTTACTTAAGTTTAATGCATATCTTACAACTTGAGTTTGCCTTTAATCAAGAAAATACATTGGTTTACCTGGTTTTAAAATGAATTTTTTAACCTGGCAGGCTGCAGCCCCCGGAGTAATATTTGCTTATCACTCAGCTGTTTCTCAGAACCTAGACCTACCATGGTACTTAAATGCTGCACACCCATGCAGGTAATTGAACTCAAGGTGGAATGAGTCTGTATATTTCTGTGACCACAGCCTAACCTTGTTCAAAAAATCCCAGCACTAACAGGTTAATTTCTGACTTCAAAAGCAAGGATTTTTAGGCATGATCTGCTACACCCAGCCACGCCAATTAGAAAGAAGGTAATAGGATCGTTGCCACAAATATACAAATTAAATAAAAACCTGGCAGAATAAATGCAGTACCCTTTCTGTACATTAGCCTGAAACAACCACATGCAGGCTCCACCAGGCTGGAGCTGAGCCAAAAGATTATCCATCCTTTCTGTCACACGTGGATTCTCTGAGGATCGGCATCTGGAACTCTGTGTGCTCGTCGGTGTTCGTTCACCTGCGGTTAAAGATAACGAATTCAGACACAATCACACTCAAAGTGACCATCAGGAGATGCAGGAAGGACAGTGCGTGCCGTACAGCACGACCTCGACCCAATACCGAAATGAGAGAGGCAGTGCCAGAAAACACAAATCTGGTAAGTTTGGCCAAATGGCGTGGTTATATCAAGCAGTTAGTGATAAAAGAGAAATTGTTTATGCAGTTGTTACACGTCCATGACACTTCACCCAAACTACCTTCCTCAGTTTGACACGGCTTAACTACAAGCCAAGTAACAAGTTGCTCCTGCGCTTCCTCACCCCCTGCAGCCCCCACACGGTGGTGCGGAATGAAACGCGGCACGGGCAACTTATTGCCGCGGCTTCCCCGCACAGCCGTGCCCCTGCCAGAGCCACGGGGAGCGGGGCCCCTCAGCCCCGGGGCAGCGGCCGCTCCCGCCCGCCCGTCTCCCCTCACGCCCGCCTCCCCTCACCGCTCAGCGGCGGCCGCCGCAAGCTCTGGAAACCGGCCGGCCCCGCGGCCCCCCTCGCCCCCTCACCTCTGCCGCCCTCCTCCTCCTTCCTCCGCCTTCCCCCGGCGGGGCCCCAGCCCGGACTACGAGCCCCGTGGTGCCCGGCGGCGGCGCGGCTGCGCGGCGGGCGGGGGGGCGGCGGCGGAAGCG
>VZRO01007445.1:0-17279 GCA_013397915.1 Daphoenositta chrysoptera
TTTATTTCTAGCCTGTCTTTCGGGCATCACCATCATACCCTCACATGGACCAAAAGCAGGACAGGGCCTCCATCATGCTGACCTGCAGCAACTGGCCCCTGAATTAGTAGAAAGCAAGAGTAAACTCCACAGAAATTGAAAGCAACTGTGAAGCAAAAATCAAGCTTCCGATTCCTGAGATTGATTACGTGCATGCATCCAAATACATGGAAACTTCCATGTGCAGACATCCTGTCGGCTGCGATACAGCATCAAGAATCACATCTTGCTGCGACCTCGAACAGAACTGACAGCTCTAAACGCACTTTGAGTTAAAGCACTGTAAGGAGAAGGGAGGAGATTACATTGCCCAGAGGATCTGCAGCTGAAATGTGTGTTTGTATCAGAGTGACAAAGCCAGGGTTTGAACAGAGATGCTGCTTTTTCAGCCTGGAGTTGGCCCTGACAGGTTTCATGTGCGATGTGCCTTGCAGATATCCAGTTCCTGCCTCCTGCCGCTCCTCATGTCCAGGCTTGCACATGGATTCATAAAAGGCTTAGAGGATTTAAATAGCCTGGTTACAAAATTGTATTGAAATATAAATACTGATGCAAATTGTACAGCCTGTTGGCACTGCATGAATCATGCCAGGCCTAGAGAGAGTCTACATTAATTCCAAGTGTGCTGTATTTCCATTTCCAAACTGTTCTCTTTTCATATTCATATTGTGTGTTGCCTTCATTTAGGTTATTTTATTTCTTTCTCCTTTTTTAAAATTTTCTTTTGCATCTGTTAATGCTTTTGCCAAGTCTCTGTATATATAGCTAATTTCCAAAGCTTGCCTCATCCTCGTCTATGTTTGATCTCCAGTTCTTCCAAAGAAATATATACAATGGCAATCAAAAATTGAAATAAAGAAAGAAACATCTCTTGAACTAGTTGTTACAAACAAATCCCTATTAGAAACAGAACCAAAAGCATAAGAAAAGGGTCTTTCCCACTATAAAGTTGATTATTTTTCATCCCAGATGTACACAGTGGATTGGTGTCCTACCATTTTGGTTATCCTCTTCTTCTGTTTGAAAAACTTGTGCTGCCCTTTGAAGCCTGTTTCTGGATTCCAAGGGAAAGCGAGCTGCTCCCAAGTCACTGCCATGGGGAGCACAGGCACACGGGCAGCCTCACCAAGAGCACATGCACCATGCCATCGACAGCAGACTGCTCCTCAAAGGATGGAGAAGAAGGGAGCCCAGTCTGGCTGGTGACACTGCCACTGGGTGGGCTCCTCGCTCTGGTGGCTGGTGTGACGCCTGGCCGTGTTCAGGGGATGCATTTGAGAGTGGCTATGAAACACCTGCCATTAGGAATCTGCATTTACAAAGTCAGACATAACTTGGGTGGATCTGGTGCCTGTGGGGATTATTGGGCAAGACATGCAGCTCTGCGTGCTGCAGCAGTTGCCATGAAGACACAACACTTGTTGTTCAATGTTCGCTTCCAAAAATTACCGAAGCACTTGTAACAAATGCAGTTGTTCATAAATCCCTGGAATAGCCTGCTGGGTAAAAAGTTCATTAAAAGTCACAATCGATTAACAAATGACTGTCACCACCACCAGATGTGTATATCCTGAGGTACAGTTTAATGGATGTCAGACACAGACAAAATGACAGGCTAAATGATGATTAATGCTTAGCTGACAATTTCACAAAGCATCACACTAAGTGAAGGAATGCCTCTGAAATCAACAGCCTAATTTACACAGCGTCAGCCAACTGGGGTGAAAATATGAAATAAGGAAAAATAGATGATATCCAAAAAAAAGAGGAGAAATGCAATGTGTTTGCAGTCATTCCCCAGCTGGGGAAGAAACATTTCCTTTTCAGGTCAATAATTAGACAAAGATTTTGTTTGAAGTAATGAACCAAAGCAACAGAGCTGTAAGTGCATTCCCTAAAAGACAAAAAAGGCAAAGTAGGGTCTCAAATCTGACTGACTGGGCTTCTGAAGAGAAGCAGCATCACATAGAGGCTCAGAAGACCCAAAGTGGTGGTGTTCATGAGCCTTTCCAGAGCTTTGTGGAACATCCTCCAGGCCTGACACATATTATTGTGATGTTACAATAGAAGTACAGGCAGCTGAGATTGTGCTTTCGTTATACGAATGGGCTGGCAACAACACTGAGCTAAGGATTTCTTCTGCCTACTTCACAGACGGTCAATTTTAGCTCCGTGAGAAGGCACATCATCTCCCACAAATGGCCGTGGCCTCAGGCTGTATCCAGGAGCAGCAAATGGAGCATGGGGCGGGCCACGGGCACTAGTCAATGTTGCCAGAGGGATGTCATGAAAGCATGGTCTCCACTCCAGCTCAGCTACACTGCAGCCATCGACACGTGCTTCATTGTGTGCGTCAAGACCTGGGCTGACTTGGCAGAGCTGGAGTGTGTGCAGGCATGGTCTTTTGCTGGGACAATGTCCAGTTTATGCACTGACAATTAAAGAGAAGACGCTGACTCCTTTCATCACACAGCTCCCAGTTCCTAGTGCAACTGAAGCGGTGTAGAAAGGTTGCCAGGCCATTACCTGTCTACCAATAGTTGGGTTTTGCACCACGAGGCACAGAAAAGGTACAATGCAGGCACTGGAAAATTGCTGCTCTCACTGCTTGAGAGCTATAAGCTCAGTGCTATAAGACACTGCTTGTCTTACAGTAGTGAGAAAAGCAACACAAATTGCTCTTGTTTTGTGAAATAGTTTCTTAAAAGTCTCTGGTTTTCATTATTTTGTCTTGTCTACTCAGTCACCCCTGAACTTCTGGTGACAGAAATTACCTAGCAAGTTAGTTCAGTTGGAAGATTCACACAGCTCCTCATCTCTGGGGTATCAAATGCTGGACCAAATCCTTTTGCATTTATGTTTATATTCACTTTTTCCTCATTCTATTGGAAACGTACAAAGAAGTTAGAAGACTCGTGTGGCTGTCTGCAAGGTGTTTCTTTATGACTAAGGTCACTTCAGGCTCCCAGAGCAGCTAACACTGGCTGCTGCAGTAGTCACAAACTGTATGAATTCCTGGGCTGAACATTTTCCCTTTTTCTGAGCTATCTGTCCTTTGCACACCATAGCAGTTAGACAAAAGGATCACATGGGATGGGGATATGAACCAGTCCCAGGTGGAAATGCTGGGAAATTGTCTTACCAAGAGCAATCTTGTCAGATGTCCAGAATAAGCTGTAGTTACTGGGGAAAAGTGCTAAAAAGGCAGTAAACAAAAAAGAAGAAGAAAATAAAGAAAAATAGTTGAATATGAAGAGTAATCTCCAGTTTTCACACTCTACATTTGTTTATGTCATGGGTATACAGGCTGCAGTGACATCTCTGAGGTCTTCCCATGCTATTTATAATGTACTTGATACATCTGTAATTGTTTTACAATATTATTGTCTCAATTTTTTTTTTTTTTTTTAGTAAAGCAAATAATAGCTTCTCTTTCAGCTATAAATTCCCAGCTCTGGGAATTGGCTTAGGAGAACTGCTCTTTTCAGATGGCAGTCCCAGCTAAACGCATGGCATGTTAAGGTACCCAGCTTACCTTGGTTGTCTCAAAAAAGCCAGGTTGTTCCTCAGATATTTTTAAACTATAGAGCACTCTTTAGTAAGCACTGTGTAAAGGAGCTGGAGCTTTTAAAAGGATATAAACAGTACTCTCAGTGGCTGCAACAGCTGGAAGAGCAAACAAGCACTGACGTGCATCAGTGATGAATGAAGCACAAAACAGAAGAGGAGAAAGAGCACTGGGGAGAATTCTCTGCATGTCATCACAAGGTGAGTGGAGAACTGATATTTCAGGCATCCAGGCACATGACTATCTATTAATTTGGTGTTAGTTGTCATTTAAATTTAGTATCTGAGTAATCTGCACTAAAAAGTTGCAGATACAGAAGATGCTAAATGCAAGTAATTGGGATTAAAAGAAATCAGACAACAGGGAGGACTTGAATCTGGATTTCCACTTCAAATGTAGAGATCATTATGTCAGGAATGATGTAAGCAGTAATAAGCTTGCATTGTGTCTTCCTGGGAGGTACTGATTTCATGGCTGGCTGAGAGAAGTCTCCAGGGAGAGCACATGGATACTGAAAAGCAGAAAAAATCAATTCCCAAGAGGGGTGAAAGCACTTTTTGTCATTAAAAAAAAAAAAACAAACCAAAAAACCCCAAACAACAACAAAAATACCCAAGAGAAGATGTTTCATGAAGGAACCTCTCAGAATGAATCAGCTCTTTGGAGTGCATCAAGTTAGCTTTACAAAACAGACTGTTTCTATGTATTCACCATTCAGGAACCTTCAGTGATTTAGTGAATTATTTTCTTTTAGGAAGTTTCTCAGAAGTGCCTCACCAACATCACTGGATAATTAATCTTTATAATTCAGTTGTCAAGCAGTGTGACCGATCACCTATAGTCTAATTCTTGCTCCCTCATTAAACGGTCTCTCGTTCAAAAAGATATTTTCCCCTAAAAAAAATCATCACCTAGTCATGAAATTAATCTCAAATTTAGGCAGCCTTGAAGATCAAAGTTCTTAACTTTGTGTTTATTAGTCTCAGAAAGTGAACATATCTAGGGTATAGACAATGAATTTGAAGATACAGGCTGACCCTCTTAAATAACCTTGTATAACATTATCCAGGTTTTTGTAAGATGGGAGTATTAATAAATCAGAAAATCTTGAAGATGTTTAAGAGAATGATGGATTTGGAGGTCCAAAATATCATACCAGGTAATGAGACTGTAGGGGAGGAGATTAAGGGTGGAAATACGGGAGATTTGATCATCTCTGAGGTAGGCAGTTTGAGCAAGAATCTATCCAACAGAAAAAAAGTGAAGGGTTGGGGAGAGAGATGAAGTTTAGAAAGCAGAAGTAAAATATTTCTCCCCTGATGGTAATTAAAATGTGAAATGTCCAACCAAAACTACCAAAACAGTAGCAAGAAGAAATCACATTCAAATAAAAGTTGGATGTGATCAGATTGTGCCAGCTAGAAATGGTGTCCTTATCCAGAGCCACTGAACAGGATATCTCCAATTTGTCCAGACTTTATTAGGCTGCCAGAGCATCCCCTCTGTTCACAAATTTTCCGTGATTGTGAGAACAGCTGTAATGGTTCACACAAAAGTTCCATGACTACAGAAATGGTGCATGTAATCTTTTTGTAATTCAAACTTACAATGAAGTTCCTTCCTGCCACAATAATTTAGCAACAGTAAAGGCCTTGGTTCTTGTGGAATGCAAAATTTTCAAATCATCACTATGTAGGGGACACAGAGCCTGAGGGGTTTTTCTACTCTCATAATCCCTGAAAGACACATTTCCTCTAATTGTCCACTAGAAAATATTATTTCCTCTTCAGATTTGTAGACATACCATGGGACAGTTTACAATGTCCAGAGATGGCTGGTCTTCTACATTAAGAGATCAAATTATTTGAGGGGCTGTCTCTAAAAAGTTCATTTGCTATATTGTTTTGAGTTTATGCAATGTTCACTCACTTGAACCTGCTTCTAAATTTAATAGAGCTGCTACTATAATTAAGTCTTCATATAGAGGAGAGACAAAGTGGTTCTTGCTACATGGAAAATGCTAAATATTTACCTATATATTTTTTATGGTTTGGTTTCATGCAAGAGAACAGAAAATTTCCTCTGCTACACTACAGATGTGAAATATGATGCAAAAAAGATGTTTTCCAATCAGAAAACCTGACCCTTTTTTTTTTTTTAGTTTGTGTTGCGTGTTGGGGGTGTTTTGTGTTTGGTTTTTTTTTTCAGTTTAGTTAATTTAGAACAATACAACTTGATCATGAGAGAATAATGTCTGGAATCAGAATGTGAAAAGAACAAAAGGAAAAAAATGCTTTTCATAGAAACACTGAAACACAGGGAAAAAAACATTTTCCAAACTAGTTTTAATTAGCACCTATTTTAATTAGCACTCCCATATTAAAGTACAGCCCCACATCCAAATCAAAAGTATGACAACATCTTATTCTGAAAAACCTAAGTGCTCATGGCAAGATATAACTTCTATATGGGTTTTCTCCATTTTAAGGAGCTTCTAAGGATGTTTAAATGTGAATGAACATCTTAATTATTTTTCTCTTAAGCATTAACTGGATAACCAGGTAATGTGACAGATATCAGGAGCAAAAAGTAAAATATATGGTATATAAAACATAAACAGTTTGAACGTGAAACTACCTTAGGCTGGGGTGTTCCAATTCACATTTTTGTTGTAGACAGTTCTCCTTTATATTCATGATATTCTTATTTCATCTAGGTTTTCTTTCCATCCTAGATCACACAGTGCAAATTGAGGAGGTGTTGCTGCCTTAAGACTCCCTTCCACAAAATCCCCATGAGATCGCCATGGATGTGCCAGCATAGGAGTACAATGGATCTATAGTTTGCTCCCTTCTTTTCATTCCCTGGAGCATGAAAGTTTCTGGGGCTATCTTTTTCCTTTCCCGCTCTCAGCTTTAAAACCCCACTTTTTCTGCTAATGGCATATCGAGTCCTGACATGAGAATGACAGAGTGATCCATAAAATGGTGCCAGCCTCCCAAGCTCGACTATCTGTTGCCCTTTCTTTAGGGAATGTGCACAAACACTTATATAAACATGAGTTATAGCATTTATACTGCTTGCATACGAAAATACCTGCTACTACGTGGAATGCTAGGAATGTTACCTGGGGTTCAGGACAGCATCTGTCATTAGCAAAGCTGACAAGGATAAAAACATAATGCTGTAAATTCAATTTATAGGCATGGTACAATGAAAAATATTCATTATGGCTTTAACATATTCCTTTTGCACTAATGTCTGTGTTTTATATGCAAAGATATGCTGCGTATTTATAGGCCCAAACTACATCACACATGTTGGGACAACAGACTGTGCCTGCTTGGATGTACAAGTCCAGATTCATCCCATCCCCATCCCTAGAAGTGTTCAAGGCTAGGCTAGATGGAGCTCTGAGCAACCTGGCCTAGCGAAAGGTATCCCTTTCCATGGCAGGGAGGTTGGAACTAGAGGATCTTTAATGTCTCTTCCAGCTCAGACCATTCCATAATTCACTCCAACTGATCGTGCCCTTGTAGGTAGCTCTCCGCTTTCATTCTCCATCCTCTGTGTTAGGCTATACAGGCAGGAAGGAGATTGTCTGCCTCCTGAAACATGTCTCCAGTCCTGAAGCTTGGGGTCCTCTCACCAAGAGTTCAAAGCCCTCTCCCCCATGTCTCCATCTTTAAACCAATGAGAAAAATATCAGTGGGTTAACCACCATCTGCTTGCTGACCACGTAGGGTGGGAGAGCTTGGGGAACCAGAGGTTTATCTAAGGCCCATAATTTAAGAGAGCATTGGGAAAGCTTTAGCATTGCCTTCTATTTAGTATATTGGAAGAGATAGATGAGGGCATCTCTGGGCCTGTAATCTACCCAAGGTGATGGACACTGGATAATGACCTTTAATCCAGCACCACCTGGACCAATACACTTGAACCTTTCTCTTTCACCATCCTCACTGCTTTTAAACTGTACTTGACCTCCTTCAGACCTCTTACATCATCTGCCTTACTTGACACACTGCTGTCACAGATTTTACCACTCCAGAAAGAAGACAAATTACATTTTATTATTTTTTCTTGGAGCATTGAAATTGAAATCTGCCTCGGTTGTTGAGTAGCTTGGAGCTGGCTCTTCTTACCTTGATTTCAAGTGGGTAGACAAGAACATTTTTATTCTCAAGCTCTGGTTCACTGCTCAGACCTGCCAGAAAATGTCATTGCCTGTTTTACTAGACCTTGCATGCCCACCTGAAACAGGTCTCCTGCAAGGAGATAGGCAATTTCTTTCTTGGCTTAAGCTCTAGACTCAAAATAGGAGTTTATCTAGTTCAGCATTTGGAAGGTTCGTGTCAGGTAGGTGTGAAAACAATATGGCTGCTTGTGGGAAGACAAAAGAGAGTGCTAAGAGGAACTGGCAGAAAGTGTCTATTAGATATAAAAAGAAAATGACTGAGAGTCCTGTGTTTCTCGTAATAAACTTCCACACGCAGTGTACTGAACCAGATGTGTGCAACAAAGCCTTGCTGTGCTTGGGTAATCTCACAGGCACAGAGAGGAAATCAGTGCTGAGCATATTCCAAAGCAGTCACAAAAATACCAGTGCCTCTGAATGCTTCCTCTAGCCCATGGCTTTTCCATCATTGCTACAAAGTGACTGCTCCAACACCATTACTCCAGTGCAGAATACCATGAATGATGAAATTCAGATTTAGCAGTGAAGTAACACTGTTCCAGAAACCAACCTGTCAAGCCAGAGAAGAAAAATGGCAGAAGTATGTTTTTGTTGACCAGTGTGGGGTTTTTTTTCTTTCATGGTATTAAATCAGTTTAACTTTGATTTCTGCAAAATAAGTAAGTTGTCCATCATTGCAAATAAGCAACTGTTGAAAAAGTATTTTGCCTCTAAACATTCTCTCAAGGTTTTGGTGGTTTTTTTTGGTTTTGGTTTTGTTTTTGTTTTGGAAATATGGACCCCAAAATAGGCTTGAATGGCCAGAGTGGTCTGCTAGGAGGAGGTCTGGAGAACCAGACAGTTCAGCTGAAGTTAACAGGACTGCAGAGGAATTGTTAACATACTCATTTCGGTATTCATCTCTGAAAACATTGACTCTTTTTCTCCCTGTTTAAAAACTGGTTCCATATGAAGTCAAAGTGTTCTGAAAACAAGCATTGATTTACTTCCTTGAAAGCCTTGATCAGTAAATCCATGGTGTGTTTTACTATTAGGCTATATTTGCACACTGGCAATTTGTTCCACTCCAAAAAATAGCAGCAAACTGTTGTAGCTTGCCAAGAGATCATACCGACAGCTTGACAGACTGAGAGAGCAATTTGCCCATTTAGTAGGCAGACATAAATCTTTACACCTAACAGCTTTGTTTAAGAGCCAGGGCTGCTCGCTCCTACACCTGAACCTGCCACCAACACATGTACAGTCACGCTGGGAAAGAAGTGGCAGTGAGGGAGAATGCTTGGATTTACAAATGTTTGCTTGAATAGTGCTGCTCTCTCTTACGTGAGTTTACACAGATGCAGAGTTCATGGTGTAGTCCAAACTTTTTATATTCCGTCCTCCAGCGCTTGTGGTTGTCCGAGCCACACGTGTACAAATTCCAGCTTTGCCTTCCCTGCACAAGTGCAGCTCTTGGGTTGAAGGATTATGGTCAACTTGTGCCCCTGCCAGTCCCCCAGGACTCTGCAGAAAAGGGCTCTTGTTACAACTTAGCAAACTGCAGGTACCATGTTCCTTTCTCGAAAATATTCTAAAATCAGGAGCAATGATACATTTCAGCATTGCCCCCCAAGAAGGATGCTCAGAGGGCTGGAGCACCTCTCCTATGAAGACAGGCTGAGACAGCTGGGGTTGTTCAGCCTGGAGAAATCTCCATGGAGACCTAATGAGGTCTTCCAGTACTTAAAGGGAGCTTATAAAAAAAAAGGAGAGGGACTTTTTATATGGGCAGATAGTGACAGGACAAAGGGCAATGGTTTCAAACGGAAAGACAGCAGTTTTAGATTAGATGTTAGGAAGAAATTATTTACTCAGAAAGTGGTGAAGCACCTAAACAGGTTGCCCAGAGAAGCTGTGGCTGCTCCGTCCCTGGAAATGTTCAAGGCCAGGTTGGATGGGGCTTTGAGCAACCTGGTGTCATGGAAGGTTGATTCCACTAGACCATGGCCCATGGCAGGGGGCTTGGAACTAGATGGTCTTCAAGGTTCCTTCCAACCCCAACCCTTCTATGATTCTATGTGAAAATTATTGCTCTATTTTTACCTAAAATTACTAAGTTACAAAAGGAAGAGTCATCATTAAAAAAAGAGAAAATTATAGATAGTTGCTACTATTCAGTGCATAGTAAGACACTTAGCAAAGAATATCAGGAAGGCTGCACTAGGTCAGGGTAAGTGCCCTCTTGCCCAGCATTGTGTCCCTGAACAAGACCAGTAGCAAATGCTTCAGGAAAGAGTGTAGCTGAAGGACAAGCAGGTGGTGATAGCTTTGCCATTCCAGTTCCAGCAATTAAAATTTTAAGGATTTTCGGAATAGAGATTGGAGCTGGACAATTATGCTTAATAGCCCTTGATGGATCTTGCAAGTACCTATTAATTGAAAAGGGATCCTTTTGTCATTTTGTGACTGATTAGGTGCTTTGAAAGCTCCTAGTGAGGACCTTGTGTAAGGCTTTTTTAGAAATCTAGGTAACTGTAGAACCCAAATTACCCTTATTCATATATTCACTAACTTTTTGAAAGAATGTTATTAGGTTTCTGCAGCATGTGTTCCCAGGGGGCTGAGCTGTGCAGGTGCCTGCAGAGCCTTTACGGCACCACATTTGTTGCCCCCTGTTTTCTGGGACAACTCCCACAGCCAGTTAAATAACAGCTAGTGGTTTAGTATGTTCACATTTTAATTTGCTGGTAAGCTGCATCTGATCCCAACAATGTTATTAATGTATTCAAAATTAGCCACAGTGTGCAAAATATCAGTTCTAACAGCAGAATGATCCCTAAGCTCCTGCTTTGTTGTTCTTACAACAGCTAAATGCTTTTATGAAGCAAATAGTAAAATCCTACATCTTTCCTTCCTCATGACTACCTGGTAAGAAGACCATGTCAGGAAAATTAATCCACAAACACCAGAGGTTTATGTCCAACAAGGAGACAGAGGAGTCCTGTTACTTTATTCGAATAAAGGGAGAGGCCATGGGGCATTCCACTGGGATCTCTCAAAATTTTTGAGGATTTTTAGAGGATGCAGCCCCCTATTTATCCTAATTTCTTGGCCACATTTCCCTCTCTCTTTCCCCATCGTCTGAGGTACTTGAGAGGTACGGGCTTCCTAAATCGCCTAATACAGAGCCCCGTCTAATGTAAACCCCGCTTCTTTTTCTTTTCCTACGGAATTTATGGTTCTTCCCATTGCTTCTTTCATCTCTCAGTATCTATCTTTACCTATCAGCAGACCCACAGTTTGTTAGTAAAGACAAATCCATCTCATTTCTTTTCAAACAGAACATCTGTATTGCCACTCCTGACTGGCAAAATTTATTCTTAGCTGAAACTCATAATTGAGGGAAATATGTCTTCATTGCCTTTGAAAATCAAAGAAAGGTCACTGATAAAACAGACCCCTAACAGCTGGTGTGAATCAGTATAGCTGCAATAACATCCCTGCAGACATATAAAAATAAATAAAAATATTACCTTCTCTACAAATACATAAATTTTCTGTAACAGTTCTGATGGATGGATGGATGGATGGATGGATGGATGGATGGATGGATTTTAAGGGTTATTTTTAAAAAAACTTATTTCAGTAATCAACTGGCTTCAGATCTTGGCCACCTGGGCACACACTAGCTCATTCCCATGTGCTGGCTCATGACTGTCAACCACATGCCCAGGTCCTTTTCCACCATGCAGTTTTCCAGCCGCTCTTCCCCCAGCCTGTAGCGCTGTGTGGGGTTGTTGTGACCCAGGTGTAGGCCAGGACACTTGGCCTTGTTCAACCTCCTCCCAGTGGCCTCAGCCCATGCATCCAGCCTGTCCAGATCCCTCTGCAGAGTCCTCCTGCCCTCCAGCAGATCAACACTCCCACCCAGCTTAGTGTCACCTGCAAACTGAGTGAGGGAGCACTCAACCCCCTTGTCCATACCTTTGATAAAGGTATTAAACAGTACTGGTCTGGCCCCAGTGCTGAGCCCAGGGGGACACCACTCGTGACCAGCCTCCCTCCAAACTTGTGCTGAAAGCTGCCTTCAGCAAAGCCACTGTGAGGAGGTCTCTCGAGACTGGAAGCTGCCCAACGCAATCCCAGTGATGTGGCCTCAGGTACTCTCAGGCTCCTGGGTGAGCCTTCCAACACACAAGACAGGATGATTTTGAAGAATACAGATGGATTCTAAAATCTTGCTGGCTGTTGAAAAATAAGGGTAATAAATCATTCCTTGATGAATTCCACTTGTTTCTTTAGACTTATCCTTAGGATAAGTGGTACAAACACAAAGCTTCTCATGGCTGGACCAGTAGGCAAATGGGAGTAGACTGAAAGTTGTCAGTATTGGGTTTTAAAGGCATCCATCACACCCTGTTACAATGCTAGAAGCAGGCTCCAAAATGCCAATTATTTAGAAACACTGAACCATACTATGCTATACAAATTGAAGTGGGCTGATTTTATTACAAATATTTCTGTCTTTTCCAATTAATAACATAGCATTATGTAGTGATGTGAAACTCTCTTGTTAATTTACCCTTGGAGAACATTTATTCCAGGCACACAATAACAGTGGCAGACTAGAAATTAGTTTTCCTCTCTCCCTTGCAATGACTGTGATGGGACTTAATAGGAACGTTAATAACAATATTGACCCAATCTGCATCTAATCTTCTGCTGCTATGAATGGAGTGACAGCAATTTGCACAATCTGATGATATTTTGTTCTTTGCTTCACAATAGTAGCTGTATAAAACAGTTTCAGATTATCCACTCTTTTCTAAAGAAGGATTAAATCTATACATATTTACAAAAAATATGAATGTTGTTAATCAATTTCTACTCAGTAATGTATTTTTCAGGATCACAAGACATAATTTTAGAAGCATACATGATAATGCTTTACTATTTAAATCCATTGTGTCATTTGATTTTGATCTACCTAAACAAGTATTGTTAGAAGAAAAAAATTACAAAACCCACAAACTTGTAAGAGGGAGATAAAGAGAAACATTTATTCTATACTCCTATCTATTTGAATCAGTATTAGATTTATATCTAGGTCAGTCCTTGAATAATATGGCCTCTGAATTCCATTAAATTTTTGACGTCTCTATTAAAAGTCTTTGCATAGTCCATCAGAAATAAGAATTTTATTCTTTTGTGTTCCACTTCTCTCTCACAATAGAGATTGAAACCTGGATATCATAATCTGTTGTCACAGACATTATTTCAATATTGCTTTTCATTTAAAGGACCAAGGGGGAAAAAAGGTAGTTTTTTGTAGATTCCACTTAAAAATGACCTAAAGTAAGTGAAACGTAGAATCGTACTGTATGCACAAGTTCCTTCCAGAAAATACACCCCTGTAGAGTATTTTTCTGTTAACATTGTTGAGATAAAACCGTCATCTTCAAATTGCCGATTTCCATTTGAGGGCTGCCAGGGAGAGATTTCCATTCTTTAAGTTGCACTGCCCTCTAGGGGAAAGGATCTTTAGCTGTAATTCCATGTCCATGCCGCGAGAACAAAAGCCGTCGGTTTTCTCCTTCAGTTTTGAAGGCTGAACACTTTGCTTCCTCCAAATGTTACGCTGATGCTTGGTATGACCTCGGCATGGCCGCACAAAGATGCGCGAGGCCTCGATACAGCCACGTTTTATTTGCGTTTTTATTCCCTTACACGTTCTATTTGTGTGTGCGTGTATGCTCGTAAATCTCGTCTGGGAAGGACCGGAGGTGCTTTTATATTTTTCTGAGATTAGTGGGTGCAATGGTCTGATGCTGCTGTCCTGTGGTGCCCAAAGCTTCATGAAGCGATGCTGTAGATCCCAGGGGAACACGTTCAAGAAGTCGCGCAGCTGCTGTGCGACTGGAGGGGGACAGAAAACACAGCAGGGTCAACACGGTTCACGAAATGTCTTAACTTCTGCTTTGCAGAGCACATTCCTAACACACACGTGGGCACTGCCTAACTTCATGGAGAACTGCTGGGCAGGGCTACACACATGGTCACCGTCCGTGTCCCTGGCGTTTCCTGCCACCCACGGGGCTTGCTCTGTGTGTGTCCAGCAGTGTCGCATTCGCATTGCGTTCCCAGCATCCTACAAGCTCACGGTATTTGGTAACTCAGCTACTGAGGGCAGAAATTCACGGCAAGAAGCACAGCCTCAGTGTGAGGGAAGCAGGCTACGTGTCCACCTCCCATCCACAGCAATTTTCAGGATTCTGCCTCTCTCTCGTGCTGTTTACCAGCGTGATGAACCACTAAAAGAAAAGTATCAAGTTGGGAAAGCCTTGCCTAAAGCGTAAGACTCTTTAGGGTATCTTGTCCTGTCTAGCTCACCCTTCCTCTCAGTGGTCTGGGGACGTGAATTCAAGAGATGAAAGCTTACCAGGGCTTTTCTGCAGGAGCTTAAGGTGTGTGTAGCCATGTTTGGGATCCTCCACAAGGCAGCTCTGGGCTCTCTGCAGATCTGGTATTCACTGAAGGAGCTGATCAATGTTGCTTGTGCAGACCATGAAACTGACAGGTGGTCTTTAGTTTTGAAAAATTATAATTTTCCAATAAACAGCTGACAAAAGCGCGGGTTTTAGTTAAGAAGCTCCCTAATACAAACAAGAAAAAAAGAAAGTTAAAAGGAAGTTTTTTTCTGCTATTTGAGTCCTGTTATTATCTAAAAAAAAAGAAAAAAAAAAATGAGCTAGCCAAATAATGGACAGCTATGATTATCATATCCATACAAACTCAAAAGGGTCACGGGGAAGCAGGATATCACACTGGGGAAGCCATCTGGGACATATATGTGGGTATGATGAATTCCACCCCCCCTCAAACAGACTAAAACTGAAATTTCACAGTACGATTTAAAGCTGTCAGGCAGCTATACGACTTGAAAATGAAATAAAATTCTAGAAGAGAAATTCCTGTAGCAGATCTTTTCTCTTTTACAATTTCTTAGAAAAAGGTGTGTGGTGAAGGAGGAGCAGGACTTGGTTCAATGAAGTGTACATAATACTTCAGTATCTTTCCACAGTAGATGCTCCAAATAAGGCAGCAGAAATAATGACAGAATCAGAGAACAATAATGGGATTTAGTATTTGGAAAGAAAAAATACCAGGTTGGTATGCACAGAAATAGGCTGCCATGGCTATCAGAAATTCTTCTAAGGAAAAAGAACACACTGTGCAAACTGCAGGAATTCCGAAGCGGAAGAAAATCAGTTACTAATGAAAACTCATCTTTAAAGAAGATTAAGGGTTTCACAAAGGAGAGGGAATGGAGATTATAAATTCATCACATGAAGCAAGCTCCAGTGTTAGCTGTGAGCTGATGCTGAGCCTCCAGGACCTTCTGGCTACAGTGGTGGTGTTATGTGGAAGATGAACACAGCACGCTTCACTGGCTCGAATTAGTGCACAAACAAAAGTGAACATTAGGAATTGCTGTTGTGGATCTATTGGCCGAACTAAAGGTACTCCAATATTTTTCCCCCCCCACTGCTGTCCCATTGCCCTTCTGAGGAGACACAGGATGCAGGAGGATCAAATACTAGCGCACTGCCAAACACAGCCTCATGCTCCGGTGGCAGGGAGCAGGAGAAAGGAGCTGCTTTTCTCCCCATGTCTTTTCTCCTCCTTGCCACAGCTGTAAATCCACTTTGATTACCCCGCCTAACACGGGGGAAGGTCCTGTTACCTTACAGTGAGTGTTGCAGGCAAAGCTGGCTCAGGCTCAGACGCCAGGCTCAAACCAGAGCCGATGCATCCACACTTCCACCACTGCCTCAAAGCAGGACTAGGAGGTGCTTATTGGCAGCAGACTAAGGAGAGCCTGGTGGCCACTGGTGACTTCTTAGGCAAGGAGCTGATAGCACCCGAACAGCTGATCCCATCTTCCACTCTCAAGTACGTTCACTTCAGCAACATTACTATTTTTATAGGCACTCTCCAAAGCTTTCTTAACCTTTTGGCAAAAATGGGCATGCTGCATGTTCATGCAACAAGTTCAGCAGTTTATGTCCACTAATTCAGTGTAATTACCTTCCAAACAAATAGCTATAACCATTTTGTTAATTATTCCCCTTTTTTATCACTGGACAACAACTGCAGCCTTAAATCTTCAGCCTGCCAAAATTCCTTCTTAGCCCTTTCTTTTCATGTTTGATTTTGAAAATAGGATTGCCTTTAAAATCAATTACAAAAGAGAGATTTAGCAACATCCATAGATAAGTCCAATCTCAGGAGCAGCCCAGCATGTAGTAGTGTAATCCTTGCATGTTAGTAAGAAGGGAAAATCGTGAGAGACAAAAGTGTTCTTAATTTGCAAAATTATATGAATTATTCTGCCTCATACTGCCAAGTATTTTATTTAAAAATTCAATTTCTTTATGCATCCTAAAGCGTCTAGTTTGGGATCTTAAGACATTTGACAAATTGTATTTTTCAGCTGAGACAGTATCTTTGGTATTATAATGCCTTTAATAGTAAATATTTTTATAAATAGATGTATAAATATATATATATTATAATGTCTATATTATTAAATGTATTACCGAAATTTTATGTTCCTTGATTGTCTAATTGTTTTTTAAAGATTTTTAAGCACTACTTTTTCTTTTAGGACTATTTTCTTTTTTTGGGGCCTTTTTCCTTTTTTGAGGCTGTGTTAGTCTACGTAGCACCAGCAGAAAGCCCTGCAAGTTCAGCACTATCAGTGCTTGTAAGAAACATGGTCCCTAATAAGATACGAAGTGGTGAAAATTTTGTATGTTTTTTTATGGGATGAAGCCTGCTAGTTAACGTGGGGCGGGTGAGGGAGACTACAGGCATACCATTCCAACCCATTGGCCGAATTCGGGAGGTGCTGGGAAAGAGCCCAGCGACTACTGGCAGCTGGTAAGGGGAGCCTAGCCCATTGCTCCGGGCAACATCTTCCCTGCTTTCCAGCACTTCCTGGGGAGGCAACAAAGCAGCACAGACCAACTCTTACCAGCCTTGTGTCCTTCCGACACACCGGAGGGGTCTGTGTGACCAAAATGCACCCGCAGCCACAGCCAGGTGGCCGCCTGCCTTCCCAGGGGACAGCGGAGACCTGTGCCCAGGGAGACCACCGTCAGCCTGCTGTCCACAAAATTGGGTTTGTTATCCAGTGTGCAACAAGCCAACAATCACACACTCGAGAGAGACTGTATTGGTCTTGCACGGCCTGGATTTTGATAGCGGGGGGAGCACTGAGATGAGTCCTGTGAGTACGTCCTGGAAACTTCCACCATCTCCAGCAGAGGCAATCTCTGATGGCTCTGAAAGATGGACATGCTGCTGGCCAAAACGGGGCCAATGAGAGAGGCTGGTAATGCCTCTGTGATGACAGATTTAAGAAGAAAATCAAAAGAAAGGCACACAGTTTTGCTTCTAGTCAGGGATGAGGAGGAGGTGAGAATATGTGAG
>VZRO01007445.1:27785-51950 GCA_013397915.1 Daphoenositta chrysoptera
GAAAAGGCACATGGTGATTTTACATGATGTGGGATGTTTTTTACCTAAAACTGTTCTTAAGTGTTTCGGATCTTCTTGATAACCTTATTTGGAGTTCTGCTCTCTAGTACAAATTTAGGTACAGTTTATGCAACCCGGAGCAGTTTGCTCTTCTTAGCCAGTCTAACATCAGCACTAGGGTAAAAGGAAAAAAATTATGTTATTTAACTGTTGCTGGTAAAATACTTAATAACATTACTTCTGTAATAACTCATTGGTTCAATAATATGTGTTACAGTGAGCTTTATGGCTTTTGATTTTTGAAATTGTGTGTATGTTCAGTAATACTTTGAGGGGTAATTTTTTTGTCAGTGGTTTAAAATACTCAGAATACTAGGTTTTTCCATATATGTGTACTAACATTTTCATGCTTTCATGCAAGTTAACCCCTTATGTTATGTAAACCCTTATGTACTTAAATAATATGTTCTAGTGCCAGTGTTCACCTGTCTGCTTTTTTAACCGAAGTCAGAGTGGTTTCTTGCCTCAGGTTTATAATAACAATAGAAAAAAACCAGTTATAATGTATCTGTGAGATAGTTGCTGGTTTGCACAGAATGCACAGCAGCTGCAGGAGTTACTTCAGATGAATATGGTCTTCAGTTGTTGTATGGGGTAGAGCGTTAAGATCTCTTAAAAAAGTCTGGAATTAGAGATTAAATATATACAAACTCGAACCCATTCTTATTTCTGTAATTGAGAATGACATTGATTAAAAGAAAAAGTGGATTCAAAAACTATTTTTAGTGGGGTATGTATTGCACCATAAAGGTTATAACTTGATTCAGCTTTCAGACTGGGCTTTAGTCACTTTCCTGTGTTCCAGGGAATTAGTCCATTTTGTTCCGTGTTCTACACTTCTGTCATCTCACATATTTCCTCTCCACACAATTGGCACTTGTTCTTCTGGTCTCCATCACTTGATTGTAACAGCCAGCAGGAGAGATTAAACTTCTTCAAAGTATGGGAAGACATAGGAAGGGATAGAAAACTTGAAAAATTGACAAGTGTTTGGCATTTTGGGGGTGTAGTACATGTCTTCGTGCTGTTATATTCAGTTTTGAAGTACATGTAGATGGCACCATGCCTGTTTTTGGAGCTGCCTGTCACTGGGATCCCAAAAAATAGTTTTGTTGGCATAACAGTTTGAAGTTCCCTGTACAGGGTATATTTATACAGTTTGGTGAATCTTTGGTGGAAGATACTCTCTTATATACTTTCTGGAAACATCTGTTTTGATGGTCTGTGAATGCACATCATTTACTGAAAAAAAGATTCCAATGACACTGCACTGAAATAGGGACTTGGAATTTGATTGTGTTTTTTGTGTGCAGGATAAATAATTTGCTTTTGTTTTTGTGATGAATCCTCATCAGCTGTAGGCCTAAAGAATCTGAAGTTGGGTGGGAAGAAGTCAGACTTTTGTATATCTCTCTCATATAGGAAGTGAACCAAGACTGGTAGGGAGGTCCAGCATAATACTTTTTGTCATTGTAGGCACCAGTCAGATCTTTGATATTAAAAACAGCAAGGGATTTTTTAGCCCATTTTTCTGCTATGTAGACAATTCAGTAATCTCACTGCTCTGGTTTAAAATGGTCTTAGGAAGAAATAAAGCAGCTCACAATTGGCCTAGTTTGTAATTCATGAGTAAGAAGATACCTCTGGGAAACGTGTCAAACTCTGTGTCAGCCTAGCACAGTTAAAGCATAATTTTTTTGGAGAACAAAAATCTTGGGCAGATAAAATTTTTATCCTGCTTCAAAAGAAGCAAGTTAAGAATGAGCAAATTAAAAAAAAAACAACTCTTAAAGATGTATATTTTATGTGTGAATTAGACCAGACTTAACAGTTGCCTTATTCTCTTTATTTCCCTTTAGATTCTGGTTCTTTAAATTTGCGACGGCACTTGCAATTAGTGTTGGAGCTTTCTTCATACCAGAGGGACCATTTACAACTGGTGAGGGAATATTGTCTTCTTCTGTATCATGGTGCAATCATACTTAGTTTTAAAAGAAAAGTAAGTGCATGCTGCTGTAGTACAGTTTTAATTGTAGCTGTGTAACTGTAGAGCTTCTCTGTGTTTAGGGACACTAAAACGGGGGGCTAAATCATCTGATATTCTTAACTATTTTTGTTTTACTTCTCTTTTAGTGTGGTTTTATGTAGGTATGGCTGGAGCATTCTGCTTTATTCTTATTCAGCTGGTCTTGCTTATTGACTTTGCCCATTCCTGGAATGAATCTTGGGTTGAAAAAATGGAGGAAGGAAACTCAAGATGCTGGTATGCAGGTAAGGAGGGACTGTACTACAGTCAAGTTTTAAGTTTGATTTTATGTGCATTATGTTAATTAAGTTACTCACTGAACAGTTCTTTTTACTAGTGTGCAGAAGGGGCTGCTTCATGCATTAGTATAATTTTCTCAGATGTGTAGTTCAGCTCTTTTCATGTCCTTCTGTTGTCAAGTTAAATAAGGGGAAGCAGGGAGAGGTGCAGTCTCTGTTATTAACCAGTTTAACTATGGTTTTGTTTCTTCACAGCTCTGCTCTCAGCTACAGCTGTCAACTATCTGCTGTCACTTGTAGCTATTGTCTTGTTTTATGTTTATTACACTCATCCAGAAGGTTGTTCTGAAAACAAGACATTCATCAGTGTTAATATGCTTCTGTGCATTGGTGCTTCTGTTATGTCAATTCTGCCAAGGATTCAGGTACAATTTTAATTCTGTTGCCTCCTGTGTAATCACAATATAATTCTGCCTGCAAATTTTGATTGTCTAACTTTCCTGTTTTGTGACTCTGTGTAGGAATCTCAGCCCAGATCTGGTTTGCTGCAGTCTTCAGTGATCACAATTTATACAATGTATTTGACTTGGTCAGCTATGACCAATGAGCCAGGTAAGTGTGGTAGCAATGCAGGGCTTTTTGGGTAACCAGTTCAGCAGGAAATTGTATCTTCACCTCTTTTGCAGGGCTGCGTTAGAACGGGGTGATAAAATGAGTGTGTGTTAGGGCTCAGCTGCATGTGCTGCCAGGAGCCCACTCTCCTGAGGGGTAGGAAGGGATGGATGGGCAGCAGTCAGAGGGGGCAGGGTCTGCGTGGTGGGTCCAGGCAAGCTCCCCGAGGGGCAGAGGGAAGCAGGATGGGACCTCTTCAGAGTGTGCTCACCTTTTCCTCCCCCCCGAAGCCAGGCTCCCAGCAAGGATGTGGGGAGATACGAAATAGCAACCTGGCCATGCCCACACAGCTCTGAGCTCCGCCCCCTCTGCCACCAGGATACAAAGATAATGTCTTTTTCCCTTGCTTATATGGCATGTAGGAATTTTTGCTCTTTACTGGCAGAACTGCAGTGTTCTAAAGCTTAGACTTTGCCGATCACCACAGCTCCTCTGAGGTGTCTGGGAGTTTCATCTCCCTATCAAGTTTCACATTTCTTACGTGACCAGCATGCTTCTGATTGTTTTTCCAAACTGAAGATTTAAAACAAGTAATAAATGTTGTTGATGTTTATTGTGTCTGAAAACAGTTGACAATCTCTAAAAATAAATAAATAAGTGCAGAAATTCTGGCGATTAGAATAAATTGCCAGATTTTGGTGGTTTTAATTGGGTCTCTGACCCTTTTATCTTAGGTATGGACAATCTTCTGTGCTTCTGTGTCATGGAATTCATGAGTCATCTAATTCAGGCAGTGATTATGGGAAAAAAAGATTGTCTATTACTTTCAGCTGTTCCATCAGTATTACCTGTGGATGCTGTGGGTTGGGAATGACTCATAATAAAAAACTGACTTACTGGCATTGTTTTCCAATTCCGAGATGATTGGGATACCCCATCTGTAGAATATGTTTGTCAGACTTATTTTCTAGCAGTAGAATTTCTGTAGTTTAAAATGCAGAGATTTTTATTTTGTTGCATCTAATTATATGAGATGGAATAGTAAAGCAGTTGATGCATATCTCACATAAGTTCAAAATCCTTTTATCTGCTCGAAGAGACAGATTTTTATGCCATATACTGTCATTTCCCTGCTCTAGAGAGATTCAGTTGGCTAAAATTAGATTCAAAGCTTTTTTACTTCAAGACTGTCACAGTCAGGAAGTTCCTTTCTATTTCTGTGCATTCAGCATGGAAATGTGCTATTAAATATCTGTCCTGTTCTTGTTTTATGTAAGTTCTAATGCAGTTTCCCTCACAGACAGGCGCTGTAACCCCAGTCTTCTGAGCATCATTGGTTACAACAGCACCACTACTCCAATCCACGGTCAGGTAGTGCAGTGGTGGGATGCACAAGGAATTGTAGGACTGGTTCTGTTTTTGCTGTGTGTTCTCTATTCAAGGTAAAATCCCTTTTTAAAAATCCGTTAATTTGTATTATTTCTTATCGTTGGATATTAATTGTATTTATTTGGGTAACTGTACCGTGTCCCTTCCTGTCAAATCCAGCATCCGGACATCCAACAACAGCCAAGTTAACAAGCTGATGCTGACCAGTGATGAATCAACACTGATAGAGGATGGAATGCCCAGGAGTGATGGCTCCCTGGATGATGGAGATGATGTTCACCGAGCTATAGATAACGAGAGGGATGGAGTTACTTACAGTTACTCCTTCTTTCACTTCATGCTTTTCCTGGCATCACTGTATATCATGATGACACTTACCAACTGGTACAGGTATTCACATTTGATTAGATGCTGTGCTGGCAATAAGCATACAAGATGCCATCTCTTGCTGGACAAGAAGGCACAAGTTGTGTGCTCTGGAATGTAGGTCTTGAATGGGCCTTCTCAAGGGAAGTTACTGTTTGAGTTACGTTTAGGGAATTGTATTGGAAAACTGTAGCCAACCTTGTTCACAAGTGCCTGTCATATTCTCTAGGATGATTCTTGTCATTCACTGGCCTGCTGAAATACATCCTGCTGAAGTGAACAGGATAAAGTCTTAAATTCTATAACAATTAAAAATTAGTGAACACTAGGCCCATGCCTGGTACAGAGAGCTAGAAAAAGTACATGTTATACCAGCAGGTCAAGGGATAGGTGTTCCTTCCCATTTACTCAGCCATGGTGACTCCTCCAGTTTTGGGGCTTCCCAGTATAAGAGAGACATGGAGATACTGGGAAGAGTGCAGCAAAGGGCCACAAAGATGATGAAGGGATTGGAGCATGTGTTATATGAGGAGAAGCTGAGAGAGCTGGGACTGTTCAGCTTGTAGCAGAGAAGGCCCAAGGGATGTCTCACCAATGTATACAAACCCTGAAGCAGGGGTGCAAAGAGGATGGAGCTGGGACTTCCCAGTGGTGCCCAGTGACAGGGCCAGAGGCAAAGGGCACAAACTGAAATGCAGGAGTTTCCCTCTGAACATAAGGAAACACTTTTCCATTGCAAGGGTGACTGAGCACTGGCACAGGTTACCAGTGGAGGTTGTGGTATTTCCATCCTTGGAGGTACTCAAAAGCCATCTGGGGCAGCTGAATTTAGGTGTCCCTGCTGAAACAGTGGAGTTGGACTAGAGACCCTTCAGCGGTCTCTTCTAACCGCAGCCATTCTGTGACAGGGCTCGGTGGAAGGAAATCAGGTTGTCTGCTCCTTGAAAAAATCCTCACAATAAAATAGTTCTCCTGTGTGTGCATTGTTGTTAGCAGCTTGATCAGATGTTCTGCAGAATTAAAAAATAAAAGTCATGGTCTCTAGTTATTTGGCAAAGGACAATTTGTATTGAAAAAGCAACACAAAAAGGTGCTTCCTTCAGAAGCAACTCTTAATAGATCTGCTGTGGATTTGATTTGTGGCCCTACTTGGGTCAATATGACATCAAGATGATTAATTTCTCTATTTGGCGTCCTTTGGCAAGACAAAATACATTATTTTTATCTCCAAATGTGTGGAGACAGACAGCTGGTCAGGAAGTTTCACAGACATAGAATTAAGCACAGTTACTCTGTATCCTTGAGAATTCGGTTTGTAGCGGTGAGAACCTTAGATCAACAGACAGCAAGAAACCAAAACAAGGAGAAGAAAAACACACAGCTGTTCAAGGAATGTTGTTCCGTGCTTAGAATTGTTTTCTAATGGGTGGTGGTTGCAACCTACCAATAATTTTTAGGGGTTTTAATGTAGAAACCTATGGAGACACAGCACAAATGCCAAGAGAGACTATATAAATGGAGATTTAATACAATAAAGGCCTTTTACCTTCCTTCTGAATGGAGTTGGTGTGATTTTCAGAGTGTCATGCCTGTCTCAACCACGACACAAGTGCCCGACATTTATTGCCTTTCTGCAGATTTGTTAGAGATTCCTTGTAATTATTTCTGCTTCCTGGCAGCTTCTTGTACTAAGTATTTTCTGTGCTGCTGTTGTTTTTCCACCTCCTGTGACACCAACTTACAAATGGTGCTTTTGTACAGACTGGTGTGAACTGCCTGGAAGAAGGGCCCTTTGAGGTGTGAAGTGAAAATGATCTCCTGTGAAAACAGTGTTGAAGGGTGGCTTAGAACACAAGCATGTTGTATCGAAAAAAAAAACCCTGCAAATGATCCTTTTTTCTTTTCCTTCTTTCACAGCCCGGATTCTACTTACGAGACAATGACCAGCAAGTGGCCGTCTGTGTGGGTGAAGATCTCTTCCAGCTGGATTGGCATCGTGCTGTACGTGTGGACTCTGGTGGCCCCGCTGGTGCTTACCAACCGCGACTTCGACTGAGCTGTGCCGCTCTGCGGGAGCGCCGCGTGGCCCTGAAACCAACAGTATTCCGGGTAGTAGTGCGGGTGTAAATACGTGTGTGTGTGTGCTGTCCAGGTAGTGTTCCCTGCTTTACCCTGCATGATTACCTTGGATCATGTCTTGTCATTTCACTAAATGACTTTTTATAGCTGAGCTCTATGGTAATTGCTGTAATGAAGGTTTTCATAGGATTACTCCTAGGTTGAGTGCCATGGGAGCATGAGATGTAAGATCAAGAACTTTTGGAAGTACGTTTTTTTCCCCCTTAATTGCATTAAATGGTCGTAGGAAAAAAGTGCAAGTGTTAATTAGAGTAACTATGAACTGCTAGGTCAGGCTTTGCAAGTAAAGGAGGGGCTGCCTTTGATGATCCCTGTTGCCTTGATTCCAAAGTAAGCCTTGAGTAAGGGTTGTTAGACTCAAAAGTGGAGCACCTTGGAGTTCACTGGACATCTTGCAGCACTTTGGCACTAACAGCCTGACCTTTCACATGCCGAAGGCAGCAGTACCTTCCGCACAGATGTGAGAGGGGGAAACTCGTACGTGGAGCTGCAGAGGAGCCAGTCCAGTGTGTCCCATTGCACACAGGAGGACAGGCACCCTGGGGAGAAATACCCTGGTATCAGATGCTCAGAAGCATGTTTTTAAGGCACCTGTTTACAATGTGCATCTACATATTATTATTGTTTTCTTAAGTAGTTTAAATGGCATAGCTGTGCTGTAATTTATTGCTGTTTTGTGTGCCACTTTCTTCTTGGCTAAGCTACAATCATGGAGTTTGCAAGGAGCCGAGTGGTGAAAGCTGTGTAAGCCCTTTGGAGGAATTGTTTGAGTATTGTGATTAAAAAAAAAAAAAATGGAGAAAAAGGAGCATTGAAATTACAGTAACTAAAGGAGGAGGTTTGCATTTACTGAGGCTTCAACTGAAGGGTTTCTTAAAATATTTGGGGCTCTCAATCTTGAAATCTTTTACTGTATTAGGTATTTTGCTTGTTGTCCATTGCCAGAGATGGACTTAAGCCTAGGAAGTCTAAATCTAGGCATAGTTCCTGTGCAGTTACAAAATCTTAAAATGCTTTGTGCTTGCTGCTTTGTAACTGAAGTACATAAGCTGCATTATTTCTGTTACTTGCTACAACTTGAGCCTAGAGCAGCCTGACTGGGAGTGACCCTGGAGCCTGCAGCAGATGTCATGCACATCTCTTTCTGTGGCGTTGGTAACTGTGACTTCCTGTTGCTATTCTCTAAGCTTTTATTTTAATTCTGCACCTGAACACTGACATTTACTGCAAAAGTCTGACATGTGAAGTCAAACTTGAGACAGTAATGGAAAGATTAGTAAAGGCTTGTAATAATTTGGAATATGTTGTTACCTTATTAATAAATAAATTTGGATGAAGATGTCCCATGACTTTTAATGTCTCATACTGCTGCCAGATGTGGCTGTTGCAAGGGTTTGTGTTACATTCTCATCCCCTTTTCCAGGGATGCTTTATATGTAGCACTGTCAGGTTCTGAGATCAGCTGACAGTGCTGCAGAGCACACCTCTGAGGCAGCAAAGCCCCAGCTCTTTTGGGAGGTCACGTCGTAACCCCCTGGGTGAAGTCTTTTGACAGCTCTGTGCCCTTGGCAGCCGAGTCTCTGCAAACACAAACATGCCTTGCACCCGTACCTGCATTCCTGCTTCATCAACGGCAGCCGCCCCACTGGACTGCACCTGTTTAAATTTGGGTAAAACACCTGAACACTGGTTCTGCTACAGCAGTTCTTGAGTCCTGTGCCAAAGAATCTCTTTGCTCAATTCAGACGAGCAGACTGCTCGGTCTATGGATTCAGCTCCTTGTACAAGTGGCCACATTACTCTTTTGGAAAAAAAAAAAAAACTTTGGATCCACTGCCAGAGTTGGGGAATGTAGTTTTTATGTTGCCTGTGTGAAGTTACTGAAACCCAGTTTTGCCCTTTGGTGAGCCTTCATGCTCTGGAGCAAAATTTTCAGTTAGTTTGACTTACTGTTTATATTAAAATCAGGAGCTCAGGGTGAGATAATTTGGTTTAAAGTGTGTCAGCTGCCCCTTCACCCAGCGGTGCAGGAACCCCTCTGGCTCTGTAGCACAGCTACAGAAACTCTCTGCAGCAGCTGTGGCTTCTGTGAGTGCAGTACTGGACACACACCTTGGAGGAAGGGTAGGGCTCCTGCACTGGAAGGAAAGCCATGGGGCTCTGCGAATTCTCAGCAGGAAATCAAAGAGAACACCCTTTTGTGTGCTACTACTGGAAAAGTTTGCTGCATTAGACACTTGGTTTGGAGGCTTATCAATACATCCTTCAGGTTGGAGATAATGAAACTTTTCCAGTAATTGTGTACAGCAGACCTTGCACAGCTACTACAGGAAAACAAGAGACTGTTAAATCCATAACCACCTGGCACACAGAGTAAGAGACAAACTCTTGACAGGTATCACACTTAAGTAACATTTATTTTGTCAGCGTAAGATGGTCCAAGTTAAAAGTACTCATGCAGTCATGGGGCCTGGCAGCTGTCAAGAACTTTTCCCCAGTTTGTGCTATGTGTGAGCACTTCCACTGAAGTGAAAGTAAGGCAGAACCAAGATTTAGCAAGGTACAGGCACTTTGTTCCCTGCTGAAGCAGGGAAAAAAAAAGCCTACATCAGGTCCTGGCATCCCCACCCCAAAAGAGCCTCATGTGTGTTAAACAAAATGTAAAAAATAAAAACCCCAAAATACAGAAAGTCAGTGTCCCCTAACCATACACTACTAGTTTATGCCATCATATGTAAGACAAGAAGTATAAGAACCCATAAACCACAGCTCACTACTGCCAAGTGCCGCGTTAGCCGCGGTACGAGCGATGAGTGCAACACCAAGCGTTCACAGCAGTGCAGCAGCAGCAGCCTGGCTCGTCTGACTGCAGCTAGCAACTGCTTGTGTCAGACAGGAAAGGTACTTCAGATTCCACAGACCTGGTTACATAGAACAGCGATTTACAAAAAACTCTCATACCAAACAATATTCTAAATAAATAGTTCGTCCGTACGACTATATACAGCGCCTCCCCCACGTCAGTTATCCAAGAAGGACATGTCTGTGTCCATGGGCGCTGGGGCAAGTTCGCACAGGTAGAACAGCGTGGCTTCGCTCGCCTCTGCCTCCGTCAGCGGCTCCAGACGCACCAGTTTGCTCTGGGTGGGCTGGGGATCCAGGCTGCTCTCCAGGAACTCGTCCCCTTCCAGTTTCTCAACAGTGGAAGGAGTTTCAGCTGTGAAGCTCCCACTCTCAACAGCGGAGCCTGGGTTCCCATCGAGGAATGCAAGGAGTGGAAACGCAGTGTAGTGTATCAGCTGCTTATCTACAGGGAAAAAAATCCAGAACATCAATTCACATGCCTTCCTACATGCAGAAGGAAAACACAAAATCCAACCCACAGTACTTATTTAAAGAATAATTAATATTGTATTATATTATATATAACATGATAGGTGTTTTTTAAATGTGTTTTTAAAGAATTGTTACATTCATGCATCACATTATTTGTGCAGATTCACCCGCAAAACATCAGTTTCTCTGCATCTAGTGCAGAGCCAAAAATCTAAAAAGCAATAGTACTAAATATTGTGTTTTGGTTGTTTATCAGCGTAACATAAAACCAGACAAGGAGCAAATAACTGAGATGGCTTTTAGAACAGTGTTCAACTGCTGAAGTGTTTCAATAGATCACTACAACTAACTCGATCTGGGCTTAGTACCTTGTGTCTCCTGTGAAGCCGCTGGACCAGCATTATTCTTGTTAGTTTCTTTTCCATTTGTCTCCGTCTGGGAACAAAAGCAAACTCTTAAACCACATGTTTAAAGCCTGTTCCAATGCCACTGGAACACAGCTGACCAAATACTACAAAAAATTAGTATTTTATTTGTGATGAGATGCAGTGGTGTTATCAGTATTACCCGCATTAATACATCTTAGCTGAGAGGACATGAAATGGAAACACAGGCTATAAAGCAAAAACCAAAACTAATGCTTTAAAGGAGCAGGACAAATTTAAAGTGCTACATCTTTGCTCCGCTGCTTATTATTGTGTTTCTTTTCCCACCAGACAATACAGATGAAACCATTCTGATAAAAGTGCATACCACGTTTGCAGGTAATAAAATCACAGGGGATACAAAAGAGACTGGTACAATGTATAGGTACTGGCCTCAAGGTAATACAAGTTTTAAAGGACATAACTAATTAATCAGTTTGCTTTTTCCTTTGCTGTTTAAAGCCCAACAGGATGAACTCAGCTGCAGTCTTCCTATTCTCACACAAGTCTTAAAAGCCAGAGCATGAAGTGCCATGATTACAGTAAACAGCAAAAGATGAGTGAATTTTACATCTCTCACTACTGTGTATGTTAAGCAATGGATTTAAGACTTACTTTGATATTAGCGGTATGATCATGATCTGTGGGATTCATCTGCACAGAGCTTGTAAAAAGCTGAATAAGACAAAAGACACCAAGTTTTAGGTATCTCAGTGTTGCTATTAAGAATACAAGACCATTGCTTCTGCATGTGTGAGAATAACCCCTGTACTTATTCCATCCTCTATGAGGACTGGAGTCTATTTACAGGTAATTACCGCTTTTACAAAGAAAATCTAGCTGTGGAGCACAATGGTTTGGAATTCCATGAAGCTTGATCACAAAGGGAACAACTGTATTGCATGTAACAGAGTTTGCTGCAGTCTTAAAACACCAATTTCTTCTGACATTGGTGTATGGATAATTCTGTCCACAATATGGATGAATTTAAGTTGCAAGTGCCACCAAGCTGGAAGGAGTCCTCAGTAAGTGGAGAGCAGAGCTGCTGTTAAGAGGGATCTCAGTGAAGTGGGAGAGGGGTCAACAGGCACTCCACGAAGTCCAAGAGCCACATGTCACCAGCAACCAGTAACCTCATGCACTGGCCCAGGTCAGGGTTAAGGAACAAATGGATAGGGAGCAGCACCTCAGAGAAGGGGGCATGTGAGTCATGGCAGACAATGCCCTGCCACCAGCCAGCAGCATGGCCTTGCTACAGGGAGGAAAGTTCTTTTTAACCCCAGTTCACTGAGAAAACCACAGATGATGTGCTGGGTTATTTCAAAGCAAGAGTATTAATCTGCTTGACATCTAAGTCCCCATCACAACAAATATAAGCATTGTTTCATTAAGGAAGCCATTGTCCAACAAGAAACTTAAGCATTCACTTGAGCAGTGATGTAGCATTGAGACTTATGCTCCAGAAACTCATATCCATAAACATTTATAACTTTGCTTTGTAAAGAGAAGAAAAGACAAAGAAATCGTTTGTTGTTTAAATCCAACACACACAACTGTTTTCTACAGCTTTTATCAAAATATTTAAAATAAAGTCAAAATTACTTCAACTAGGAGATCTGGATCTATGCTGAACTGTCGTCCCGATAATATAGCCTGGAAGTCCTCCAAACTGCAGTCAATACTGTCCAGGTAATCCAGAAGTTCAACTCTAGAAGGCAAACAGTATTTTATTGCTGTATCCCTTAATAAAGTAAGAGAAATCCTCCAGTAAGCTTTACACAGATGTACTACATGCATCTAAAAATCTTCACCGGAACTAAAATGAACTATGTCTTTCACAAGAAAGACTCTGGAAACAAATGAAGACTTTCAGCATCTTTAGAAGAGAAATCAAGTACAGCAGACAGGTGCTCTGAAATAGGTATCACAGGAATCACATCAACGTAGCACTATGACATGACATTAGCAGAGATGCAATGCTTGCATCCACATAGCCCTAATGAGTCCAATCCATCTGCAGGAGTGACAAGAATAAATCCTGACAGTTTAAACAATCTCCACAACATTACACTGCCAGATTACACATCTCAACTCACTCACTTAACAATGAAAATCAGAGGTCACATCTTAAAATACTTAAAATTGAAGGATCTTCAGAAACTGGCTAGAATAACGGTGGCCTGTAAGTTTAAAGTTCTCAGTAGCAATTGCTATTCAGTTCTTTTCACTTCAGTCAAATAATCGTTTTAATACTTGAAAAAACAAAAGACCAGACTACTCACTTTCCAAGAAGATTTATATTTTGTGAAATTACTCCATTTTCATTGAGTATGGAATCCATCACAGAGACTGGATCTTCTGCAGGTGAAGTCGACTGGTTATTCAGCTGTACAGCACTTGACATGAGTGGACTTGTGCTGTCACTGACAGAGCTGACTGGATCATTCCCTGGGACGGCAACTGATTCGGTGCTTTTATCCCCTTGAATTACAGGGGCATATTCATCTTCGTTATCATCTTCCACAATTACAATATCAGGAGAATGGTAGCTACAGCTGTAATATGAGACAAATTAATTACAGCATTTCATACACATTTAAATTGGTATTATTCCACAGGTTTAGTTACTTCTCACTTTAGCTAAGCTACTATTCAAGCTACTAGAAGGAGATAAACTTTTCTATTGCTTTTTAATACTAAACACAGAAAGATACTCTAAATATCTATTTTCCATTGATACGGTTCTGTAATGATCAATACAATTAATGCAGCTCAGTCAGTGGACACTGCTGTGCCAGACCACAATAACCAACTGCTAAAGAGCTATAGGAATACTGACATTTTTGTCCTTAGAAAACTATAAGCTTGCATATAAATGTGAAGTATGTACAAAGTGAACCAAAGCACACAAGGTCATCAAACCAGACAGACAGTATCTATTTTGCGTATTTCCTGCTGAACAGCATCAACTCCGGAGCACCCATAACAAAGGATGCCAGTCAACAGGTTTGTAGTTAAAACAACCTTATTATGCATACCAGGAACGAAACCTGAAAACAAAGAGCAGCGAGCCCCAACTAATTTGCTTTCATCCATATTCAGGTTCTTAACCCTTAAGTAGCTCTTTGTTACGTTGCCTCTCTACCAGAGCTTTTTCCTCATTAAGCTTTTCTATCAGAGAACGCATTCTCAGACATCAGCTGAGCAAGAACAATGGTAACATTCAAGTTTAAGCTACAAATACTAGATTTTTTTCCTTGAGGCGTAATACAGGCCCTATCAATCCAATGCAATTCAAGAGAGAGCTGCATCTAAATCCCTGGACCAAGTTTCAACCTGCTTGCAGCTGAAAGATTAACAACTTCTGTAGTACCAGAGTACAGACAGGAAAGAACATAATCATGAAACTGGGACTGAATAAACCCCAGAACCCATAAATTAACTGGCTTAATGCAAAGACCACAACAATACCTGATGAACACCACATGTAAATTATTCTCCAAAAAACCTGCAAAAACAAGGGAAGTCATTCTTGTCTGTACATGTAACCAAAAAGTAAGAAGACTGCTCTTACTCTGGCTTTGGACATGTAGTATATTTAACTATCATGCAATAATACAGATTGCTTTCACCAGTTTCCATCTATCCTCCTGATATTAAAACTCCAACAGCCAATTAACTATTTTGGAACAAATCCATAGGTCAATAAATCAAAAGCTAGTGTTCACAGATGAACTTTCTATATGTGCAGGAGTGCTGAATAATTCTAATCACTTCACTAAAAAAAAAAATTATCTAAGACATCTGAATTACTGTATATTATACAACACTGAAAGCCATTTATCAACACACACTTCTTGAGACTTCTTACCTGGAAGAATCTGAAGTGGTATCTTCACTTTTTTCTGGTTTAACAGGAAGATTTTCTTCATCAGCCATAGGATGTTCTTCCTCATGCACATCCTCAGTGACATCATAAATAACAATGTCATCTGAAATTTGTTCCCTTTGTTTTAAGCCATCATTTCTGTTGAGAGGTACCTGCGAATTATTTTTAAAAGAGGCACGGCAGAGAAGGAGGACAAGATTCAGCATTTTGACAGTCATCATTGTATCTTACAATGCTTCACACCTAATAAAATCTAAGAGCTTTCCTACACATTGGAGATTACAAGCTGTTTGTACACACCTATGTTTAATAGAAAAAGCCATACAAGTAAATAAACAAGCTGGAGAATAACTGCTACTGGAAAAATAATTTGGCAAATACTACAGACATAGAAATAAAAATATACTAGCACTGTCAGAAAATAAACCAAAAAATATTACAACAATGACTGCTGTTTAAACAGTGCTTTGTTATAAAGCTACCAATTCTAGTGCCATACCACAGGACTTGTTTTAATGATTTCCCCGTCAATCATTATTTGGACAGCAGAAAACAACTTTCAGTGGTGTCACTCATTCAAATGTAACAAAAATGAGATGATTTTTCTGGGTTGGATGCTGCCTTGCAGAGCAACACACTGGACCCTCATCCCTGTATGGGGCCAGGGATGCCACATGCCCACAGATAACAATACAACATTTATGTGCTATTTCTAACAGCACCATTCTTAAAAGTAAACTGCTTTCAGCAAGATCATGTCAAGCTCTATTTAATACACAGGTAACTGGGTTATACATGCTTATGTTGGAAAGTGAATTGTGATTATCAACACATTTAGCTTCTGAAGGAAACAACATGGCCCATTACTTCTACAAGCTGATAGCTCTCAGTACCACAGCTTCGTTTTAATCTCCACATGACAAGGAACTTGACCCATCTGCCCACCTGCACTCCTTAACCGTGACAGAGAGTACCCATAATAGAAAACTTACAGGGTGGCTATTGTCAGCTGATTCTTTCACAATTTTCTGAAATACATTCGACTTTGCAGGTCCATCAGTGTTCAGAAGTAGAGGCCTACATCAGAAAGAGTAAAGGAAGAAAGCCATTTCAAGACCACCTCTTTGGTTATTAATCAGCAAGGCCTGTCAGTTTATCAAGCAGACAGCAAGTTTTCAAGATCATATTTACCTCTTGCGTTTTAGGCTCACTAGTTGGTTATTCTGCACCAAGGTAACAATGAATTGTACAATCTGTAAAGGAAAGAACACTATTGTTGGTTGCTCTACTTTTTACTTGTTTCTTTTGGGTACCAAGCTATCTTATAGCAGAAGATGCTAATAATAAAATCTATACATAAACAACAAAACACTTCCTTTATATAATAACTTTTATACAGATCTGTTCAGAAAAATTAAAAATCAAGGTAAAAACCAATGCTGCTAATATCTAAATAGTCATTCAACTGTCAAAGAAAGACTTTTTACATAGCAAGAGCAGACTTTTACAAGACATCATACAGTACACAGAAAGATATCCAGCAAACGATTAAAAGAATTCTAATTAGAAAAGACAGAAGGTATATAGGGATGTGAACCATACACATAACCTGTATCTGTAAATACTGGTTCTGGTGAAAGGCATTTTTGACAGATTCAGAAAAAGTTACAGGTAAAATTAACAGTATTCATCAGCTGCCTTTCCTTTTGAAATGTTAGACTTCTTTCCCTTTTGTTTTAAATGTAAGGCTTTAATGTATATCTCTGGCTTGAAGAAACTGGGAAAAAAATTCACTAAGTCTCTGCTACAAGGTTACTTGCAGTGATGCCCTTTCTGACATATTAAAAAAAATACATCTATCAACTCTGTGCATTTATATCAGTTTTGGTAGATCATAAATACAACTCTTAAATAATCTAACTAAACATATTATCCTGTGGTTCCAACTCAATTATCTGTTCTTCTGGTAACTTTAGGAAAGTTTTTCTTGAGATCACTCGACACAGAGAATTAGACATCTGATTCCTGAAGTAATAAAAAATGGGCAGACCATGTTAAGGGTACCTTAATGATTGATGTAGGATGATTTTGAGCCTCCTTCTTTGAAAATGTTTACAAGACTTTGGCCTTGTTTTCTGCTTATGCAGTAAAATACCCTGCATGTTCGTTTCACTAGGATTTGTTCACCGTATACCACCCTGCTGTTTTTTCAATTAAAGAGAGATTTGACATTACAAAAGGCTGAGTGAGGGCAAAGCAAGGTAACACGGCACAGCACTCCTAGTTCAGAACCACTCACTCAGGCACACACCACACTTCACTGAAGCCTTACCTTTCGGATAACTTGCTGCTGCTTCAGGTGTTTTGCTCTCAGTTCTGACACTTCCCTCCAAAGGGATTCATTCTCTCTGTTTAAAAATGATGATTTAAAAGTCAAATTAAATCGAAGTTACTAACTTTTGTTAAAGATCAATTAGCTTCGTTAAAACTCTTTGAAATGTGTTTTTAGATTGGGGGTTGGTGTGGGAGTGTCTCACAGTCAGCAAGAAGCCTTGGAAAGTAACTATGAAATGGAGACCCAAACACAACAAATGGCCTGCAGAGAATTTCCATCCGCTTTAAAGGAAGAAAAATACAATTCCCGAACTTGGCAGTAATCATTACCCATTCGTTCAGCATTTAAAAATTAACTATCAGTTTTAACAGTTACCTCTATTAGCTCCAGTAAAGGGTCACATTAGGTGATAAAAAATAACAGGAGCATGTCAGAGGTTGCAGTTTTCACAAAACATTGCCATTTTAGAAACGTTGATTCTTCCAGTACTCACAGGACTCCAGTTACCGAGACAGTGTAAAAATTGCCCTATTGTAACCACGAGACTTGTTGTTCCCAACAGTGTATGCCACATTAAGAGGTAGATAATGAATACCAAAAGCTTCAATGAATATGGGAAGACAACATACTACCCCTTCTCTCTTCTGCAGTTTAATTTTCAACAGAAAGAAGCAAACTCCACAGGTGTTTGTGTTTTTAGGAAACCTTAAACTAAGTTTTCAGAAACAGCTTCTCGTATGCAGTGTGGTATAGGGTACTACTCACTCCTCAAACTGCTCCTGTGTCCAACATACAATTTAAGAATACAGCTCCATCACAAAATTAACAGCAGAAGTTAGGGATTCTAAAATTTCTCAGTTTTCTCACTAGCTTTATCAACATGTTTTGTAGGACTAGGTCTTCTGATTTATCTCCAGTTTCTACCTCAGTAATTTTAAACTGATGGGATGACAATATGGATGTCAAAGACCAACCACTATGTTCTCATCTCTACAAACTGTCAGGTCATTTAGCAGCTGGCTGTCAGTTCAGTCAAAGCCAGCCCTGCTCTGCAGAGCGGTTTAGGCCTGATGGCCTTCTGAGGTTCCTTTCAACCCAAATTAATCTAGGATTTCAAAAGGGTAAATTTGATTTTTACTTTAGGCTGGCCAGATCTAATGAAGACTATACTTAGGCAAAAGAAGTTTGCCTCTGAATATTCTACTACTCAAGTCACTAGAACTGAAGTCTAGAAATGAAAGAATTTACTTCTTAAAACTTGAACTATGGTAACCTCTGCCACAGATGTACACTGTCACTTTTTAACGTGAGTTAAGGTGCCCGGAGACAAGTTTCTATCGAGAAATAGAATGGTCATATATCTTGTCTGCATCTACGTATTCTAAAGGATTAAGTAATTTGTGACACACATCTCTCTCACTGTTGACAATAAACCGTTATTTCTAAGCAGGCACTAATGCAATTCTAAAAAACTCTTTTTACATTTGGATTTTAGATTCTGTTCCTCTGTCAATGAGGTAACTAAGGAATTTCCAAATTAGATTTCTAAACAGATTTTCATAGGCATTAGCTCTTCTGCAATTTTAAACAGTGGGGGAATGAGGACAAAAACAACAGGAAAATAAAAAATAATGAGCAAAGACATTGTCATATGAAAGTATTATATGCAAATTGCACAAACCAAGCTCTACTTAACACAAGTAACTATTTCAAACTTGAAGACACAAACCAGCATACTTTATACTAAGAGCTGATTTAAACATTCAGCCTCAGCATCTATATGGAATTATTATTAAAGCTGTTATTTAATTCCCTACTACTAGTGTTCTGCAAACATGAACATTGCTTATTACTTTTAATAATATCAGAATCTTCAATTTTAAAGCAATTTTAATATTGAAGTTTATGTTCCTAAAACAGTACTTGCAGTTAGGCAACCAGAAATCAAGATACACCTATAATTACATATTTGTCCAGTATCTAGTCTCACAATTACTCAGCATAAGAATCAGTTACTGATGAAGCAACTTACCTCTTCAAAAGAGATAACTGAGATTCAATAGTCATTTGTTTAATTTCTACTTTCTGAGCACTGCATATTATTTTAGAGAGATCTTCCTGACATATCTTGTTTTCTTCAGGTCTCGAAGAAGAAACCTTTAAAAGATTAGAATCCAGAAACAACAGTTCCCTTAACTCATGCTTAACTATTATTCTCTTCTGGTGATTTTCTTACTAACGTTGACAAGATATGCATTTAAATTTAATAATAAACCAAGCATCCAAAAAACCCCAAAACTAGAAACACAGCGGTCACCACCTTAGCTTTAGTTGTTACAAACATTTGTGTACACTCAGACTCTTCAGGCATTTTCCCTAAGTGCTCTACTTTGTCATAACTGCACCACAATAACCTGGTGATAACAAGTCTATCACTCTGTGCCAGTTTTGGCTGGGGAAGGGTGATTTTCTTCATAGTAGCAAATATGGGGATGCCTTTTGGACTTGTGCAGTTGTGCTGCAGTGCTGGTAATAGAGAGATGTTTTTGGTTCTGGTGAGCAGTGTTTACACATGGAGTCAAAGGCTTTTCTGCTTCTCAACTCACTTCATCAGCGAGTTGGCTGGGGCTGCACAAGAAATTTGGAGAGCACACACACAGCTGGGACAGTTATCCCCATCTGACCAAAGGAACATTCCATACCATATGGTGTCATGCTTAGCATATAAAACTGGGGGAAAAAGAAGAAAGTGTGGGGGATGCTCAGGATGATGGCGTTTGTCTCCCCGAGCCACCATTACACGTGATAGGGCCCTGCTTTCCTCGGGATGGCTGAACACTTGCCTGCCCAGGGGGAGTGGTAAATTAATTCCTGGTATTGCTTCCTTTGTGTGTGTAGCTTTTGCTTTACTTATTAAAGTGACTTTATCTCCATATGGGTCTTCTCACTTTTATCTCCCAATTCACTCCCACATCCTGACATGGGGGGAGTGAGCGTGAGGCTGTGTGGGGCTGAGCTGCTGGCTGGCGTTAAGCATGACATCCAGTTTAATTTGCTCTATTTTCATTTGCCATCTATATCCGTCTGACTCAGTAGCAGCAGTGCACATTTTAGAAGCATAACAAACATGTTTATAGGTTTGCCTACATTTTCTCTTGGGGGTTAAGTTTAATGCTTACAGTGGCTTTGTTCTGAAACAAGCAGTTTCTTACGCTGCTGATAGTAAAGTCAAAGCATGCTCTGCACTTCTAATACCCATTTGCAAACTGTCATATTACATAACTCACTCTTTTCTGCCACCTGTGAAACTCAACTATAATGACAGCAAAGTAGGTTAGATAAAAAAGTCTTATCAAATCCCCCAAAATATCTTTAAACAAGCTCAAGATATAAATGAAAGCAGGGCAGGTTGTTTCCATAAACTCTGAACTTATTTGCATTCACAATCCTGCAGTTAAACTTGACATTAACTTAGCTATTCATCAATACTTATTAGTACAGGTTTTGCACATACTGAATTTTCACTAACCTTCCTTTTAATGTGTTCCAACAAGTCCTCCCGGCCCTGCCTAAAATATGCATGCCGAAACTCTACTGGACCGTTTCGCTCCAGTTTGATAATTCCAGTATCAAAATGGCCAACTTTACGGAAGCCATCTTTAAAAAAACAAAAGGAAAGAAAAACCTTTTTCAAAACCCACACTGAGAAATTCACAGTAAGCTCTTCCAACTATCCTGTTACCGATTTTGAGGATAAGAGTAGTAAGGTAAGTATCCTAGTTGCAGAGAACACGAGGCCTCTGCTCAAAAGAAATTAAAACTTAACTTTTATGTACAGGATTTAGAATTGTGGTAGAACACAAAAATCCAGGAACTTACACATGTTTAACTGTCTGACAAAGCTTGCCATGTTGTTGTGCTTGAAGTACTTGGGAAGAATCTCTTTTGCAAATCTCCGTTCATCCAACACCAAGAAACTCTTGCCATTCTAAAATGAGAGAGACACATTAAGCTACTTAAAAACCATAGCAGAAAACACACTGGGCTTTTAGAATAATCACCAGTTTGGAATGTTTCCTTTGTGCATGCAGTACATTACTGATCTGCTTGCCTACCATTTTCCAAAACAGAAAGTGTACAAACCTGGCAGTTGCAAAGCAGCTGAGTACTATCGATTTACATCTCTACCTGTGTCTGAGGGGGAACATCTTTACTGTTATGCACTGCTTTCTCAATAAATGAATGAACTGGTTACCAGCAATTATCACAGTTTCACTACAGAACAATACTATCAATTTTGAACGTAGTTTTGAAGCCTTGGTAAGCAATCTTAACAAAGAACCCGAGCAAGGAAAAAAATACCAACAACCAGCAAAAAATCCCATCTGCTTTTCAGTATAAAAGATGATTGGTTTGATAGGACTTGTAGAGCAGATGGAGCTGTCAAAGAGCTGAGTGTGTCCACTGGGTTTTGGAGTTACCAAAAAGGCAGCCACCTAAGGCAAGATTCCCCTTTTCCTGGAATGCCAATTGTGAGGGAAGACTGAACTTTTATTTAATCTACAGGCTTTAACAAAAATATAAGGATCAGGTCTTTGTTCTTCAATGACTGCACTCCATTCAACTACAGGGCAAGAAACTGGCAGAATGCAAATACCTACTTCAAAACGGTTTAGGTTTTTTCTACAGATCCTCAGATCCCTGTAGTTTATAAAAAGTCTTATATTCAACTAATGTCAGCACTCTTCCTGCATCTTCTTAGATGCCTTTTAGTTTAATGAGTCACTTTCTTATCCTCAAATGCCAGCAGTTGTATGATCCCAAAAAGCTTTAAGAACCAACTATGAGACCATATAAAGATCCTTATCCAAAGGCTGGTGTCCTTGTTTCAGCTAGGAGAGAATTAATTTTTTCTTAGTAGCTAGTAGAGTGCTAAGTTTTGGATTCAGTAAGAGAATAACGTTGATAATAAGTTGATGTTGTTGCTGAGCAGTGCTTACCTTAAGCCAAGGTCTTTTCAGCTTCCCAAGTGCTGCCAGCAAGCAGATGCCCAAGAAGCTGGGAAGGTGCATGGCCAGGACAGCTGACCCAAACTGGGCAAAGGGATATTCCATACCACAGAACATCATGCCCATTATATAAACTGGGCAAGTTATCCAGCAGGAGGGCCAACAGCTGTTTTTGGATGGGCTAGGTACCGGGCATCAGGTGGTAAGAACTGTATTTGGCATAATTTGTTTTTTCTTGTGTTTTCTTTCGGCTTTATTACTGTTACAATATACTTTACTTCATTTCAATTTTAAATGGTTCTTTTCTCAACCCACAAGTTTTACTTTACTAGGGTGTGGGGAAGTGAGCAAGGGGCTGTGTTGTACTTGGTTGCCAGTGGGGGTTAAACCACAACAGCTTGTTCCTGCATATCAGCAGGGAGCATCAGAAACAGGATGTTATAAATGGCTCTCCACTGGAGGACTTAGGCGCTTAACACTGAGAGGAAGGTAGGGAGATAAAAACTTACAGTAATGCCTGCCTACCTCCTGCTGAGAATCAATCAGTGGAAGGAAAGGGGAAGCAAAAGAAATGGCAAGAACAGACTATTTTGGCCAATGCTGTGTATGAAATTCACAAACTGAAGATGCTGAACCAAGTGACACTACAGTGACCTGTGACACCAACAGACAACTTCCATGTGGTGCCTCACTTTATCATCACTTTGACATCGTCCAGGCTCAGCACACGAAAATCTGGGAAATCCGTCCACTAGCTCTTGTTGCACTGACAGTCATTTCCAGAAAAGATGTAGAGACATTAAGGCCTGCAAGCTTCACTACACAGCTAAATATGATTGTCAACTCCTAGTGCCAATGACTGCAGCATAGAGCAGTCTTCCAAGTGCTTCATTTGGTACTCCTCACCCATATTTCCATGGACAACACATACTGTGGTTTCACTTTGCAGGGAGACAAAACTCTGGCTGTTCCGTTTCAGACAGCATTTATTCTTAGCGCACAAGGAGAGATTTGTAGAGAAAAGCAAAATATTATAGTAACTGTACTCTCCCTTTCCTGATACACTCGGTATGCTTTTTCTACCCTGTAATATCAACACACAGCATTTCTAAAAGATATCACAAGTAATCCTAATACCTCCCTCCCACAAGAACTTGCTAATAGTATCAAACTGTGACGAGTGGACCTTCCCCTCTAGAAACACCCTTGCAGAATCGCAGACCATTATTTTTACTGTTAACTAAAATAATAATATAAAAATACCTAAGAGGTATTGGTGCGTTTACTTGAGATAAACATAAGCAATGGATTTGGAAGTTCTCCATTAAATGCAGAAGGTAGCAAAAATAGCATTTCTTAATGTAGACAACATCAATTTTCATATAGCCCTTAGTATCTCACTTCCAAAAAAAAAAAAAGAAGAGATAAAACCAAACAAACCCCCAAAAACCCATAAAAAAGCCCCACCCCAAAACAAATAAAGAAAGAAAAAAAAAGAAAGAAAGAAAGAAAGAAAAGCTGCAGTAATCTACTGACACCTTTTGCTTCCCTGTTTGTGAAGTTCTGGCTGAAGGTACTGGTAAAACATTTTCAGTAAAACGTTTAAGACATTTTATTATTTCTCAAGCATTTAAAATAGGGAGCCCTCAGTTGAGTTTAACTCAACATCACTTAAAAGATATTGATACAATTTGTGAACAGGATTTTATTGAAAACAGCATGTAGAAAAAAAATGAAATAGCTATTACTAAAATATGTGCTTAGTATTTAGAACAACTGCCAACGATGCTCACCGTAGCAACTCGCCAGCCCTTCGTTGCACTCGAAGAAGACTGGCACCCAGTTGGACTTCCCCCGCGGCCCATCCCCCTCCCGCCGCCGGCGGACACCGAGCCCGGGAAGCCCCCGGCCCTCCCCCACGTGGCCGCTCCCCAGGGGCTCCGCGGGATCCGGCCCCGCGGGCGGCACACAGGAAACAGCGGGCCTGGGCACGCCGCTCTCCCCACCTCCGGAGCTCTCCGGCAGTGCCGGCTCCCCGAGGGCCAGCCCCGGCCCCGGCGCACCCACCACCCCGCAGCGGGAAGCCCCCGCGCGGCTCCGCACGCCGGCTCCTTAAGCGCAGGGCAGAATTCCCCGGCTCCCGGGCCCCTTCCCACCCCCCACGGCCGCCCGAGCCTGCTCAGTCGTGGCCGCCAGACGGTCACCCCCACCCTCCGAGGGGCGCCTGGGGACGCGCCCCCGGGGCGGGCACCGGCGCTGCTACTCCCTGGGCGAGACAAGGCAGAGGCCGAGGGCCGGCGAGGCGAGCCGGCCTCTCCTCAGCCGCTCAGCCCAGCCCAG
>VZRO01007445.1:52419-66528 GCA_013397915.1 Daphoenositta chrysoptera
CCCAGCCCCCAGGGAAAGGCCGGCGAGCGCCCGGAACGGGCCTTGTAAGGCCTTACCCCAGCCTAGGGTTTCTGACCCGTCTGGCAGAGAGGTGAAGAATAGCTGGTCAGCTCGAAAACTTGAGCACACAGGGCGTATACACGGCCTAAAAAAAGAACGTACAATCATATGCGGGACAGGAACATCCAAGCCAACTGCCCCCAAGAAAATCTCAGGCCGGCCCTAAGCAGACCTCTTTCTAAGACAACTTGTGTTTAGACTTCAGACCTATCAGCTACCGAGACTGCGAAAAGCAACTGATTTAAATCAAAAGGGTAGTTCTAGGAAAACAGCCTAGTGAATGGTGAAATGCAGTAAAATTGACTTTTTTTGATACTCTTGACCAAGTATTTTGGAAAGCTTAATCACATGTTAACTGGCAATTGTTTTTAAGAAGTTGTTCTATGGAACTAAAATCAGTATTTTCACAACAAACCCTCACTGGTAGTGTAACTGATGTCTTTGCTGAGATTTCTCAAAAAGTCTCAAAGAATCTCAGTCAGCTTGATCTCCTTCAGTTTGCAGTGAAAATAAAGCACAATGGCTCAGGGAAGATAATAGAACCTTTAGCAGGGTAGCCTGCAGGAAAATTAATTTCAATATTTTTGTTTCAAGCTGTGTATCACACAGCTTCCCGTTTGTCATAGCATTAGCAGGCTACAAGAGCCTGTGACAAACCCTTCCACTGATATTCACTGGGTCATTCCTGAGAGAAGTTACAGTTGCTAAGTTTATGGCTTAGCTTTCCAGGGTCAGTATTTGGAATGAGAAAAATTAAATGAAACGCCTTTTAAATTTAAACACAAATTTACAGTAATTTTCCATCCTGACATACATATGCAGCAATCTGTCACCAGATTCCACTTATCTAGATACAAATGCTAGATAAGCAGAGAGAAGAAGATGGTTGTGACTTAATCTGGACACAGTATTGCTCTGCATCTTATATTTCTTGTTTACAGCATCCATTTGAAAATAGGAGTTGATTTGCAGAATTGTTGGACAGTATTTCAATTTGTGCTTATGAATGTCGAATTATTTCTAAAGGTAAACCACTATATTGATGTCTTTGGCTGAGACAGAAGTGGAAGCATGCTCTTAATTTTTTCATTTCACTAGTAGACTGAGCATCACCTTGGTGAGAAAGACTGCCATGTAACAGTCCCATGATTTCCAATGTCTTACAGTTTAGGGAAGTTTTTTAACCTCTCTTCCTAAACCTCAGTTTAGGAAAAAAAAATTCTTTTGAAGTCTTAAGGCTTAAGAACTGGAAGTTACTTATTTAACACAAAGAGTTAGCAATGTACAACTCAAGCCTTCCATTAGGTTTTTATTTTATTGTCTTACAAGGTCTGAGCACAAGGTAATTACTTGTCCCTGTTCATAAAGCTTTTGGTTATTTTATTTTACAATCCAGCCATTGCAAAACTCACCAGTCTTTAATCTGGGCCTATTTGACGTCCCAGTATCTTCATAAGCAGTGCTGTAATCTTTTTCCACACTGCAGTAAAATTTTCCTCCACTTAGCTTGCAGAAATCTGGTAATTATCAGCTCTGAGACAGGTCAAGCTATTTAAATCTTCCACAGTGCAGTTCTCACCCTCCCCTCTCCAGAAAAACATAACACTGTAAAACTCTTTGGGTATTGTGAAATGCTGGGAATTCAGATCTCTTCCCATATCCCTGAACTAACCTCTCAAGCCGCAGCAGATTCTGCTCCTCCTGAGCCTCGTCCCCCCTCCCTTTGGCCCATAGTCCCCCCACATGTCAGAGTTCCAACTAAGACCTAGTGCTCGGGGACTAAGGGAGTGCTGCCAACAGGAAACATCTGATTTCCAGTGCTTTTTCTCCACAGCTTTCATGGAGAGGCTATTTAGTTAGCAGCACCTCAAATCTGGGCAGGAGGCCAAAGAATAAAGTTAGTTAGCTGTTCATATCACTATCTGTTTATTTTGACATCCCAGATGCCTAAAAATTGCATCCATCAGTGGTCTCTTCCTCTCATGCTCGAGCAGCAGGCAGCCCCACAGCCCTCCCATACTCTCTTATAGGAAGTTTGGCCACTGACAGTCCAGTTTTAAAATGCTTCAAGAAAAATAATTTGGGATGGGGACTCTTTGCACCACAGCACATTTACATGTAGGGGGTCTCAAGGGAGCCCTCATGTAACAATACTTTTCTGATAAGAACTTAACCTGTCTTCTCTGACTTCCTTTTTTCTTCCCCTACAATGGAATCTGCAGCAGGGCTCAACAGCCCTGCTTGTTGCTCTGGCTCTTACAAGTCTGCAGTGCAATCTGTGTGCACTCCAGTTACAACAGACCCGGAGTAAAGCCTGAGTCAACCCCCCAGGGGATACTGCTTTGCCGATTTTCCTTAAGACAAACAGCACAATGCCAAAGAATCAACTGGAAATGACAGGAGAGACAAAGGCAGTGTGACAGATTTCAAGGCAATACTCTCCTCTTTTTGCAACCACTTTGTCCTGCCTGAAAGGCTGGCTTTTGAAGGTTATCTTTATTGATTCGTCTGTATTGATCCACATGAAAGCAAGAGACAAATCAGACACTGAGCTTGCACAAATGTCACCCCCAGAACAAGCACAGGCAGCCACAAGTAGACTGTCCTGGATCAAACACTGCACAGCACCTCACCGGCAAATTTGACGCAAGCCTTCCACCTTCAAAAAATTATTACACCTCTTAAATAACTGGAAGTGTTCCTGGAAGTCTCATCTCTGAACATACTAGGATCTCCTTGAATCAAAAGTGGCCCTAAGATGCCTAGCTTTAAACTAATCCTCCTTGAACCAAGGATGGTCTGAGATGTCTGTATTTGTGATGAAACCAGCTAGAGCAGGCAAGTAGATGGCATTTCAGAGAGCTTCAACAGAGATTAATCTTCCAAAGTAATATCCATTCAGTTAGTTTTATGTCATCCTTTTGCATCTGATTCAAGTACCACTCAGTGTTTTGGATGGCTAAGTGATTCATTTTTCTTCTCATGCCCTGCAGGAAGAACAGATGGCACAGTCAGTACACCGGATATTTAATAGACAATGATACAATGAAGGCTGGTATCAAGTTTCAAAATTAAGTTATGGTAACTGTTTCCCACAGTATATTTAAAATTAAGCTATGATAACTGTAACCAACTTCCATTCATGAGCAACATGAGGGAAAATTCAGACCTACAATCATATTGACTGCTAACCCTCCAAGACGGCTTGCTTTGCAAATGGCACAGAAGTGGTATCCATTTCTTACTTGCTTATGTGTGAGGAATACTTGAAAGAGACTTTTCCCAATTAGACAAGATCTTCCACACACCTTGAAAATAACAATGTTTCTTAAAAGACTGTTTTCTCGTAATATAAGGAAAAGTTACAGACTTGGAAAAGGTATATTTTAAACAAGCTATAGCATTTTTTCATTGAGATAGCATCCAGTTAAACTCAGTGTCTTTAAAAAATCCCAGATTTAAAATGCTTTAAGCCATAAAAAAACCCCACCTTTAAAAAGGAGGCAAAATAATACCTGACTTGAAAACAATTTCTTAACCTGCTAACAAGGAGTTCAGGCCAGATTACCTGATTTTCAGGGCTTTTGACAAGTTAATCTTTATACTGAAGTTTTTGAAAAGATGGTCGGTTTGAAAAAAAGAGGGAAGGGGGTTTCATGGGCAGTACACCTGGCAGAAAAGTTTTAGGGCAGCTTGCTGTGACTGTATGTTGATAATTACAGAAAAACAGTTCAGTGGTAAGAAGGAGACCCCAAAGTATATGTGCCCATTTGGTCATCCAAACTTAACACTGTTTTACTCTAAAATGAAAAGTAGATACAAAAACCTGTTAGCACAATTTTCTCTACTTCAAAGAGGATTTTGGAACACAGAAGTTCTGAAGGTTGTGGCAATGAAGGGCTCATAAATCAGAGTAAAGCATAAAAAGAAGCTTTTAACTTACCTGAAGCTAGTTTACAAACCACATTCTACATGCATGTAGAATTGTTCTAAGGCCTCAATTTCTTGCAATTTCTCATTCCTAACATTGGGTCTTCCATAAAATATCTGTTCTGCCAGCTCAATTCCAGAGCATGGCAAAGCTTTCTTCAAATAATATCCCTTGCATTGGTTTATTCTTATCAAAAGCACAGTAGAAATTCTTTGCAAAGTACCAGTGAGCAACCTTAATCCTATATTTGATGCAGAAAAGCAACAATGTTCTTACTAAGTTTTAAAATAAAGGTTATTTTCAAGAATAAATTAGATTAGTCTGCTCTCAAGGCCATTCAGAGATATGATTTGAATGGATAAAAACCACCTGCTCTGTGGGTGTGGAGTCTGTCATATCATGTCTCCCCATGCTAATCACCATTTAAAAACTCACTTCAGCCAGTTTAAACCAGAAAATACTGAGACTGAAAACAAAACAAACCAGACTGGCTCATCTCAATCTAATTTACCTGAATCTGAATAGGTGGGACTGTAATATACTATGTCTATGCCTAATCTACTGTTCTCATTTTTTATTCAAGCTTCTGTAAGTTTTTACAAAGGAAAAAAGAATTACTTTATTTCCAGAAACATGGCCCAAATTACTAGTTTCCCTGTATTGTCAGAGATACTAGGAAAAAGCAGTGATTTACTGTAGTTTCTACAGGATTCTGCAACTTCCTTCCCAGTGTGGTTAAAAAGCATGCACCACAGTTGAGTGGACAGCTGGTGACTGAAATGCTATCTATACTCTAACTGCAATTGCAGCTGTCATCTTTGTTAAGTTAGTAAAATGTAATCAAGCCCTTACTGCATGTGCATCTATGTTGTCTTCCTTTCTAGGCTGCTTATTCTTCCCCACAAAAATTGACCATTAAGTTGAGAATGTATGTTAAAAACCCCCAGCAAATGGTGGTTTTCTGTATTATGCAATGTAAGAACTCAACACAGAGTATCCAGACTTTACACTTCTGGCAGATTCTGTTTGTGTTTTGCGTGTATATCCTGAAACTTTAATGTAGTCTCAGCACTGTGTCACTTCCTCCTCTCCCCTGTTCTAGATAGGAGCTACAATCATAGCCCAACAAATAATATTTGTTTAATTTTTCTCCTCATCATTAGGGTCTGTCATTCAGTGCTGGGGTACAAGTTTCAGGTGCTCTGTATTAGAAAATCATGGAATAATTTAAGTTGGAAAAGACCTTTAAGATCGTCAAGTCCTGCCATCAACCTAGCACTGCCAAGTGCACCACTAAACCATGTCCCTAAGCACCACATCTACATGTCTTTTAAATATCTCCAGGGATGGGGACTCCACCACTGCCCTGGGCAGCCTGTTCCAATGCTTTTTAGTGAAGGAATTTTCCCCAATATCTAAGCTAAACCTCCACTGATGCAACTTCAGGCCACTTCCTCTTGTCCCATTGAATATTACTTGGGAAAACAGACTGACCTCCACCTGGCTACAACGTCCTTTCAGGCAGTTGTAGAGAATGGTAAGGTCCCCTGAGCATCCTTTTTTCCAGGCTAAACAATTCCAGCTCCCTCAGCTGCTCCTCATAAGACTTGTTGTCCAGACCCTTCTCCAGCTCCCTTGCCCTTCCTGGGACACGCTCCAGCACCTCAATGTCCTTCTTGTAGTGAGGGGCCCAAAACTGGACACAGGACTCAAGGTGTGGCCTCACCAGTGCCGAGTACAGAGAGACAGTCACTGCCCTGGTCCTGCTGGCCACTTTATTTCTGATACAAGCGTGGCATTACCAGCAAGTATTACGAACCAGAATCTGTACTCTAAAAGCTGTATCCTCAGTTCTTTTACCAAGTCAGTAACACACACACAGAGGACCACTAGGACATTCCACTTGCACATTTACTAGTTATATTATTAAAGAAGTCCCATAAACATAATAATACTTATTTTCCTGAAGAAACAAAGGTTTTTCCCCATGTTATTGTTCAGAAACTGCTGTCAGTTTCTTCACAGACAGAGAATGCTGCAAGAATCCTAAGGACTTGAAAGGCTCTAGTTCGATAATAATTTTCTCCCCGCTCTGCCTCCCCTAACACTGCAGTGTTATTCAATCCTTTTCACTCCCTCACTGCTGTGCTACCTGCTGCACTATGTTGCAATAACTCTTAGATCAAGGCAAATTGGATTAAAAAACACACACAAAAAAAGAATTCTTTAGACACCTGGGGAAGAGTAAGCTTTTAACCTGTATCAGTTCTATAATCCAGTTCAGGTAATTCAGATGCAAAAGCAGGTGCAGCATCCCAGCAAAAACAATGTCCTAGCACTGGAAGTGAAGAGCTAAGAAGCTTGAGTTAGAGCATATTATACCTTGAGATTCTCTCCTCCCAGCAAAAGATTTATGAAGAGAGGTAAAGCACAATAAAAGCAAGACTATTCTATTTTCAAGTACTTAAAGTACTTGGAAACAGATCATAACTAAAGCAGATCACAGGCTTAGTAACTTTATTATACGGACTAGCTCCTTTTCACAACTACTCATCAGACTACTCAAAATCCAGCTAGCTAAAAAAACCCCTTCAAAAACAGTTGAAAATTCTATTATTAACATTGTAAAAGCTGTATTTTGAAGATAACAATGAAAATGCTGGAATTAAATCTTGTTTCATGTGTGCATTTCTATTGAAGCCTGTTGTTTTTAAGAAGTTGTTCTATGGAACTAAAATCAGTATTTTCACAACAAACCCGATATTGTGGAAGTAAAATGAAAGCATTGTTTGTGTAATAGTTTTAACACTATCCTAAAAGCAGATCTACTCAAACATGCAGCCATAATAACCATCCACAAAACTCAGGAAAGCAATCTTTCATTATGCCTATGGACCTAAACTTTTAAATGAAATTCTAAAAGAAATACCAATAAAAACTTTGCTGTTGGATCTGTGGAGTTTCCCCCTTCTTTGGAACAGGGGAAGAACACCTATGACACTAGCAGTTTGTAACTATGGCTAGTTGAAAATGGTAAAATCACTGTGTTGTGTATGCAGTTGCCAGGTGGTCATGAAGTGCAGAGCTCCCCTTTGGAAGGCTTCAAGGCAGCAAAGGTTACAAACGCAACCTACAGGCTCTAAGCATTATTTGTACAGAAGGACTTTCTATGAAATATTTTTTTACCCTCACGGCGAGGAGGGTTATTTCTACTTAATAACCATAGGGCAGCGCTACCAAAACCATCACATATATGAGACCAGTACCCCTGCTCCTGACCCCTCATTATGTGGTTGGCATATCCAATACCATTCTGTAAGAACGCAAGCAGCTGCTCTCTGTAACCAAATAGGTAACGTATTTGTTCCCTTTTCCTTATTATAAGGCCCCAGAGGCCCAGTGAACCAAGCTGAAAAACCAAACAAGGTTTGTCCTTCTTCTTCCCCTCCTGACCTACCTCAAGGTTTCTGGGCAATTACTCCCTTCCCTGCCAGCCCTGAAGGCTCCAGGCATTCAGCCAGGGAGGTGCTGTTGTTGACCCTGAGGAAGCCTAACAGCACATAGAGCTATAAGTTAGGCTGTATTATAAATGCTGTGTTAGGCTACTTCTAAATTGGACTACGTTGATTCTGCTTCTAGAAATGCTGTGTCATTCCAGTGGTAAATTCTGTGATATAATTATTATAATAGCCTGCTAAAAAAACCCGAAAGACTTTAATTGTGACTAGAGGTTGTCATCATCATTCTGCCCAGGATCCCTAAAGGAACCTGTCTGTGCCTTTAGCATTGGGTGACACAGGTATGGGTATCTCAGGACTGAGCACATGAAGTCAGTCTCTGTGTAGGCCATATATGTATTACCAAACAATGGGAATACCCTGTTCTTAATGTTCTTTCTGCCTGGACCAGGCACCTAACTTTCTGTCAGACTCAAGGGGACCACAGAGCAATCACATCCTGTACCACACACGTTCTTCAAGTTCAGCACCTCGCCCCAAATACCAGACTTACTGTTTCTGCGTGGGAAGTAAACAAAGCGTTCCATACTATCATATTCAGAAGTTACCAAGAACACTGTTTCTACTATAGCCCAGTCAGCTCAGTTCCCCTGGAAAATACTGTTTTCACTATCAGTGTAGAATAAAACAAAGGACAAAGAGACTTTGCTCTCCTCTCTGAAAGATGCAGGAGCACTCTGGAAAGGCTGCTGTCATCTCAGTAATACACCAATGCCCATCCTGCCCCAAGCTGCCAAATCAGTTATGGTAACAGCTGAGCTTTCCAGATTTAGGGAGTGTTTTAGGACTCCAGCTTCTGACTCATCCTCACTGACAGGACAGCTGGAGAGGTTAAGGACATCTGACAAAGGCATTTTGAGTCATCCCACTGTCTAGAGGATAAAATCAGTATGATTTGAATCAAGAGTCTAACCCTTTAAATACTGATTTGAGATAACTAATGTAAGCCATCATTGCTATAGTTATTAACTAGCACAAGTGTTTGAAGAAAAGGTTGTATTGTAGAACAAATTAATATAAAAACAGTAAGGTAGGTGGACATGATTTTTCAAAAAAAGCTTGGCTAACCCACCAAGATTTGGATACTGACATGCCAGAAGTGACATATCAAGTATGCACAGGTATTTAAGACTCACTTCCCAGAGTATTCTGACAAAGATCCAAGTGTGGATGCAATGCTCATTTGAGTGTTGAAGGGTCCTGACGCAGTATCTTCCACTGTGATCCACATGAAATAGCATCAGTTCTGCTTGTTCCTTCTTTCTTGAGGTAATCTACATTTGTGCCAGAGACACGGTGCTCCCTGCTCATCCCTGAGTGGCTGTTGATGAGAACAATACCAGTGCAAAGCTGTTCATACTGACCCAAACATGTACAGAATTTTCACTTCAAAACCTTTTCTACCATGAGGGAAAAGGAACCGTGTTAGAAGACACCAATATTAAATACGTAAGTATTACTACATACAAGACTGTGGGCGTATGCAGCTCTATTTAGATACTGATCTGGATCTGGTAAGGAATACAGAAATATTGCTATGAATCAACTACTTACTCAAGACTTTTTTTTTTGTGCATAGGCGTCAGACAACACAAATTTAACTATGGTGTTACTGAATTAAGCATGTCATACACTGATAACAAACAATTTTTTTCTTTTAATGAAGAATAAACTGCTTTATTGCTGCATAAACAAGTAAAGAACCAACTCTTAATTTATGGATTAAAGATTTATAGCAGGAGTCAGAGGCTGACAAGCACCGTATATGCCTGGCCAGTTCTATTTACTATTTTATCTCTTTTCTAAAGGGAAAGCTTCCTAGGGCACGCTGTCAGAGCACTGGTAAAAATGGAAAGAGCCATTACATCTAGCCCTACCACCTGTTTTCTTTTTTCCACTGTGGGATCACAAGATCTATGACTCTTGCTTAACAGCAGTTTAAGTTCAAGGCTCTACCAGTGGAAGCATTACTCCTAAAGTATGCTCAAAAATCCTAGGGAGCCTGCTGCAAAAACTGCACTTCGTGTACTACAGGCAGCTGTAAGTTTGTTAGTATATTTAGATCAATAATCACTGAGGTAAAGCAAGAAGTGGCAACCTCTGCTGCTTTGTAATTATACTGTGCTTTATACCACAACATTCCAACACAATGGTTTCGTTTTGGATGAAGATTATCCAGTGAGAATCACCCACCTCTCAGAAAATAGAGCTTTCTAGCTGAACAGGAACGTATCCTTTTTTAGGCTCCTTCAATTCCTAATGTCTTGGAAAACACATTCAGATTCTTCCTAAGTCTGAGACAACATGTTTCACACTGCCTTACCTAATCACAAATAAACTTTTGCTCTTTGCTTTCCACAAAACACAAGTCATTCCACCAGAAAAAAGAAAAAAAAAAATTCCCCATAGACACTCTCAACAACTGTCACAAATGCTGATTTTAAATTTAAAGCTTCCAAATAAGATTTTTGTCAAAAATAGAGGCTTCTTGATTTTGCAGTAGTAGTCAAATGTATTAGGGCTAAACACACCACAGAATTTTATGTTTGATTTTTATTGTTAGTGACTTAACAGTATCTTAGCATCATCATTCTATGTACTCTGAAAACATTTATAGGCAGATGAACTGCAAGGAATGTGGACAAGGGAAGCCAGCTCATGCTGTAGAGTGGAACAGATAGTTCTAGCATACTAAAAATAAAAAGAAAGCATTAACACACCATGTGCTGTGCAACCCCAAATTATTTTGAAGTGTTCCGATAAAAGGTAACCATGACAAAACTTCAGACCTACTGAAAAAGACAACCAAAAATGACTGAAGCCAGCCACATGCCTCATTGCATAAAATAGGCAGAAGTTTTAACTAACAATTTCATTTCTTTGATTTTATGCAAACTGTAGGGTAACATGCATCCAGTCATAGAGTTTTTCTTGGTAACAAGATTAGTAACTATGCCAGACAGGAGTTGAAATGCAAGTGATGAGGCAAATTTTGGTTTGTACAAAACCCACCACTATGTTTTTCTTAAATGACTGACTAGTCTTGCACCTCAGTTGTAGTAACTTCTTATGGAGTAAGTTCCATCTTAACCCCTGTGTTCATACTTCTGTGCTGATGCACATTCTCTCTCATACTGTATGAGCAAAGCAGTAAAAAAGGAAAGAGGTCTTCACTAAAGCAAAGGATCTTATTAGTAAGTCAAATTATTTGACATCACAGAATCCTGTCATTTCAACTATATGTTAATTTTCAGCATTTCCGGAAGCCACAGGCAACATGGGTGCATCTGTGTGCATACACAGTAAATAGTCAACAAACAAATGATTTTTTTTTTCCCATAACTTTAAACCGAGAATAGGAACCAGAACTGGATTATTTCTTAGAATGTTGCAGCTAATGATCTTGCAACTGGGGAGAAGCCTGAGGAGACTTATGAGAGGTAAGTGTTTTAAAAAACAGAAATGCTTCAAACCACAACACAGTAGACAAATTCTACTGACTAGAGCAGGGAAGGGGTGAAATAATTTAATGGCACCACAGCCTTGTGCTAATCTTAATCTAGTTTTCACTTTGTTTGTAAAGTGGTGGCAGTTTTGTATGCCCCGCAGCAGAGCTGTGAAATCAGCTATCTACACTCTGAGTTCCTCAGGACTGCCAGCAAGCTTCTCAGCCTCAGCCTGGTTGAAGTGCTCACTCATACATTTCAGATAACCAGCTCCAATTACAGGAGCATACAGATGGCAATCACTACATATTCTTAAGCTTTTATTCTGTTCTCTTGGAGTCAAAACACTCCAGTCTGCCTATCAACTTATTTGGTCTTCTGCTTTCTTGCAAAGAAATCAAAGCATGGCATCAAAACAGGACATGTTTGCTCAACAGCTTCTCAACTCCAGCCCGCCAGAAAATATGGAGGAAAATGCAATCCACTTCATCCATATTCAAAGCTTCATTAAATTACCATTCTGCAAGATAAGCTGACAAAAAGATATGTTAAAGATTAAAACACTCATAACCATATTCTAGAAGGGGGGCTTTAAATCAAAAGATGCCCAGTTCAAGTTTGTCAGATTTTACCTGGCAGCTCTCAAATATTATTGAACTGTCTGAAAGAGCTGCAGTTGATTCAAAACAGCAACAACTTCACATGTCTTTGTTTTGTTCAAGAAGAAAGATGGATTTCACGAGCATATCTGATGACAGTTCCAGAGTCCACAGTGTATGTTCATTCTGGCATATCTATATGCTGAATACTACTCAAATTCCCTTTTAAGAGCCTAACTAGAATGCCTGTTCTTAACTCAACAGAGAAGTTGCACTAACAACTGGCATTTGCACTCGTTGGGTAGGGAGGTAAAAAAAAAAAACCAAACCCATTCCAGCTTCAGACCAACACTGAAGCTACCATTCTGAAGCCTTTGCTTTTGTACATGGCAGAACTTTACACTCAACAACAAGAACTAAAATGCATGTGTGTCTCATTATTCCCTTGGAACAACTGTTTGACCACAACAACTAACAGTGACTGAACACTTTGTCCTCACCACTGCCCACTTCTGCCTTAACTCCACTTCCAACACAAACAGAAAACCCAAACAAACAAAAATGTCCCCAAATTCTCTTTTTAATTCATAACCTACCAAGTAAAAATGCATAATACCCTGACAACCAGCAGGTCTGTAAGGAAAAAGTCTGCACAGAAAAAAGGGTCCTGTTTCTCACTTCTTCTTCTGTTGTTCCTTTCAACAGAAGGGAATGCTCCCAGCCTCCTTGTATCTTAATGGAGCTTTCTAAAGCTCCATTTCTTCTTCTTCTTAATTCATGAGTAGAACAGGACAGGTAGGGCTGTGGAGTGGCACACTTTTTTGAGCCATCTCATTGCTCTTTTTCGACATCCAAACATGTAATGTCTCCCGAGCCTTCCCAAAATGCCCTCCTGCCCCAATAATGCTGTTCCTTTCTCCTACTGCTTTGCCCATTTTTAGTTCAAAACCAGCTAGCTCAAACCAGCTGTGATCACAAGCTAGAAAACGCTGAACCAGCTGTCATGAATCAGAGCAACTTCAGCCACAGCTGAAGGCAAACAGGATACGATAAGGAAGGACAGTGGTTTAACTTGCTTACAGAAAAGCTGTCCCCTCATTGTTACACAATGCTAAAATTCAGGACCAGTGTGTTTCCTTGCTTAGCTAGATCTGAAAATTCTGGTACTGTTTTCCTCCTAAAAGTAAGTGCACTGCTTTAACTCTTCAGCTGTCCTTTTCTGTGTTTCAGAAGTGTCTGCTCTGACTCTTCATTGATCAAGACCACCAACTCCAGCTTCAACTTTGGTTCTGCTTTCTGTCCCATCACATTAATTTTCCAAACTCTGAAAGGAGAAAAAAAAAAAAAACAAAAAAAAAGGCAACTCAGGGGTTGCTTTTAAGAAAAAAAAAAACAACAAAAAACCAACCCAACAACAAAAAAACAAAAACCACCAAAAAAACCACCCCAAACAGAAAGAAACGAGAAACTAAAAAATCCCAGCCCGAAACTTTTCCCTATACCAGGCTTCTGTTTTCTTTGAAACAATTAAATCTTTATTCAGTGTAAAGGAAAATAAAAATAAAATTCTTAGCTGTATGGTCCTATTTCATTTATGACACAAGGAATTATCCAAGTTTAATTTAGATTATACAAAGAATGTAAGGAGGAGACTGGTACAGTCACAAATGGGGAAATGACAGAATTGAATAACCTCTAAGATGGCCTTGCTTCAGCACTGCTAAGGGGCAACAGAGAGGGTAGATCTTCAGTAGAGTCACAGAATCATAGAATTAGCTAGGTTGGGAAGGATCTTGGACATTGGCAAGTCCAACCTGTGACCTAAGACCTCCTTATCAACTAGAACGTGGCACTAAGTCCACATGCAGTCTCTTCTTAAACACCTCCAGGGACAGTGACTCTACCACCTCCCTGGCAGCCCATTCCAGCAGTAGGCTCGCTCTTAAGTGTAGATCTTACCCAGTATATGAGGGCTTTAAACTTCAGTCATTGATAACACAGATTTGTGGATCAACATCATCAAGGACCAAGAATGGGCTTCCTAACACCGTTATTTCCAAATCCAGAAATTTGATTCATTGAATTTACCAAAGTTCCTTTTTCAGAGAAAAGTAAATTTTCTGACATTTTGATCATCATCATTACATTTACACAATAATTTTTATCCTCAGTGTTGTTTAGTGTTTTTATGGGAACTTTTGTAGGCAGAATATCAACCTCAATATCCAAACAGCTTGATCAGCAACAGTTCAGTATGTGTCACAGAAAGGAACATGGTCCTCTGATGACTGCAGCTCTGAGGCCACCAATTATTTTTTCTACTCTTTCAGCAAGGCACACTATTTTTATACAGTCCCTCAAAAACCCTCTCCTCTCTGAAGGCTCCACACCCCGTTTCTATCTATATTTTAACTGTACCAGAAGTTTGAAACAAATGAATCTTTTAAAATCCAGAAAATGGATCTTTTCTAATCCAGAAAATGGATCTGGCACTTTAAAATTCGGTAGGGAAATGTGCTCCCAGGTGACAATCCCAAGAATATTAAAAAAAAAAA
>VZRO01007445.1:66561-105756 GCA_013397915.1 Daphoenositta chrysoptera
TCATTTAATTAAAAATTTTACCCATCATTGCTGAATTACAGCCCCTTACAACTAGTATGTAAAAGATTAAACTCAAGTTACATAACATTCTTTCTCAATATTTCCGATATTATGTAGTATAGCAAGACTTTATGTAGTATATCTTTCAGGAAGTGAATATTTTCCAAATGAGTCTAAAAATAAAGCAAACTCCTCAATTTCCAAATATTGAGACTACTCTGCTAACAGTATAGTGTGACTACTAAAATATTTTTTTAAACTTTGAGATTCTTTGTCTCAAGACTGAATAAATGTCATTTCAACACTGCATGATATTAACTTGAATGTTTAAAAATAAACATATTCTCAAGAACAGCAAGTTAGAATGACCATGTGTAGGTAGTAAGAATTACTGTCATATGTGGCATCTTTGCACAATGCCATGAAGAATATGCTTTTTTCAATCAGATGTTTGACCCTGAAAAATATACAGCAGAACACATGAGAACTGTTGCAGTTAAGCAGCTGTTTTTCCCTTTTAATTTAAACACTCCCACCCCTCAACACAGACTACCCAAAAATTGCACTGGTGGTATGCAGAATGGGGCAAGAGTGCTCTTACAGGGAGGTCACAAAAGTTACTCCATATTTTTCTGTGTATACACTCCTTGTTGTTTTCATATAGAATTATTAAATCCCACATCGGCAATGAGAAAAACAAAACTGCAAAACCTCCATTTGCTGCATCAGTGTTGTTTTAGGTGATGGTAATTATTACCAAGCTAAAAAGCTAATGAGAATTAGAGCCTAGGGGCAAATGAAAAATCTCTAAGAGAAAGAATTCCTTTCACTGCATCTTAGGAAGGGCCAAGTAGAACTGACACTATATATATTAACTAACTGTTAATTGGAACATCTATCCATAAGCTAGGAATTCAAGTGCAGACTGAGTGAGCTTGAGCCATGACAGAACAAATTTGTGTTGAACATCACCAGTTAGTCTAGAGAAGAGCTATAAGTTCTTGGGGTTTGTGGTAGGACAGTTACTGGTCAAAAATACAGGGAAAAAACCAAACAAACATAAAAAATTTTATGGGAATAGAGCCCAGCAGTTTTCAACTTCTGTCTCAAATGTATGGATCATGAATTACTTTTAAGGGACCTGCAAAAGACATCTGGTAAAACCAAACCTACATCTGCTAATATCACAAGTGCTGTATGTATATATATGTATGTTCTTACCCATCACTTTCATCACCAGTGACAGGACTCGAGGAAATAGCCTGAAGCTCTTCTAGGGGAGGGTTAGGTTGGATATCAGGAAAAGGTTCTTCACCCAGAGGATGGCTGGGCACTGGAACAGGCTCCCCAGGGAAGTGATCACAGCACCAAGCCTGGCAGAGTCCAAGAAGTGTTTGGACAATGCTCTCAGGCACATGGTGTGACTCTTGGGGTGTCCTGTGCAGGACCAGGAGCTGGACTGGTGAATTCCTTCCAACTCAGCATATTCTGTGATTCTGTGATTACAATTTTTCCAGGAGCTCCATTCAGAAAGAGGCTTAAAACAGATTTAGATATAAAATTCAAACACCACAAGGTTTACTATGTTAAAAAAAGGTTCTGAAAAATGTTTCCCTCCTTTACAAGCACTTGTGTAGAAGTTTAAAATTTAAATCACTCAAATAGCTATGAAGCAAATCCATGATTTGTAACCAATGCTATTTTCTTTATATAATTGCTCATCACCTCACATATTTTACAAAAGGAGTAAAACCCCACTAACTCTCACATTTAGATTACTTCAATATCAAGAAATGAAGTTTTCTAAACTGGATCTGAAAAAAGAGAATAAAATTCAAAGAGAAACCCACAGGAGATACTATTGTACAAACACACATAATGCAGAACACCTGGCTCAAATGTTTTCAGAAAGTAAAAGTTTCACTATCGTTTTCACTTAACTGTTTTTTTGGTTTTTTTTGTATCAGGCCAAGAGTTGGACGTTAAGGTTGTAATGTGATATTTGTGTGGGGAGGGAGGGAATGTGAACTGGAGAACAGACCACTTGCCACTCCAGTCAGTAAAAATAATTCTTCCTACATCAGCCTAACTCTAGATGTTCATTCATGATCAAGATAAGCTACATGTCTGTTATTGTTTGCAATCGTAAGACAAAAACCTCAGAACCATGAGGTGGCATTAACTATATTAAATTCCTCTGTCCTAACATAAGGGATGCTTATGCCCTAACATAAGGGAACTTCCAAACCAACAAAAGACGCATGAATCAGAAGAGTACTGATACCCAGGTAAGGATAGATAAGGTAAGGATAACCTACTAGCAACTGACCAGAATTTATTTAATGTATCATTTTCAAGAGCCATAATAAAAAGCCATGAGTGCTTGCAGAAGACTACAGCTAGAGGTTTATAGATTACTTATGAGAGTATTGTAATTTCAATGACATTCAAAACACAGAGACCTGGCTTCTTCAGATAATCTTTAGAAGACTTGAGGAGTGTTTGCACATTTTACTAGAAAAGTAAATGCACACAGTTTATGAAAACATATATGTTTGGCCACTAGGCTGTATTTTCTGCTCTTAAAAAATCAGGTTTCTCAATAACTAATTAGATCACAGACAAAAAAAAATCGACTTGCATACTGAACAGCCATTAACCTTACATTGCCTGCAAAAAAAAATGTTCTTGCTAATGGAACAGAGGTACTACAGGGATTTTTGACAGTATAAAAACCACCACAGCAAAGGCGTCTTGCTGGCTCCCTCCTCTTGATTATTTTAATTGCCTAGACAGATATGTCATATTGATACGTCTTATATACAAACACACACATTTATAAGATAAGGAAAGATGTTAAATATTTCACCTGAAATACCTCAAAATAATCAGGTATAAATAAAGAATTCTGAAAAGAAGCAATATGAACCACCACACTATTTTACCTGTTTAAGCCAAAATTTGTCTTGGAAGTCCGTACTGCTGGCAAACACAGGTGGACACCAGTATGCTCCTCTGTGTCAGAAGTATATAAGTAAGCTGAACATAATCACACAATTTTAAACTATAGCAAGTTTTATGGTTTACATCCCTCTGTAGCTATGGTTACTCAGCGCCTCAAGAGAGCTGTTGATGCTTCATTTGTTTCTCCATTCAGATCAATAACTTCTTTTCAAAGGGATCTTTTTCCCTTGAAAATTCAAGGAAAATATTTCAGTAAAAATACTCAAAATCTTAAAAAAGCCCAGCATTTACAGAAAAAGGTGAAGGGAAATTGGCATTTTGTAAGCGATGCTAAACTCTTTAAAACAATCATTGAATGCTTCTTTCTTCATGGAGTAAAACCTATTTATGTGAAAACAGAAAATCTGTGGAGATTAAACAGAGCAAATAAAGAGGATATTATTGGCACATTCTAACACTTCATTAGTTAAACTGCTTTTGAGTGTAATCATTATCTCAAACAGGGAATAATCTTGCAGAAAGTAGATCTCAAACAAGTTTCTAGTATCCCTCATTTAGTAACTAAAAGGGAACAATAAATGTAATCCTGTGAAGCATTGTGCTGCTCATGCACACAAATTAGTTTTAAAGCAAACAAACATGGCATGGTGATAGATTACACCTCCTTGTACATGAAACAGGGATGACCTTTAGGTTCCCAGAGTTATAAATGTGGGTCTCACTCATTAAAAACATGCTCTAAGTTGGTGGTGAAACATGCCAGAGGCACTACAAAGCAAAATTTTCCATTTTGATTTAGACAAATTTTGTTTTCCAATTTACTTGCAATTCACATTGATTAAAGAGAACTTTACATCTTGAATATAAAATCCCCTAGACCTGAAAAGTGCATATGGTAAACAAGAGAGGAGGCAACTGCTGTGATTACAAAGAAAAGCATGTTGTTCAGTCTCAGTAATGGTTGCCATGTTGCTGCACATTTAGATCTTGAAGACTGCAAGTCAGGCAGTGTATCTATGGAGAGATAATTCCTTTTATTAGTTTAACTAATATAACTGGAAAAAAGACCTGATGTGCATCTGGGCCACAAAAGCCTTCTGAGGTCACCGTGTGACCAAAAGCTTGTGTGGCACCTGGTCCCATTATAAGCCAGAGTAATAAAAGACAATTACCTCTCTCCACAAACCTCAGCTGATATATATCATTTTATCACACTCAGTCACTGCAAAGAGATGATAGTGAAAAATCAGGATACTGGTTTAGCAAGACTCATGTACCTTCATAATACAGAATCTCTCAAGACTGTTACAGCACTTCATCAAAATATCATGTGCAGCAAAAAATCTAGGCCAAACGAACAAAAAGCCTTGATATATCAGAAAGCACTACATTTTAGGGAACTCCCTAGATTGAGAAAGTGGCACCCCTACATGCTTATGTTAATTTTGTAATGCAATTCCGTGGAAAAAAGCAGCAGAAAGGAATTGAATCCCAGGGGACAGGGAAGAACACCATATTAAACACAATTATTGCAATGGTGTTTAATAAAAGAAATTCCTGTATTACTGGAGTTGTTTCTCTTATAAACAAGAAGCAACATAGGAGAGGAAATTACCAACAATCATCATGAACAGATGAAAAGAGATGGTGCTTCAGCTGAAGGAGTGGAGATTATCCAAGGTACTGACATTGACTGTCTCCTGAATTAGCATTAGATCAACTCTTCAAGAAAGTATTCAAAAGCTGAGAAATTATCTCAGTGAGGTACCAATCTTCAGCTGATGCCTTGGCTTTTACCACCAGGGGTTCTCCCAGAAAAAAAAGTTGTACAAGAACATGCTAGGCAATTTAAGTTCCACGACTTTCTTTTACAATACAGGATTTAAAATTCTGCTTAAGAAATGCATTCTCATAAATCGGTTGCACATCAGGCTTAACTGAGTAACTCAGCAACAGGCATAAGGCACTCCAGGCATGCTACATTTCAGCCACCTTCAGGCATCTAAAAAGATGACATCTAAGCTAATGAATCCAAATTCAGGGAGCCATGAACATCTAAAAGGTAATTTATTGCATCCTGGAAGAAGGTTGTAGGAAATATAAAAAAAGGTAAAGGGATTTCTAAGGGTGAGAAATAAAAGCAGGCTATAAGGATAAAGCAGAAAGATTTTAGGAAATAGCTTCACCTGACAAAATATTAAAGAAGATACAATTATACATTAAAACAAGGACATGAGAACAAAGAGCCATGGTCTTAGGCCTAGCTGAGAGAACTTTTAGAAGTTGCAGAAAATACACTTAGCAAGAGAAGATAAAATTAAGCTTAATAATGGAATATTATGCATTGGTATATAAGGTATAAAACAAGTAGGTATTGTTTTAACAAATGTACGTGCAATATAGAAGATTGGTTGAAACAGCTGTCTATAACCTCTAGAGCAACTGCTATTGGCTGAGAAACTTTTAAGAGTGTTCGGTGGTCGAGGGGTCTCAGGTTTTTTTTGTCTGCAGTGCGAGCTTGTGTTATCTCTAATGTCTCTAGTTACTTTATGAGGCAAATAAAATAATATAAGCTCATGGAGCATCTGTCTTGGAACCCTGTCCTGTTTGATGGATGTTGCAAAGGTGACTTTAGAGATCTAATTTTCAAGTTAGAGTTCCTCAGTTCAGTAGTTAGATTATGTTTTGTCTACCCTGCTTGGTATGTGGTCACAAAGAAAATTATTACTAAATTGGTGAGTACTGGGATTCTAAAGATGTTACTTAGGAATGTGGTTCAGCATTGGTAAAATAGGGCAATGCTTTACAAAAGTCAGATGCAGTGGCCCAGTTATGAAAAGCAGTACACAGCAAGCTGTTAGCTAACACATTTCATTAGCAGATCAGTCCAATCTCATTAAGAAGACCCCTGTGGCAACCAACAGGTGCGCAATTTTATAATGGGATAGTTTTCCAGAGAAAAACTGGAATTACTGTTTCCCAGCAGTGCTCAAACTTACAAGGATTTTGACTTGAGGATGATGGTACAGAAAAGAAAATAAGTAACTCCCACCTCTAAACCAAGGAAGAATGCACATGCTCAGCTCTGATATATACCAGCTTTAGAAGGATTTAACATACTGTGGAATCCATTACATCGTGCTTTCCTTGAACCTGGTGAACTAACACCTTGTCACTCTCCTCTAGATCATACTTACCAATATCTGTCCAAGGTAAAATTCCCTAAAACAACGGGAAGGGTTGTTCCCACTGAATAAAAGCAGTGGGAAAGAGACAAAACAAATGCTTAATAACTTATTTTATTCAGTATCTTCCTCCCATTCTCAAAAGGTTCATGGAAAGGAAAGCACGTAATGTGACCTGTATCCCCCACTGTGGTTAGCCTAACTAACAGCATTTTGTAAGTCCCCACTCACTCTCTGTGTCTGAGCAGAAAATTCATTCCCTTCCCCCTGTTATCAGGCCCTGAAGGTCCAGTGAACCAAGCAGACAAACCAAAGAGATTTCTTCTTCCCCTCCCGACCCGCCTCAAGGTTTCTGGGTGCCAGGACAATTACTCCCTTCCGTGCCAGCCCTGAAGGCCCCGGGCACCTGGCCAGCGAGGTGCTGACCCTGAGGGAAGCCTAACAGCACACAGAGCTGTCTGTAAAATCAGCAAGTCCTAAGTGGGGAACTTGGACCCAAACTGCTTCTGGACTGTGAGACCCAAAACCTCCCAGTGACCAGGGATGCCTCCACTGTTGGAGGTTTGAGGAAGTCACTTGTATTCTTGTATATGTGAGTCTAGATTATGATTGTTACATTGATACAGCAAACCACGATTAAGATCTGACTCAAGCTGCAGAAGGTCCAGGTGATTAGAAATTGTAAGATAAGTTGCATTGCAAGTGCTGTTTTTTGCAATTAGAACTTGTACTACATTGATTCTTCTAGAATCTTGTGTCACCCTAATCTTAAATTATGTTCCATATAATGATAGCCTGTGAAGAAAGTAAAGCTTTAATTTTGACTACAGGTTAGTGTTATAATTATTCTGCCTAGGATCCTTAAAAGAACCTGTCTGTCCCCTTTGTGTCATATGACAGAGCAGAAGGAAAAGGAGCTTGAAGAACCAGAACAAACAAGCTTGTGCAGTTCTAACATTCACAGTAACTGAAATGAGGTCTTTAAATTCCAAAATAAGAGTGCTGTTTATACAGTTCTTTAGACACAGCAGTTAGATTTGCAAGAGTTGCCAGCGTTTCAGGATCAGACACAAATTGTGCCTTCTGAGACAGCAGTTTGTGCCTTTGAGTCTTTAAATTGTAACTGAAGATAATGTGTTAGGTGGCTTACCATGGAAAGTTTTCTTGTACCACAGTGCAAACACTGAGGACTACAGAGGCTGTAGCCACAGTCTGCAACCAGAAAAACTTCATAGTAGCAATACTGACGCTCTCCAGCAACACCCATAAAGGCTTCTCATACCTTACAAGACGAATATGACTAACGAAGAGTCCAAGACTAGAACATATCTGTATCTGATCTGCGAGATATCCTAAGACCAAGTGGATGTGTAATATTTAAAACCAGGGAACAAACTCAAGATATTATTACCTTGAAGCTTAAATTGAAGTTACTTTCCTTTTTATCTTTCACAGCAAATTTTTCTGACCTTTATTGAAAAAGGAGGTGTTGCTGCTTTCCAGAATCATATTGTTCTTGCTTAGTAAAGCCCCACTCATATTGTATGAATTGTTGAAAGTAATTTAAAAGCAGTAAAAAACAACCACAAAGTTTTGGTTAAATGGCATGTCTTTGTGTGCAAATAAAAAGGCAAAACAAAACAGTGAAGAGTTGCATCAGCAAGGAGAACAGTACATTCAGCTGCTGAAACTGGACACAGATGTGGCCAAAGTTTTGACCTTTTGTGAAAAAGAAAAAAAAAAAAAAACAAACAACAAAACAGACTGAAGTTTTTACCCAGAATGGGACTAGGAGATGGAGAAAGAGAGAGAAGCAGAGAAAGAAATCTCCCTTTGGAGTTTCAGGGTCCTTTTCAAATACTCTAAAGTCTAAATGACAATTGAGGTATCCACGTTTTGACGAAGACCCAGAGTGAAAAAACCCAAACACCTCCCACTCACCACTAGCTCACAAAAAAACATACCCCCACTGAAGTCTTTGGCCTGTATTCTTAGCTTCTGTATGAGGATACTACCCAGATGCTCAGTTCAAGTAAACTGCATTATGGATCCTGATACACCGAGGAACTACTTTAGACACAGTCTCTGATAAATAAAAGTTCTTCAGCATTAAACTAAATAACTCAGTGCATAGAAAAGAATGACAAACCTTCCCTCCAGCCAAGAACCCCAAACTCAACAACTGAGGAACTGTAAAGGACAGAGTGCACAGCAAGGAAAATTTACAGAATATTATTTGGGGACACGAAACAGTTAGAGGAGAAAATTAACAAAGGTACTGAAAGACGAACATACGACAATTGTATGTAAGAGCTTCTGTTACATAATGTAAACATACACATGCATTCTTTTTCGTCTCCCAAAATCTTATTTTTAGTAAGTACCAAATTCTTTTCAGTTTATTTTAAACTTTTTATGTCTGTTTCTGAATTCTGCCACTGAATTACCAAGCATAACATATAAAATATTTTTTTCCTATTAAGCTAAGATGAATGCAAAAATTAAGGTCAGAAGTAGTTGAGTGAGAGAAAAACCAAAAAACTGGCAACAATGAAAAGAAAACCCAACACCAAAACCCAAAGACAAAAAAATTGTTGCTGTCTTAGGATAAATAGAAATATTTATGAAACTTGTAATAATATTTGGAAGTGTTTTCTTTCATTAGGATGTGACAGACTGATTACTCAGACAATTTATGCAAAAAGAAAATAGAAAGAATCACAGCAGGTTCTTCAAATGTATGCATAAAATGTTAGTAAAACATTTTTGTTTTATTGACTTGCAGCTTACATGTCTGTAACATGCTCCTAAATTTTACTGTAACCGACAAAGAGAAACTAGCTAGGAAACTAAAATAAAAGAACAGTGAGAAGTTACCATAAAAAGATAAAGTTACAATCTTGTAAGAGGAGAACACCAAAGTAGGAACCGATTCAGTGGATCGATAGGACAGATCTCATCAGATACAAGGTGACCTATAATGCCTTAATAAATTAGACAGTACACATGATGTACTGTAAGCTTAAACACTACATTTTTCTGCAGCAAAAATAAGAGGAACAGTCATTTGAATGACAGGTTAACAACACAAACCTTTAGACCAAAGCAAATACTTTTTGTCCCAAGAGTATGTAAAGCTTTAAGGCAAGGCTTTAAAGGGCTTTGAAGCTATAAAAATTAATCCTGCCTATGCAACTAATAATTGTCCCCTGTGGCTGTCCTCTGACATTGGATGAGACAATCAAGCAGACATATCTACAGTAAATCTGATAGAAATATGGCTAAGACAAACTAATGTATTTTTAGGGCTATGATAACAGTCTTTTACAAAATCCTAAATGCCAGATATCAGCGTGTAGGAGCTTAATTTTTGCACAAGAAAACAATCAGCACCAACTCAGAGGAACAGAGATGCAGAGGAATTAGTTTGGTGAAGGCTAACGTATATGGAAGACAGTACAGAAGACAGATTTTTAGTAACTCTTCAATAATAGCAATTACTTGGAATAACCAAAGTAATGTGACATTTTAAATAATCTAGATCAATTTATAAAATTCAGCTAATTATATATTTTCATTCTGGCTCTTCACTTGTCAGAAAGTTCAGCACAACTTTCAAAACTACATAGTGCTTTTTCTGGAATTGCTGAGCTAGTAACACAAACCCCCAGAATGGCACACTCCTAATCTAACAGCTTGGGCCTCATATTTGAGATCTGGTTTAACAAACATAATCTGTTTTCAGTCTTTTGAGTCAAAAGAACAGGTTTAGGTTTGTGAAGTTTAGTTTCTTAAAAAAAACACCCAAAAAAACCCAAATCACCATCCAATCCAGTAATCTGTCCGTACAATTGCATTCAATTTTTCATTCCTATCTCTTGCCCTAGAAGACAAAAAGCAAACTAATTCTTGCCTTTTCAATGTGGAGGTTAAATTACTAGACTGTGCTTTCAGTCTTCTTGACATTGTAACCCAATTCTAGATGATTACTTCCACTTTGATTTAGTACTCTGACTGAGAATGATAGTGTAGAAGCACTGAGTGCTTTGGCTACTATCTTTTCACCTAAGAACACACAGAGTCCTTAGCTAATTTAGAAAACAATATGTTGTTTAAAAAGAGTCATCAATGTGACATCATTACTTAAACTGACCAAAAGGTAAGCAGTAGCCTCAAAAAAAACCTGTCTTTTTCCCATATTAATTAATTTTGTTCTGTTAATGCTCTTTCAAGAGCAGAATAAAATTGACAAGAAAAGATGGCATACATCTTTCCCAGACTGTTTTTGTGAGCCTCAGTCAGAATCACTAAGTCATTACCAGGTATACTTTAACTACTTTCTGTGATGCCTTGAAATGTTCATTTATTTTGAGACACAGGAACATACAGACTCCATAGCATTATCTGGAAACAAACATTATTAAATACTACAAAATGGAATTCTATTCCACAGAATCACTTCATCTGGAAAACACCTTCAAGATCATCACGTCCAACCATTAAACTAGGACTGCCAAGTCCACCAGTAAATCATGTCCCTGAGTGCAACATCTACAAGTCTTTTAAATACCTCCAAGAATAGGTACTTAACCACTTCCATGGGCAGCCTGTTCCAGTGTTTGACAAACTTGCAGTGAAAAAATTTTTCCTAATAGCCAAAATATATTTGCACAACCTGAGGCTGTTTCTTCTTGTCCTAGTATTCTTGCACAACCTTTCTTTCAAAAAGTGTTTTTTTCTTTGGTCAGACACATCCTAGTTTTAAACTACAGCCAATCCTCACAGCAGTCCTTTAAGGATTAATGCTGGACCCTCCTACATACACACCCAAATCACAGTGAGACTCCTCCAGCTGTACCAACTCAGCCAGATGTCCCCTGGGATCACTCCTATGGCAGTCACAAGGAATCTAGACACAAAGTAGATGGATATTTCATAACCTGCTTCGAGGCCCCCGCACGCTGCTCCACAGCTGAGCTGAACTTGGCTGCCGTGAGAGAACACCTCAAGCTCTCACCCGGCTGAGGACCCCCTGCATCACAACGAGCTATTAAATCCCCCAGGCAGGCAGAAAGAGCAGTTTAACACTCTTTAACACTCTCTGTGGCCCAGGTTCTGAGCTCACAGCCCTCTGAGCAGCTCCCACCTCCATGCTGCTGCTACACCCCCAGGCCAGACTGGCGTGTGGCCGTGGCGTGGCCCAAGGCCCATGAGGAGGCTGGAAGGAGCCCTTGGCAAGGCCTGCCTGCCATGAGGTCTCCATCCATCCCCTCACCCCTGAGGCTGAGCCCCCAGCAGGGGAGGAGTGAGCTGCTCTGCTGTAGGAGAGTTTGGGGGACAGGGGAAAGCACCCGGTCTTCTCTTGGCTTGTCTTGCACTGAGCAAGGGGCAGACAGACCCGGCAATGCCACCCATCAGTGTCCTGCCATGGAGTGGAGCAAATACTAACTTGTCTAGGCTGTGTTAAACATTAAACATTTGTGAATGATGCTGTCACAACCTCCATGCTAAGAAAATAAATGCGTAGTTCAGACAGAGGGAAAACTGTCCATGCCAACATCTTCCCAAATGTAAACATTTGCATATGGCAGCAAATGTCACACTGCTTGAATGTATTAGGAAGAGTAAGGTAGGAAAAAAGCCAGCAACTGTGGGAACACTGTTGTTCTTAATAAAAGTTAACAGACTACTTAATCAAAGAGTCTCTGATCTGAGAAGAGAATATTTTTCTAAACAAACTTTTAAAAAGCAGTTAGGATACTATAGAGAAACTGGATTTATTCAGTTGAAATTAAGTAAGATGCATAGAAGTATTCAAGGCCTTGTCTTTAAAATGCTACATTTTGAGAAATTTAGGAAATTATCCAGGGATGAGAATAAGAAACCTCTTCGTCATCTGTTAATGTAATTTCTGATGAAGTAAGTATGGAGCCTTTTTTTTTTTTTGAGAGGATGAAGAACTGGAGTATTGTATGGGAAAATCAGAAAAAAAAAAATTGTGCTAGAAAAATTAGGTAGTTCTGTAAAACAGAGTGACAGAAAATCTGTATGACTGAAAACCATAGAGTCACACTGAAGAGAACTGGGGTAAATTCTACAAATGTGTCTCTGGGCAAAGTAAGAAATTTCTCTGGGATTCCTAGGATGGAGTGAGTGGAGACAAAGCATGCTGGCATGCGTATGGTCGGCAGCTGTGGCTGCCCCTGCAGTGATGTTTGTCCCAGTTCCTCTAACAACAGGTCATTCCTGTCATTTCATGGCACAAGTGAAGAAAAAATTAAGAAAAGCAAAGTCATGTATTGAGGGATCAACTGCCAAAATCTCAGAAACATAGAACTTGTAGGAAATGAAGGACATAGATATACTGGCCAAACACAGGACATCTTGGAGTCACTGACATGATGTGGACCTAGAAAAAGATAGCAGGCAAAGTATATCTGAGCCTTAAGGAGATGCTGAAGGTGGCAGTATTCTCAGGGGGCTGAGCTCACTTGAAAGACAAATCTGATCAGCTGTGTTCAAAATCAGGTATACTAAGACTGCAGTTTTAGTAGAATTTGTTAATTTGTTTAAAACAGAACCATTTCTGGGTTTTGGCTCTCATAGCTGAGGAGATTGTCCATTCAAATTATATTAAAAGAAATCTAAGTTAGTTTTATTTCTAGGTTCTTTCTTTTAAGGCACAAGATGAAAGCAAAGAAAACATTCCTTTTTTCCTTTGTGATTAAAAATATCGTATTTGGTGAAGATATTGGAGTATAATTTTATATAGAAAATAGTCCTCAAAAAAACTGGCCCAAGGGAGCCTCCTTAAACTAAAGAGATATGACATAAAGACAATTTCAAATGAAAGTCTTTCTGGGTAGCATACAGACGTTTTCAAATTGATCTTTCTGGGTAAAATGTAAGCGTGGTTTTTATGTGTGCCTCTAGGTGGTGCTAACGCTATTCCAGTGGTTAAAATCACAGTTTTCTGAAACATTTCAAGCACCAGAGAAAAACTTCTGCCCACAGCCTTTAAGTAGAGGAAGGCACATCTATGCAACAGACCTCATATCGATGATTTGCAACTAAGAAGAATTCACACAATTTCTGATAAATTAATCAAATAACATTTAAAGGTCTTGTTTGAACCCACAGAAGCTTATTGGTTCAGAAATGGAGTTAAAAGCCCATCTTTAATGTCAAATTAAATGTCAAATTAAAGAGCAAAAACATGCTGGATATTAGCTTCCTTGCTGTTTGGAGAACCATCTTACACAAGCACTAATCTAATGACTGAGCTCATGTTTATACCATATTACAGATTGCAACTCTGATTTTGCCTATAAGTAGCATAGAGTAAATCTGATGTTGTAGGATCTGTGGCACTAGGGTCACAGCTCTGTCTACCTACATTTTTAAGGCCTTTGGGAAAGCAAGCCCTTGTAAGCCTTTAAGTATTTTGGTGAAGAAGCAAAGCAAAACTTTCTGCTGGAAGAGATTTGTGCACAGTATGCAGAAAATGGAAGAAGCTGACATTATTTTATGCCTATGGTAAAACAGAGTCTTCTTTCATATTAAATAAGATATGATTATTCATTCAGCCATGTTTCCTTTGGACTGTAGTGTAAAATTTCTACATAGTTCAGGATACTTTTTCATCCTCCTGCCTCATTCACACATACTTCCCTTGGCAGCCTAGGTTACTTGGCATTCTGATGCTTACTTAATGGCTTTTGGATACCAGAAAGTGGGAACTCGCTTCTGAGTCACTGTTGCTGAGTGGTAATTTTCTTTTTTAGTGTCACAGTTTCCAGTAGAGGCAAAGTTCAGAGACAGCTTGTCCTGTAACTCACCTCAATGCTTTATTAAATTAAAAGGAAGTCTATTCAAGGCAGTGTCTCGTTTGTGAGACGGTGGGTGGGCTGCACAGCCTGGAGAGAGAGGAGACAGCTGGGTGGTAGGGATGTGCCATAAACTCACCCCAATCCAGTGCCACCCAGGAAGTGCTTTGTACTTGGTGCTGTGCCTGCTGGAGTGCAGCATGAACGGGCTGTGAACCCGCTCCCTTCCTGGCGCACACCTCTGCAGGGCTGGGCTACATCTGTTTCAGGTCAGGTCACAACATGACCTTACGGATTCACCAGGGAACTTGGCACTGCAGTGTTGTCAGGGGAAGTTTTGGCTTCGCTGCGGTCAATATAGTAAAACTCCACAAACTTCTCCAAATTCAATCAAAAAGGTCATTTAACCATGGGCAGCCAGCTCTGTTGACCTACCAATTGCATGTGTTTGTATGACTGAAAAACACAGACATGAACTAAAGAAAGCTGAGAGAAACTCTGAGAATGTGTGTCTTAGCAAAATGAGAAATTTCTCATTTTCCTGAAGGCCCAGGATGGGGTGGATGCAGACGAGGCATGTTGGCATACGTATGGTCAGCAGCTGAGGCCACTCCAGCACTAATGTTTGTCCCATTTCCTACAGCAGGTGATTCCTGTGAGTTTGTGAATACTGAAAAGACAATAAAGGAAAATTATTATGACCAGAAGAACAAGTATTTCTTTTTGCTCTGGTGGGGCTCATTCACTTAAACTTTTCTCTTCCTTTGCTTTTCTTGACTCTGTTGAAAATACATTGTCCTAGGGCATCCCATCCATTCCACCACACATTTGTCATCCCTTAGGAATCTCTTTTGAATTAGGTGTGGCGCACTGTTGGAACAACAATAGAACTCAAGGATAGACAGTGGCTTGCAGGGTTGATCCTTTAATTTGTAGTGCAACACAGAACATGTGCAATCAGCATGGGTCTGAGTGTGGTGAGCTAACCACATAGGTAATACAAATTACTCACTGCTTATGGGTAATTAACCTGCTAATTATTCACAAAACATTTTGCTCTGTGGCAGTTTTGTAAGTTGACAGAAATCACCCAAGCTGAAAGAAACCCTTAAAAAATCTTTTTACCGTTGCCTCACTTCATGTCAAATCACATCATATCTCAGAAGAACGTTTTTGTATATACAATGAGGTAATAGTGAAAAAAGAAACTCCTTCCTTCCACATGAATGCCAGCTGTCATTTCAAGTAACCAGAGATACCTGTCTAAGTGAGGAATAAAGGGATACAAAGAGTGTGCCTTTGAAGACCTTGTACCTGTTCCTATTTCAGATTTTAGTATTTGGATACATTTTAGATAAATTCTGTTTTAGATAACACTAGAAACTTAAATTGTGATTCTACCCTTTTATTCCTCAACTTTTTGTTTTTGTTTTTGTTTAATGAGAGAGTTTCTTAATGCTCACATTTTCTCTAGCCTTTTTTTTGCACATAATATTCTACAATGGGTAACCTCTATGCCTTCTATCAGTGCATTCTTACTACAAAAACGATGGTGAGTACCTGGATCTTCTATACAAGATAAGTATAGAGCTGCACCAAATATTGTGAGCTACATTGCATTCCTGTGTGTGGGATCTTTGAGGCTGTTTGGGCAGTCAGGTCTTGTTTTCTTAGGACTTTAGACTGTGGTGGAGACAGCTGCTTGCAGTGGTACTGGGCTTGCTGGGACTTAATTTTTCTTCTTTTTCTCAAGAGGACTTCTGTCCATCACAACCATCTCCCTTCTCCTCTCTGCTGGGATACTAACACTTAAAACAAAGGTCCCTGGTAGCTTTTTTTTAAAAAATAAAGGATGCCCTAACCCACCAGACCTTTTTCCTTACTTTCCCAGAATTGCCATGTTTTCTCAGTCCAGTTCTCCAATACGTAGCACTTTCTCTAGTCCTGTTCCAACATTTTAGTAGAAAGAAGGAGCAGTGATACTATAAGCTGTTTTGAAACCCCCACCTCTAAGTTTATAAAGTAGATGTCATTATTGTCTCAAATATGACACTGCTTGAAAAATAGCTGTGCTTTGAAAAAATCCACTCTTTCCTTTAAATGACAGGATGTGAGTATCTCTGAAGGTTTCTAGACATTGAAATGGTGTATGCACTGTAACTAAGCTATAAGGATAACACAAAAGCTCCTTTCCAAAAGGGCAAGTGGAGGACAGGGCAAAAGCCTTTTAAGATTTGTTACTTCATACTAAACAATTTGTCCATCATTCTTCTGTTGCCTTTGAAAATGGCTATTGTTTTGATGTGCAGGTGTAGCAGCACTCGTATCATAATGCCCTTGAGCAGTTGTGAGTTGCACTGAATTGCCAACCACAGCGAGAAAAAAACATCTTTCAAGATTCTGTACTCATTATGTTTCTTGTGGCAGTGTAAAAAGTACTAAAATTAGACAAAGTATCCTGAATTCATTGGAAGTACATTCCTGCCTTATGCTGTTTTGGTATATCAGGCAAGTGATGGGGATCATATTAAATATGGGTTTGTTACAGTCATGCTAATTGAGTGGCAATTGGTTTTAGAAAAAACCAAAAAAATTGGTTTAAAAAAAAAATATTGTTTAAAGTGCTTTCCTTTATCCTAGATTTTTAATTGCTCTTCAATTTAGTGATTTTCCTGTTAAATTTCAGAATTTTCACCTCTATGCTTTCTTCTTATTGTCAAAAGAATTTCAATATATGAAATGGAACTGCGTTTTAACTCTCATTTTGGTCCTGTCATTCAGGTCTTTTGTATATTTGGTTTTATGCTGTACTTTGTATTATGCATTCAGGTAAAGAAAGGATTTTGGCCTACTGTTTCATGAATAAAAAGGGAAGAGGCTAGTAAGATAACTTATGTTTACCATTCCCTACTGGGTTTCAGCATTAAGAATATAGAGATTCACAGTAGAAATGTTAAGACTGACACGAATGAGAGTGTCTATATGTAAAAGTACCAGTAAAATTAATTAAAAAAAAACCCAAAATCAAGAAGAAGGAGTAAGAGAATGGCACATGTTGATGGCATCCACATTAGCAGCTTGTAAGTACGTTTGCTTCCATATTCTCAAGACATCCCAAGAAGGAAAATGAAGCACAGGCTAAGATAAAGGACAGGCTACATGTGGAAATGAAATCCAAAAAATAATGAGGAAATAATCAGTGTTACCTGATGACTTACCAGGAGTGTTACTTGTAGAAAAGGCAAAATACCAGCATTCCTGTCAAGCCCTAACAGGCACAAAAGGCAAATCAGGGAACCAGCACATGCTTGCCAGTCTAAGACAGGTGATATCCCGAATAGCCAGTGTCCCTTGTCTTGTCACCAAAGTGTCCTGGCCAGACTATTTAAACATGAGAATGTGAGTGTGGGAGAATCCATGTGAGTGAAATCAATTTTGTTTCCCTTACCATTGCTTATTGTATAGTTGCATGCTGAGCTTTGTGCGAACAAGAGTATTGCAAAAAGCCTAACTAGTTTGTGGCTGTGCTCAGATCTGTAGAGAGATAAGAGATATCTGCAAGAGATAAATGAAGAACAGAAAGTATTATGCACAGTTATTTGTTCATTAATTTTTCCTACATATGATGTGAGCTTCGTAAACACTAGTGTAAACTTTTCAGCTGCTTTCTGTGTTAGACTCAAGTTATCCCAGAGTATCACACTGCCTATTGGATGGTGCTGAAGCAAAATATGGGTTGGGATATGAAAGTCTAAAAGATCCTGAGTCTTTTTACTTCATATTTGGTACCGTTTTGCAAGCCTAATCCATTCAGTTTCACTAAATTTCTTTGATTGAATCCTTTGCTTGTATTCATGCTACAAAAATCATAAGAAATACTGTAAACTTCACCCTTTAGCATGCAGAAACGGAAGGTGAAGCTCAGCAGCAGTTTATTTCCTTTATAAGTAAGTCTATCAAAGACTTCACAAGGAATCAAACAGCCAAGTCAGCTGATAGCTTACACATATATACCCAGGACAAGTCTGTAGTGCATTCCATCCTAGAAATGCTTTTCATTATGCTAATAAAGGAGTGTAAAATTTTCTGGAAAATATTACCACAGTCCTGCTTAAGTAAATCAGAGTCACAGAAAATTTGTTTATTGTATAGACTACTTTGCCAACTTCTTTGAAGAAGTTGTTGCCAGCAGCAGTTTGCCACTGCCAGGTGTACTGGGTTCTATTTTATTGAATTGCCAGAAGATGAGTAAAAAGTCACACCAATGGTCCCACCATTCTTTCATTTATGTGCTATTTGACACAGAGTAAATAGGCAGGATGGGAAAGCTGAAAACAAATTTCTGCAGAGAAGCAATGGTTTGTTTTCTTTTTGATATTTTCTTCCCTCCTTCAAAACACAGATGAAACTAAAAGATACGAATTTGGAATGCTTTGGGTTATTTCTTGCTAGGTGGATGGCCAATTACTGTGAATGAGTTTTTCTGTTTTCAGAGATGGAAAAGATTTTGTCTTTTATGGAGGCCAAAATATTGTCTTCATTTGATCTTCTTAATGGCATTTGCCAATGAAGCTAAAAACACAATATAGAGAGAAAATGCCAAGCACAACCATATCACAGTGCACTTAATGACTTCTGTGTTGAATGAGTAACAGCTAAAATTCCCTTTCCTTTTGTTTTGAGGAATGATATTACCTTCAGAGCAGTCATACCGTTTTTGTGATTTGTGACTTCTGTAGTGTGTAATGGCGATTCTTACCAGAGTTCAGGAGGTTTAGCGGAACACTTTACAGAAGAGTAGAGGTTTCTCATACAGAATAGGTTAAAAGAATAATCAAAGGATTTATGATCTGAACTTTTTAGCACAGGTCGTAGTACTTCAGTCTGTATTTCTTGCATCAAAACCATTACTTGTGATGGAGTGAAAGTATTGGATGACCTAGGAGTTAATATTTGTACTATAGGGGAAACTAATCTCATATCACTGCTTATATTTACAGTACATATATCTACACCTGCCTTAGTTGCTCACCCCTTGTGGAGAATGGAGCCAAGTAAATACTTCTAGGGTGCAAGTCATCTATTTCAGGTATAAGACTTTTGGAAGTAATGGATTATAGGGAGAGGGCACGCTACTCAGTATTTACTTAGCCTTGAGGTCTGTTGCCCACAGCATAATCTCTACGTCAGTCATCTTCCCTTGTAAGGAGAGATTGCTGTCAGAGGTGCCCAGTGACATTTTCAATGCCCTATGGCATCTCTGAATGGCTTGGCCCACATGGGGCAAATCCTACAGGATGCTGTCCTGGACAGGCAACTGAGGCCAAGTGGGATATATTAAGACGTATAAAATGACATAAGAGAATAAACAAATGCTTTTCTGTTCCTTTCGGTTTATTCTGCTTTTGAAAGATTTGCTATATCTTACCTTAGTTTCTCTTCTAATTTTGTCTGTCTTCCCTAACCAAGGGTATTTTCTAGTTGTCATTTTTCTTATTGCTCTGCTCTACACTTGTCTGGTTGTTCTGAATCTTCTTTGAATTTTGCTCAGGATATATATTTTATAGGGAAGCTCTTGTTGATGTTTGATGGAACAAAAGGATCCCTTTGTAAATCTTGCAATCCTAATAGAAATCTGGTGGGTTTTGCCCTTTTTAAAAAAAATCATTATAGCAACAGCATGATGTTATTAACTTGTGTTTGATTTGTTATCCTTTCTAACTTTCCAATCAGTTTCAGCAGAACTGTGGTTTTCACCAGCTTATAATTCTATGTTTCAAAGAAATAAACTATTTTAAAAAAATTTTCGTACCTTCACTTTTCCTGAACAAAATATTTTTTTTTAATCTAGTTCAGTGGTGCCAGTATTTGTATCACTGAGGTAGTTAACATGAATACTAAATATATTGCATCCAGGGAAGACCCTCACAGAACTTTAGAATATGTTTGGTAGGAACAAGTAGGAAATAGATGCTTTGCTAAAGTCAGTTATTACATTGCCCTAGAAGGAAGATAGAATGGTGTGAAAGACTGCATTATTGAAAAACTCCTACTCTCCTATTTTTCTTCTAGGTAGTAAAGAGGGTTTTTTTGTTCTTTGTTTGGGTTTTTTGTGGTTTTGTTTTTGGTTTTGTTTTTGGCTTTAGTTTTGTTTTATTTTCCTATCTAAAACAGAACAGAAGTTCTGTCAGCTCAAACCTCTATGTCATTTTAAAGAGTGCCACTCTTTTTTATTTCTTAGTCCTCTGATACTTCCCCCTTCCTGCAGGAGTTCTCAGGAACAGCTGCTGATATGCTGGCATCTTAGAAGCAACTCTATAAGGTCAAGCAGATTTGAAAACATCTAGCTTGTGTGATCATAATTTGAAGGCTATTCTCTACACCCACTTCCCCCCTCGCCTCTTTTTCTTTTATAGGGAATTGCAAGCTTTGTCATTTCTTGTCTTATCTACCAGACCTGTTGATCTGTGGTGTCTTTGATCTGATGGACACTTCACTGGGAGTCATTCGGAGGTAGTATTACTAAACTTGATATTTTCTGCTTATAATCTGAATAAATAATATCACCTTTACATTCTTCTGTTTTCAGACTTTTTCTTTCTTTCTCTTACCTGGGTAAGGACACTCCCTTGCTAGTTGGGCAATGTTCAGTGCCTAAAACAGAGAGACTTAGATGAATCCTGGTTCTGGACATCCTCTCCTTTTACTTCTGTAGAAGGCAGAAACTCTTTCCTTAAGGGTCCTTACAGACAGATGCAAGTAAGAAAGTAAACCTGAAATGTTTATGTTTTCAACTGGAGTTCCTGAAAATTGATGGGAGAAATTTGTTTTACCTCAGAAGTGCACCCTGTTTATAGGTGTAGGGTTGGCTTCAGCACTTGGCCAAGGACCCACACAGCCATTTGCTGCTGGCAGCAGGACAGGGGGAGAACAAGAGGGAGAACATTGTTGGTCAAAATATAGACAGGGAAATAATTTACAAATTAATCTAAGAATTTGGATACAGATTTGTGTATTGGGAAACACAGATGAAAAAGACAGATATTTAAAACACCCTTTAACACCCAGTTTAACACCCATGATAAGACTCCTTGAAGGTCACAGCATCCCTCTCATGTCATCATACCTGTTTGCGTTGTTCTGGAAAACTACATGGAGTTTTTGGGAGACCAAAGGTTTGTGTTTCTTCTCAGTTCTGGGGTGTTGTGATTCTCTTCTCTTCAGGGGTGACAGCTGTGGCTTGCACTGTTATAACTGGGAGAGGAAGTAACTCAATATGCAAAAAGTGATGATCACTGTATTCAGGGAGAAAAAGGGTGAGAGGAGAGGTTTATGTTGCCTGTAAAGACAACGGACTATTAAATATTAAAAAGGGGAAAAACTGTGTAAAATGAGTGCTTAATCTGTGGAGAAGAACAGATTGACTCATCCAGGAATGGAGAATGAGGTGTCCGACCATCAGAGCCTGGATGCTCTGGAATAACCTGCTAGGACAAGTAACACCGACCAAAACCCAAACTGCTTCAGATTGAATTTCTGAAAGGAATGACATGGCAGGCTGGGATAGCAGATGTTTGGTTCCCAGGCTTCCCTTCCCAACTTTGTCTTTTATTGGCTTGAAAAAATTAAGAGTTAAAGGAGCATCCCATGGCTTTTTTTTTTTTTTTTTCCACAACATGGGTTTTTCACATTCTTTAAATATAAATTACTGTCTAGATAACTCCTTTCCAATGCAAGTTTCTTTTGTTCTGGATTTTCAGTCCTGTCATCACGATCTTTCAGGTTTTCATAATGAGCAGCTGTTGCATTTTTGTCTAGAACTTGTTTCTATGCAGAAAGTTTCTTCAACCTTAATGACTCTATGATGATTTTATGATCATGCAAGCTGCTGACCTCTGCTTGGTATCAGCAATGAACCCCTGAATGGCATTTCATGTAGGAAAAATTTATCAGAAAAAAACTTCTAGTTACTTGGTAAACTGGACATGACATTTCAAAAGTGATTGATGTATCAATAGCCAATCCTTTAAACTAAACTGGATTAAACACAGACATTGTAAATAATAGGGACAGCTTTTCTGCTGATGCTGAGAGGACAATTTCCAGTGGAGATTAGAAACAAGAACAAATTGAACATAGAAGTCTTTGAATCGCTATAGGTCATACATGAAGAAATTGTATTTTGGCTGCTATTGTCAGAGCTGAAAAACGGGAAAAAACCTAAAGTTCCTGCAGATTCCACCATTAATTTCTCAGGCCCATGGAAAGTAAATGATACTATCCGTTTACCAGACACTGGGTATAGCTGCACTGAGGAAATGGCCAGCATGCTGATAAATTAATTATACCAATTTCTTGCACTACAGGTAGCTCAAACTGGAGAATTGCATTTGAATTTATCCCAAGTTCAACTTGCATGTGGTTGGGGCAAGAGCAATGAGAACTTAAAGGCTGATAAATTAGGTTTCATACATCCCAGAGCCATATTGACCAACAGCTTCTAGTTTCCTCAGTGAATTTCTATTATGAAATTTAGTTTCAGTGCAAACCCTCAGAATAGAATCATTATATGGACATTAAATTCATTCTGGTCACACTTTTATGGTGCACAGTTTTGCTTTAAAGCACTGGCCATAATTTAGTTCATTTAATTGTTATATGGCCTTTCCATATCCCATTTGTTTAGTTGCCTGCCTTCTTCCAGGCCAAAGGGACTGCACTTCAGTGGTGAATTTTTTCTCATTTGAAAAAGCAAACAAACCAAAATAAACCAAAAGAAACCAAACCCAAAACATTTTGGGATCATTCATGCTGAGAAGCATTGTAAATATGAAAGTGCTTTCATGACAGCTAGTTGGCTATGACAAGAAGCTAAACAAAAACATTTGAATACAAAATATTCTCAGTGACATAATTTCCTCTCAGTATTTTTTGGAAAGATTTTATGAGGACAAAACTAATTTTTGTGGTAAATTATATGCTTTTATTTTAAGTCTAACTGGATACAGAATTATGCAACAGAAGTCCTTCTGTCTGATTCTTCCCAGACCTTGGCAGGAATAACCTTACTGCTTACCACTTTTCAGGGGGACAAAAAACCCAGTGAAGTGAAAACTAAATAATGCACCTATCTACTAAGTACAATGGATTAGCAATAAAAAAGAAAAATAAGGAAAACTCTTTCTTGGGAAAATTTTGAAAAACATACTTTGAGTATGATCGACATTTCTTCACTCCTATCTGCTCATTGATTTCAACGGAGATGGGCAGAGCAGAATATGCAGTAGCTTGACTTATGATGTGTCCACACTTTCATACATGAAAATGCAACATATGGACTTCCTCCAGTGGTGCCTACTATTGCTCCTTGCTTCTTTTCCTGACTGCCCTTATTATCCAGCAACATAATGATTTTCATCCTTCACATGGTAGTGGCTATGCATAATGAATGACATCCCTCAGAATATTGTGGAATCACAATGTTTTTTCACTTGTCCTGGACCTTCCTTAGAGATGTTTTGTAAACCTTTCTCCCAGAGTAACCTCCAAATAGCATTCAATTTATAATTAAGAAAAACCAGCACAGTTTCTTCTTGCTCGGATCTTGATGTTTTGGTCTTTCCAGCATCCTCCCGTAAAACTTCTTCCCGTCTTTCCAAAGGGTTTCAAGCCATTTTGTTCTGGTCTCCATATTTCTCCACATGACTCTCACTCTTACCCTGGTTTATGGTTCCCACTGTAGACCAAGACAACCTCTACCCCCTAAGTGTCACTACTCAGAGCAAAGAGATTGCACTCCATTTTATATTCCTTGGCTGTGGGCAGCTGTGCGCAGTGGGGCAAACGGAGCTCTGGGGATAGCACTTGGTTCAGTTTTGTCCTGCCTCATACAGGGATAAAAGCTGAAGGGAAGAAGCAGAGTAGACAATCAACCTGCTCCTATCCTTCCCACACCAAGTTAAAAACTTCCAGACAAATCTATCCCTTGGGTGATAGATGCAGCTTTGAATAAGGCAGGCACACCGTGGCTTTGGATCTTTTCCTGAGTCGTGCTCTTTATATCATTGCCAATTTAAGTATCATATGGAACAAAAGTCATATTTGGGACCATGGTGTGCAGCCTTTTTTTCAAGATGACTTATTTTTGTGAGAAAGGTGTTAAGGATAATGATGCTAATGCTAATCTTTATGAATTAGTGGTTTCATTTTCAGAGAAACAGAGTTAAGATCCCAAACAGCCTCAGCACATTTCTGGATCCTGATTGCCAAGCCCACAACCCAGTTCAAACACCACACCCAGGAAATGTCGTCACTGGAGAGAAGAGTTTCACTGGGAGAGGGGCAGCATCTTCTTGCCTTTAGCTTCCTCCACTGAGCTGCTGGGATGCCTTTCACTGTTTTTGATGAGCCAGGTTTAGGGCACAGGCCATAAATAGCCACAGAAATAAAATGTTTATACTTGCTCAAATTATTATTTTTTTTAACCTGTGTTTCGGTTTTCCTTCTAAAACTAAACCTGACAACCCAGACTCTCAGGGCAGTGAGCTGCTATGCAGCAGCAGCAGGAGCAGCCATGTTTTAAAGAACATTAGGAAAAGCAGTAAAGCAGAGATTTCTTCCTATAGGCAGTCTAGTTCCCTGTCACCTTCTGTTTCTTCTTATATAAGGATTGTCTGATCTTCATCCTGAAGTGCTCGTGCTTTTATTAAGGTTTTATGCTGACAGATCTCAAGAGTTATTGGATAACTCAGCAAGACATATGTACAGTTAATTAGAAATGAATGTGATATTACATCAAAAGGCTTCAACTGTTAAGTTTTAAATGGTTATAATTAACTTGCTCTTTGATTCTGAGCTGGAATGACTAAAGAGACAATGAAGGTCAATTTCCGTTCACTTGAAAAAATAAAAAAATAGAATAGCCACTAATTTAAAAAAACCCAAGGCCTTCAATTGTGAAGCTGTTCATTTATGCTGTACTGCCTTGATGTGAAGGCAAGGCAATGAAAATCCTTTTAATAGGCTCTCCTGTTATCCTTTATTATAAAAATACAGAGTCCAGTTCATTTGATATGGTGAAGAAAGACGAGAGTCTGGTCAATGTTACTTTGTCAGCTTTGTGCATATTTAGATTTGAATTTAAGTTTCCCAAGCTAAGGAAGACTGTTGCTCTTCAAGTAGTGCTTCAAATTAAAATCCACAATAAACTTTCAGAATCTGCAAATATATCTAGTGAGAATGGATTCATTTTACTAAAATTACAGATGTTCAGTACATCAAAACATGACTGTTTTATTATCTAAATAAATACATAAACTAGTTTTTAAGTATTTACGTAAGATTGGAACCCCACCACCCTCAAAAGCCCTCTTCACCAGAACCTATGTGCATAAAATAGTTATTTCCACTAGGTAAAGCAGGATGCCTGGCCTTCTGAGTTTTTCTCCCCGTCTCTTTTGGATATATTTATTCCCAGAGAAGTAGCTACCTTGGTTTGAGATTTGCTTACTGCTTTGTTTAATCCCGAGGGGATGCCATTAATTCGTTTGACATCACATGGAAAGGGCAAATGCGATGCATAATCACATCATTAGGACAAATACAAACACAATTATCCCTCAACAGTGCAGCAGAAGGAAAATACAGTGCAAACACTTAAGTCCTGACTGAATGCTTATCAAAGTGAGTGGCTGGCTTTGATTCTGGCAGAAGCAGCTTGGCTGTGCAACTTTATTATTTATTCTTCCTCTCCCAATAGTGCGACAGCACAGCGTCTCTGTGGGTGGCAGTCAGACTGAAACCAGCAGCACAGGCTGATTGACTGCCTGTGCCACAAAACATTTTTAAGACTGTGTCCTTTAAAACAGCACTGATAAAATTTGTTTACTCTGCAACAGAAAATGTTTGCACTTGTGCAATTACTGTCAGAAGTAAAAATGAAGAACATGGAGCCTGTAACTTCTGGCCTATCCCAAACCCTGCATCCCATGGTACAGATTATCCTGTATATAGTGATTATCACCAGCTAGGATCATGAGATACTTGGAGAATTCTAGTTCCAACCTTGTGCTGGAGTTTTGGGAGCCAATTTCCCAGGGCTTGAGTGAGGGACTTTGGGGAGAGGAACAACTGCAGCCCCAAACCCTTCCCAAGACAGGAAACATCCAAGTCTGGAATTTTTTTTGTCGTAGGTTTTGGTGTGGAAAGGTGACTCTGGATACAGGAGTTCATAAAACGCTATATTGGTATTACAAGATCCATAAATATTTTTGGCAGTAATCTGCACACTATTAAAGTGAAGGTACTGCTAAAAAATGTTAAAGGACATAGAGTCCTTAGATCCATAGATGCACCATACAGCATCATAGGATGGTAAATAAACAATACTACTGCGAAGGAAACAAAGTTTTAGGAAAACACAATACTGAAATTTTCCAAACTTGAATCTTCCTGGGCACTAGACTTGATATCTCTGCAGTGGGACATTTTTACAACCACTAAGAAAAATGGTTTCAGTGCAATAACTTTTCAGTTAGGCAACACCGGGCCCTACCTTGTACAGCACCTGTTTGGTTTATCTAGAATGTGAGGAAAGAATGTTGCTGATGATTTCAGTTAGGCTTCCTTTGATGATCCCATTCCAGTTTTTTGAGATCTGACAAGAAGGAAATCTGAACTAGTTCATAAAACCACAGGTTTTTATAACTTCTTTAGATATAATCCTCTCAAGTTTTGAAAATGAGGTCATTGCACCTGCATTGCTATTAAGATGCCCTTATTTGGCTGTTTTGTAGATACAACCTGAGATTTATAGCTAGATCCCTAAATAGATATCAGATTTGTATCTCAGAAATCAGCAGTGGGAAAACTTGAATATTCAGTGCTATTAATGCTGAACTTGTGGGATTTCTGCATTTAGATCCGAGTCTGAGTGAAAACTCAGCAACCTCAGCCAAGTCTGACAACACAGAGCTGAAGCTGGAAAGACCTGTTAAATATCAGAGCATTCCCCTGATTCTCACAGGAGAGTGCCTTGTGAGACCAGGTGAGACCAAGGGCTCCCCAGCAGCGGACCTGGAGTAAAGTTTAGATTTTCATCTATGTGGCACCAGGTTCACTTCGTTTGTTACTGAGTCAGGTGCCACAAACCCAGAACTGCAAAGCTCTCTGGCTGGATGGGCAGCAAGCCTGGAATAACACCTGAGAGAATATCTTGAGAAATAGGGAGCATTAATAAGCAAATAGATCTCCTCTGGGAATAAATGTTTGTTTTTTGGTTTTCTTATTTCCTTTTTACTTGCTCCAGAGAAGTTTCTCTCTAAGAAAATGCTCCACAGTACTTGGTTGGCAGGTGAGAATGGCCCTCTGGAAATCTATCATCTGATTGTGCTAGCCACATACTTGAGTTTACTTGTTTTCCTTGGAGAACCAGGGCTGGAAGGGGAAGGCTTTAAGCAGCATATTTGCGTGCTTAACAGAGGGATAAGTCAGAATGTTTGCAAGAGTTTCTAACTCAGCTTCATCCTGTTATACTTTTTCTACTTCACTGAGGAAGTCTCTTCTCACACAGAAGCTGGGGTTTTCAAAAAGTTCACAAATAAATTAAGTGAGGCCTGTATATAGTTTATCAAGCAAAAGAAATTAAGAAGCTGAGAATTAACTAAGTTAACATCTTCATTAAAAAAATCTTAACTGGTTGAATATTTTAACTTTGCACAGCATTTCTCCCCCTTTTTGTACATAGATGGAAATTCCTAAAGCATGCTTTTGAATTTTTCTGTCATGTTTTATGTGTGTATGGTCTGTTTGTGTGTGTGTTTATTAATTTTTAAATGTAAATAGCTGTGAATATTGAAAATGGTGAAGAACTGTTCATAATTTTTATTAATTTAAACTCACTTATTTTCGTGTTAGTTGAGTACATTGTAAAAGATTTTATTTCAAAATTTGTTGTTTCAATACACTTAAATCTGAAGTAGCTGAAAATGATACAGTGGATTATATAGTGTCTAGTATATATAGTCATCTGGTGGTCTTTACAGAACTACATATTTCAGAAGAAAAAATGAAAGAAACTGTTTGAACTTGTACCCCTGTTACAAAAAATAGCTTGAATTGTAAACTGTGCTGTGATTTTAAAATCAAATTATTTCCTTTATATCTCTGCTTCTCGTACACCTTTTTTTGCATTCCTCACTGCATTTAATGGACAGTAATTTTAAAATGCATGAGTTTTTTTCTGTCTTTATTCATGAATGTATAGCGCACTATATCGGAAAGACTCTTTATGGTTACTTTGTATAATGAAGAATGTGGCTGTAAATAATAATACAGAATAATACATAATACAGAACTCACTGTCTAAAATAAAGTAGAGAACAAGGTAAGAGCTAAACTCTCTTTAGCTTAAGATCAAATTCTCTCTAGGTTTATTTCTAAATGATTTAAAACAAAGAGATAAGCCTTGTGTAAACTGAAATGCGCTTTTGCATAACTTTTTTTTTATCAGTTTAAATTAAATGCAAAACTTAAATAAAATCATATAACTTTCCATACAGAAAACTCTTGGCTGAGTATTTGGTTGGCCTAATATGCTAGTAGATATTTACTACTTTTGTCATTGTTGTCCTTAATTTGTAGCATATTGTGTAAATGCAATTTATATTTACGTATCATATAAATAGCTTTTGTGGTCTAGCATGGCATATACAAAGCAATATGCGTGCTAAAATAGATTACCCATGTGCAGCTAATTGCAAGAGGGTGCAACAGTATATTGTTGTGTGTCATTGTAATTAAAGATAGGAATGCAATGCAAAAGTAAAAAAGGAAAAAATACATATATTCAACCTTGATTTTGTATTATGTATTCTCTTTTGTGTCCTCTTATTATTCTCCAGTTACTGGAATCTGTTAAAGATAATTCATTTAGGCAAGTTGTTAATCCTATAAAATGCTGTGGGAACAATTTTTACAGGTCTTCTTTGCAAGCAAAGGCTTACTTTGAGAAAGGTGATGTAGGTCTGAGGCTGAAAGCATTCTTGAAGTAATGCAATTATATATCCCCACACCATGCCAGAACTCCTTAGTTTCAGGTTGGAAATGATAATTCAGTGTTTCTGTGATTGTATTAATAAATAAATTTTACTTGTTCAGTTTTTTTAATGTAGAATTAATTTTCTCTGGGTAGGACTTCACTTTTTCACAGTGTTTTTAACTTGCCTCCCAAGCCAAGGACAGAAATCTTCAAAAAACACTGATGACAAAATGGCTCTTTACCTTAGAGGTTATCAAATACAGCACTATTTTTTCCTATGGACTAGATTAATCTGCTTAATACATACAGAATTGCAGACAGAATTATGAAATTAATTGGTATCAATTGTCACACTAGCATTACAGCGGAAAGATTAAAGGGCAAGTGAACAGAATGTCCTGGTTGCCCTTATTATGTTTCTCTTAAAAGTTTCATGTTTTCTAGTAACCTGGAGTAAGAGTCAAAAAAAAGGAAGAAAAAAATCCTCCATCTTATTGTGAAATATCTGTGATGATAGTTTCACTTGCTGCGAAGCTTTTTAGCATAGTTCATGACCTTTAACAAATCTGAACTGTAAGATAGTGTAAAGATTAACAGTTGATTTAGTTTTCGTTAGATTAACAACATGAGAGACATACTAGTTCTGTAAAGCTGGTCACTTCCTTTAAACATCCCACTCCCCCCTTCAAAAAGAAAGGAGAAAAAAAGTAAACTTTTTTCCTTACTTAAAAATGTTTGGACAGCAAACTGTCTCTACTGTGGAGAGAGAGTTCTCTGTGGGAGTTTTGGCAGTCTGTGGTATGTGTCACTCCTGTCAGCAGAGCCAAGTTTAGACTCTCTCTTAGCTGAAAAGTCCATCCTGGAGTTATAGAGCATCCTTCTGTTCTGGGAAGCTCCCTAGAACAGGAAAAGAGATAACATTCATTCACCTAGACCCAGCTGTGGTCCTGCACCTTCTTGCATGTCATTGAGTCCTTCCCATGGCTTCCCTTTGCATGCATGGGGAAGACCTGAAGAGAAAGCAGGAGAGCCTGGTCTCCTTTAGGGGTGTAGGTCGTGAAGGAAACAAGAATATCGATAACACTGAACTTAAATAACTCATGATGAGGAAGGCCTAATGGATGTACAGCTCAAAGAACAATGCAGAAAACTTTCCCCATTGTTATTATCATTTTACCTTTGATTAATCTGATGATTTTTAAATATTTAACTGGGTGTAAAGAGCTGTTAGATGTCTATTAATGTCCTTTCCATTGTAATTTTGTGTTGTATAGTTAAGCAAAGGAAAAATTGGCAGTTAATTTAGCTATTGATGCAACCACTAGAGTCGTCAATTGCCCATCAGATAAAATATTGTTAGACTAGATGTCAGTGATAGACTGGTGCTCTGTGTGTGTAGAACAAACCATTGAAATATTTCAGCTACTACTGAGAATATGGTTGGATAAAATAGATTTCATTAGGTCAAAAGTCTTTTCTTTACCTTCTATTTGCGTTACTCAGCTCTCTAAAATGCCTGTGTTTCTGTGGGCACCGTGCCTTCCCCTGTTGGGGCAGCGAGCAGGTCTCACAGGGTACCAGCCATGACTGAGAGGCCTTACATCTTCAAGGGAAGGATGAAGAGGAGCATCTGGTGCAACTGGATGACCAGAAGCTGCAGCTTGGGCCAGAGCGTTGTGGTGGGATTCCTGAGGGAAAATGATTTCAAGCTCTGCAAACATACGTGTGATCTCAAAATACCTTGACACAGGGCGGTGGCTGGTATCAGTCAGTACCAGAAAGAGAACTCAGGAAATTTTACAAAGACAAGAAGCACAAGCCTTATGAGCAGTGGGCCAAGATGACACGCTCTTGGTGACACAAGCAAAACAAGAACAAAGTCCCAGACCAAAACCAATCAACAAAGGAAACAAAAAGCTATACCCTACCCAGACATTCGCTGTAAGGTCATAAAACTGTTGTGTATTAATGTTCTTCATTATTTTTAACAAGTATTTCCTCTTAAGCAGAAATTTTTTGGGGGGAGAAAAGTACTTTTCCAGATGGTACATTCAGCAAGGGGAGGGAAGTTATGGCTGTGTAGGTCCACTGAGGAAATCTGCAGAAGGACATGACCTGATTTAAATGGAAAATGGGGAAAAAAATTCTTGTGTAGGGAAGACACAAGAAAGAGATAAAACTGATGGGATTAGGCAAAAGCTTGATTAAAAAGAAACAGCACAAAACTGACTGGGACAGGCTAGGAATTGTGGAGAAAGGGCAAGTAAGATCACAGTTGAGGCATATTTTGGAAAAAGATGATGGGTTTGGGAGCTTGAGGAAAGATGTCTGTAACTGGAAGTCTGAGGTCTGTCAGATGACGTTCGGACCAGAGAACATTTAGCAAAGGAGAGGGACTGGGAAAAGGCACATTTCTTGGAACAAGGTTTGGAGCCAGAGAGGCTGATGCTCCCTGGTTGAAGAGACAGGGGTAAGGAGACCTGAGAAAACTGGAGCAGTAATGACAAGGATGCTCCAGATTATGCCTTGAGGGGCTGGTTAGTGGCGGATGTCTGTGTGGAAGAACAAGAGGTTCCAACCCTGAAAAAGGCACATGTGGGTCTGATTATGGAGCTGCGCCCTGGAATTTGAGCTGGTTTCTTTTTGGTTTTTGTTTGTGGTGTGTTGTTTTTCTTTTCTTTTAATCTGGCACATTACATAAAATAAACTGTCAAAAAGCATTATGGAAGTTGCAGTTCCCGCTAGCTCAGGGGTCTCTGGAGCGTGAGTCTCTGTAACGTGAGTCTCAGTGGCACGGTCCCCACGCCAAGGATCTGCTAAGGCTTTCCCAAGGCAGCAGTTTGTGTCATTACCTGCTGCTGAAAGGGTATCTGGAACCAAAGAAAACCATGGCTATCACTTTCTCAGGAATGTGTACATGTATGTGCAGACATACGTACGCGTGCATTTCTGTGTGTATATATGCAGAAAGGGGAAATGTGTGATGATATAGCTAATACAGTTTTTCCATTTGCCTCATATATAATGGCATAAATGTGCTTTCACTTGTCCGGATTAAGGACCTATCTTTTGTATCAAGGATCATCTGCTCTTTGACAGTGGCTGTAGCAGATGGCCATGGAAGAATAATCAGCTATACAGCCATGTGATTTTCCTATGTGTCCCTCCTTCACAGTTTTCAGGTTGTAGTGATCTACGGCTCAGAGGTTTCTTGTGCTGGAGGTGGTATCTTAGTGTTTAATAGCCCTTGATGGATTTTTCTTCCCAACTACAATATCCCCTGGCAATGAATTTCAGTTTTATATTGTGTGTGAGAAAAGATCTGCCTTTACTTGTTTGTACCAGCTGCTCGATGTTTATTAGTTCCTGTCATATGAGGCACACTGAAAAATTGTTCCCTGTTCACTGCCTTGCTGCTGCTGCCATGCTTCAGGATTATTTAGATGCTTCTCATTTTTCTATCTCCATCACCTTGTTTACAGGATGAAAAGACCAAGGCAGTGACCTGCTTGGTACACTTTGATTGTACTAGTCACACTTTGCTGTGAGATATTATCATCTTACTTAGAAAGAAAAAATAATTACATTTGAATTAGATCAGGTAGCCTAAAACCGCCAATAAATCCTTTAAGTTCTGGCCTAAAATCTTTTTTTTGAGTATATACTATGAAGATAGGAAAACATGATTGCAGGAGTATTCAAAACAATTTGCAAACTTTTTATAAAACTGATTGACCTATGTGTTTGCTAGTATGATTACATATATAAAAATTTGAAGGTGACCATATGTCCTCTTCCCTCTTCCCTTCATATAACTCAGAATAATTCAGTAATACTTGAAAATGTGACAACTTACGGGTCTGATATAAGAAACTTTGTTGGTCCAATGCAAAAACCCCATGCATGATTCTTTCCAAGTGGGATAAGCCTTGCTTATAAAGCGAAAAACTAACATTTTAAGTTATGGCCATTTTTTATCCAGAAAAAATACTGTCATTGCTATAGGAAAAATCTAGTATTTTCAGGCTTCACTTACATGAATTTGGAGGCACAGATTTAATAATGAAAATAAAGCATTAAGTATTCCTACTGCTAATTTGATTACATTAATTTTTTCCTTGATGTATTCATTTTGGTGTTCACACTGTCTTTTTAAAACTGTGTATTTGGCTTTTCCAGCCATGATTTTACTTAATTGTATGGGGTTGGCAGGTAGTAGTTGCATAAGCACTTGGAAAACTGGAAGACTTTTTGGTATGGGGAATTTTTGAGATAAAGTCATCATAAAAAGAAGGGAAAACGACTGTGTTTATATCCCAGGGAAACAGTACTGTACTGTTCCTGCAAATACTGTGTATCTGTGACTTTCCCATAAGATTTAGCGCAGATAATGCTGCTGGGATTTAAAAAAAGACGTTTTCACTAGCTTACTTAGAATCATAGCACCTTCCTTTAGCATGCTGGTCAAATACTTTCCTCCCTTTTTTTTTTGAGGCTACCCACTATTCCCTAGAGAATGGCAAACCAGAGCCATTATATGTAATTTGAGTCTTGCCCCTAGGATCTTGCTTTTATTAAAATATCATTGTGGTAATTCTAAAAAGTAACAGTAATGGTGAAAGGTCAGTGCACTAACTCTTGTAAACGGTTGTAATTTGTCCTGTGTGTGTCAATTATAGTCTGTGCTAATTTTATTTTCAAATACAAAGAAATCAAGGTGTCCTAGGAAGGTGTTAGGTCACTGGTCTCCCTCTTCATTTTCCTGTCAATAAACAAGGTGGGAAAAATTCCTTCATTGGAGCAGTTTGTCACCAGCAGTGTGTCTTCCACAGCTTGGCTCAGGGAGGGCCCAGCAGGCAGCAATCTGAGACATGGCTGGGGTCAGAGAGAAGGTACTCAACACACTGAGCAGCTAAGCCTGGAAACAATATATGAAGGTTCTTGTATTGCTCCTTGAGCAGGTGTGTTGATAAACCCTACATGTACCTCTAAACTGCACGCCATCTAGCCCACTTTTAAAAGCATTAAAAGTTATCACTGCTGGAAATGCTTAAACTTTAGACCGATCCCAGCAGAAACACTAAAAATGTTTGAGAATTAACTACAATAGGGAAAAAAATCAAATTACATTTTCCTTTATGTGGTCTGCCAACTGAATGGGTATTGTGAGCAGTTGTGTGGTACGGAAAGAAGCACTATAAATATTTCAATACTACTTGACAACTAGATTTTTTTTTCTTTCTTTTTTTTTTTTTTTTCTTGAGAAATTACTGCTTCATGTCTCTTTTTATATGTAAGTACAGTTTCCAGCTAAGTGCTTGTCAGGTATTCTTGGTGATAGCACTTGCAGGACTAGACTGCTTTGTGGAAATTTCCTCTGGCTTAATTCCAATTTGCCTAGTCCCATGCACATGAAACTAAAATAAGGTACCTCTATGCACACATCACTTGTGTATTTTGGTTTGTATACGAATTAAAATCACACAGGACTTTTCTATGTAACAGGTAACAACTGCCAGCAAGAAATGATATACTGTAAAGTACAGGGTGCCTTATATTCTTTCTGCACTAATAGTACAGGCAGATGGAATTGAGTTATCATCCCACAGCAAAAAGGGGCACACTTCCCCTGGGGTAAGGTTTACTACATCATAAGAAAACCACCCTTCTTTCTAGGTTGCTAATTCTAATTGAAGCCTGGCATGCCATTACAAGATTAATTTATAATCTCTTGGGGACATGCATAAGGCAGGATGCCAATATATAATTAGATGGATTTTATTCTCTGTCATCGTGAGCTTTACTCGGTAAAAATGCCTGCTTCCAAGACAGATAAGAAACTCCTGACTAGGCAGAGTAGAGCACCACCTAATCCCACTTCCCATCCCTGGTGTACACTAGTCCATTTTCAGTGAGATGTACACAAAGAGGAGGCAGCTCAGAAGCTGATCTGTTACAAGCCTGAATGTGTGGCCTTACTGGTTTAGCTTAACTTGACTGTATTATCTCCTTAAGAACTTCGTTTGAAAATACTTTGCATTTTTGGTTCATATTGAACAACACAGAATTAGCATCTGATAAGGTTGCAGCTGCCTAGAATGTGCTGATATAAAAGACCCATAATTTTTTTTTGTCTGAATGAAATCAGACCACTATGTTTGTGTAACTCCAGTTTTGGAGTTAAATGGGGTTGAAGGGCAAAGAGGATCAAGCATAGTGAAGAGGAAATCTTAAAGGACAGGTCTAGCAACCACAAAGCATTGGGAAAAAGTTTGTTCAAGTGCTTAACAGAGAAGGTGGATCATAGGAAGAAGTATATTTGGAGGATGTCCAGCATAGGTAATTTTTTATTTTTTAATTTGTAGCAGGATTAGAATGCCACTAATTCTATTGTACTGTTTGCCTCTGTCTTAAGTAGAATAAGCTGTCCACAACACTGATTTGTTTGTATATGTTCACCTTGTGTGTGAGTTCCTGGGCAGGGTTAATTGGGAATAATTAGGCCACCTATCGTTCTGACTTCCCATACAATTTAATTAGGTTTTCTTTTTCTCTTATACGTCAGAAGCCTTTTATGGTTTGAGACCTTTGATGCAAGAAAAAAATCTCTGATTGCTAAGGCATACTTTGGAATTTCCTAGTGTGTTCATTCCAGCAGTGCAATCTTATCCCATTTACTTACAAAGGGTCTTTAGCCTGGGTTTGAGCAGCTACACAGCACAGAGGTATATTTGTATGTAGCCATTACTGTTTTCAAGTCTTTTAGTGTTAGGTGTCGATAAATGGGTTTCAGTCTTGACACCATTCATACCTCTGAGCCCAACAGACCAGAAATTTGGACAAAAGCCTTTGCTTTAACTACAATTTCAGAGTCACCAGGAGTGTACCCAGACTTTATCTTGGTTAATTTCGTGGCATCTCAGAAGTGCAGAGGTTGAGGTCTGTGTTGACATCTGTGAGGTTGATTGTGAGCTACTCAGAGGAGCTCCAGGAATGGAGCGTTATCAGGTACTGCACATCCACAGCTTCTCTTTGAGGGCAGATTGGATGTAAGATGGGGCAAGCATCCCTCAGACACATCAGCTCTACCAGAAAATGTCTGCAATGGTTCTTTGTTCAAGTGAAGAGCATTTGCTACTCCTTGTGGGAACAGATAATAGGGGAGGAAGATCTTCATCATAAGGGGCACTCTGAGAAGATTCTTGAATATGCTGTAGTTGATTTTCAGGGTGGTTCTTAGAGGACCAAGTTAGCCTAATGCTATTCTTCTGAAGTTTATGGAAAGCATATTCAGTGACTGGGCCAACATGATATATTGATTTTGTTCATGTGTTTCTGTTTATGGTGACTGACGCTGGGATTGTGGTGATATAGTGCCAAAGATCATTAATCTTCTAGTATATTTTTTGTTCTTGTTCCCTCATGTTAGATCCTAGCTGTAGATATAGCTGGAAAATGGCTGTCAGAATGGAATACGATAGGGAGTTGCTGGAAAGGAGCCACTGCTGTGCCTTGTTACAGATTCAGAGCAAAAGCTTTCAAAGAGCATTCATCCAGCATTCCTACAACCACAGTGTGTGGCACTCCTAATACTGTTTGGAAGAAGGCATCTGGCCCACCTACTTCACTTTTTACAGTGACTATAAATGAAATTAAACCAATGGAAGTTACTCTTTAGTTTTCCTGGATGGAAACAAAATAAAAGCATACCTTTTCCTTAATAAGACCAATTAAAACTCAGTAAGTAGAATAAAGCACAATGAGGAATAAAAAGATCTGTTAATTTGTCAGTGATTTGATTAATTTTTTGTTAAGAAATTTAAATAAAACTGAGAATCCACATAGAAAGTCAATGGCAGAAAGTCAGAAAGGTATTTAATTGTTCCAAAAAATCAACTGTTAAAGCAATCATGAAATGCACATATTCTGTGAAGGACTCTGATTCTAATTGCTGTGTGTGTAGCTCCAGCTCTGGGAGTGTGAGATAAATTCAAGTGAAAGACGTGCCTCTGACTGGAGTGGTTTGATCCAGGTGTAAAAAGGCATCCAAGTTATCATCTATATATTTCATTGCTGATGCCTCTCACAGGGATGAGACTGCTCTCTCAGACTGCTGTATGACTGCAGCCTCAGGTGAATTACAATTTAATTACTCAGTTTTTGGTTTGTTGATCAATGTCATTGATCTAGAACGTGCTTTCAGTAACTATGTATATCTACCGGGTTGGTAGACATATGCTGATGGGCTGAACTCTGTTCTGTTCAGCTGAGATAACAGCATAGTATCAATCTGCAATTAATACACTGACTTAGATAAAAAATAAATACTGCTTCTGAAAGCATTCTTATTCATTCTTTGTTCTGAAATTTCATTAGTGATTTTGTAAAGCTTACGTTAAAATATGCTCTCAAAAAGCAAACAGCAAGGAAAAATTTAAACTCTTTCCTAAAATATGCTCCTCAGATAATACTGTAATTAAAAATTTTTATGGAATGACTGGGTAGTCTAGAATGACTTAACTTAGTTAATGTTTTGTATAGTAGTTTAGTTATTTCTGTTGTTTGTTTGTTTCATTACGTATGTGACAGAACACAGCTACAATCTCCTTCCAAAGCAATATGTTTATGACTTTGGAAAGCTCCTGGGGGTTGTGATTTCAGTATGCTTGAGTATGTGAATGGATACAGCTGGCTATGTGGCTGAAGGTCTGTTTTCTTCACACTGCATTTAATTAAACACCTACAGTCTACTCAAATTCTCAGGGTCACTTCTGCTCATGGTGGCCGTGGAAGAGCTGTTACTGACAGGAGACTGGAATAAGCTTGCATTGTAACTACTGCACGTATAAACTGCTTTGTGTTTTTCACTGACAAGATCTTCATAAGGCGTGGCCCAGAGCAAGGTGCTGTAATTGACAGCTTCTCTCTTAATACTTGGAATATTTCTACATGCAAAGCAGAGAATGACATCTCCAAGCTGAGTGAAGATACTTCTGCTGTGTTTCCAGTATCTGCACTGTGACGGAAGAGCCAGCCTGGAGTGAGTGGTTCTGAAACCTGTTTAAGAATCAATAAATAATCCTATCTTCAAATTAATGTACTGGATCTTTTTTTCTTACTCTAAAGCTGCTTTGATCCCCAAAAGGAGATTTCCCAATAAATAGGTTTGGTGTATGTATACTATGGCAGTATGGTGGTAAAATGTGTCAGAATATATAACAACAAACTCAGAATCTGCAAACTGATGGGGTTTTATTATTGTTTACTGTAGAAAACTTATTGTAAAAAGACAGGCAATGCTTTTTATTTGTTTTGCTTTTACTGTAAGAATGGATAAGGGACAGAGGGCACAGCTTGGCATTCAGGGAATGGAGCTCTTTTTCTACCTCCTGTGTGAGTGAGAGGCAAGGCCAGTTCTGGATGGAGGCAAAGCAGTCAATCACCTAGGACAGCAAGCTCTTGACAAAATGGCTCTGGATCCCTAATTCATCTTATCTGTGCTAGAGAGAGGGGAGATCTGCTGGTGTCAGACAGTGTGTCAGAATGTGTGAGAACGCAGCTACTTGTGGAAACATTTATTATTCTCCAGCCAGGAGCAGTAGGATCACAAACCCGTTTTCCTGGAGTTCCCTGACAAACCTGTCTCACCTCTCACCACTAAGGCTGGAGGTACTATTCCAAGCAACTCAGTTTCAGTATCAGTTTTTGATAAGAAACTCTGAAAAGATAGCTCTGGCCCGGAATGATGTTTGGCTTCTCAAGTTGGATGTGACACGAGCATGAGCATATATCACATAGGAGTAGAAAAAATGAAAGGTTCTGTTCATAAATAATTCTTATGTATCTGCCTTATAAATGCAGGCAAGAGAAGTTCACTGAGTATGTGCAACATGAACCACTAACTTTCTGATAAAGCATTTCACAAGGCATTTTTTATATCCAATACATCTGTATTCCACTCATAGTCATCACAATGCATTTGTTTCAAAAATCTATATGTGTAAAGACATAAAAATTGCCTTGTCTGAAAGATGACTATAAAGTGACTAGAATGAGTGAGTGTTTGCATCTGTTAGTATATGTCCATTAAAATATTTTTTCCAGAAGAATTCTGCAGAAAAGTAAGTTTTGTAAATGGGAGTTGAGAGTCTATTTCAAAAATTGTTATTTTTCTTTGTAAAAA
>VZRO01007445.1:105791-265497 GCA_013397915.1 Daphoenositta chrysoptera
AGGAATCTCTTGTCTTTCAACTTCTAAAAGAATTTCCTAAGCCCTGAAAAAGTTGACTTTAAACCTCAGTCTTTCCCTTATTTTAAAACAGAGGTTGTCCACTTGCATGATTTTGAACTGCAGCATGTTTCATCCATAGTTCAGGTGCACCTCCAAGACATCTCTGTTTTTACAAAGGGAAGAAATTAGTCATCAAGCACTATTCAGCAAAGACTGTGGGCACTGTGAGGATGTAGTGGCATTCCCAGCCTCTCAACCTAATCTGGCAGCAATACCCTTTGGAACCATTAGCCTGTCCCACTTGTGGACTATTCCAGGAGCTCCTTCTCTTCACCACTTTAAAGGGTGTGGGATGTGTCTTGTGGCTCTCAGGTACGTGAGATTTTTGTTAATGTGGTTCACAGAGCAAGGATATTTGTCAGCCTTCTTTAAAATATTTTAGAGGTAATGATAACAACTGAGCTGCATCAGTTTCTGGTCTTGGAGTAAAGTGGGTTTTTTTCACATGGGTTGTTCTGAATCCTTATGCACACATTTTGTTGAGACAGCTCAAGATATTAGCAGAAATGCTGAACTGAGCAACTCAAGACTCTCATTTTTTGCCTTGTTTTTCTTCAGGCAGGGTGAGGAGAGAAGGCTGCAGAAGCCATCCTGTTTCCTTCAGCTGACAGCCAAGTGCAGATTTCTTGACTGTGTGCAAGCGATATTGGTATGCTCTACAAATACTTCCATCATCACTTGAGAGGGTATTAATACTCACACAGATTTCTTCTTTTTATGCAATTATGGAAATGAGCCCAAAAGATGCTTAATAAATGAATAAATAGGAGGGCTGAATTTGTGGTAATAAGAGCACAATATCCTTACTAAGTGCACACAATCAGAGCAAAACAATGATATTCATCAATTATAAACATGTGCTCTAGAGCACGACATCACTGCACAGTTTTGCATTAGGAGAAAGAAATCCTTTCATGTCCAAAATCAAAGATATCACAGAAGAAGCTGTTCTTAAACCACATACCTGACATTGCATGGCTTCATGTTTTGGAAATCTTTGCAATAACATGTTATTTATTTCTTATGGCAATAAGGACTTCAATAATTTATTTACAGTAGAGATAGTAATTTCAGTAATATTTTCACAAAGAGTCTTTTGTATGTTACCCACCCTTCTAACCTTGTCTGCAATTTTCCAGTTCATATTTATGAATTTATTTCAGGTTGCATCTTCTTATTTGAATAAGAGGTTTTCTATATTTGTTATTTTAGGGCCCTTCATTTATTCCCTTTCCAATGTATTTAAAATCTGTGATTACATGATGTGTTACTGGAAAAACAAACTTTTGAGGACAGAAGTCATGTTTGTTGCTTATCATGCCCCAGTTTCTACATGCATCTGTAGGCAGTAGTTTTGAACTCACTCCTCTGACAGGGAGATGGTATAATATAAAATTGATGTTTCAATCTGAAAATGTAGTATTTTTTGCTTCAGAAAGAACAGACATCCTCTGAAATGGGATGCTGCATTAGCTTCTGAGTGTCAGAAACACAATATAAATAGCATCAGTCCTTGCTGCAGACCAAGCAGAGAAAAACTGGAGGCAGTTTTCATCCTACCTACGAGTTCCCAGCTGTGCTGTCAAATAACTTTTAGCTTTGTGTGAACCCTAAGGATCACAGCAAACCACTATACCTAGCTTAAACCCAGGCAAAAATACTTCTTGCAATATACAGTCTTGGAACTCAGAATATTGTGAATGCCAAAAATACAAATGGATCCAGAAAGTAACTGGATGAATTCAGAAAAGAAAATTCCTCTGGAGCTATTAAATGCTAAGATATGGATACAACTTCTGGCTTCTGCTGTCCTAAGGTACGTGTTTCCACAAGCTGCAAGTTTAAGCACCTCTCAGTACTTTTCCTTGTAGCCTTTTGCCAGATTTCACCAGTGATCACTTGTGAATCACTTGATCACTTGGGGGAACACTTTTTTTTTTTTTGCTGGACTGTGTCCAGGAAGACCAAAATAGCCACACTGTGCCTGTCCTAAGCAGCCTTTCAAATAACTCTGTACAGGATGGACCCTGTTTGTCTGCAGCACAGTAATGTCAGTAGTTAGTTAACTCAAGAACAGGAGAATCTTCATATTACTCCCCTCGTGTCCTGTGCCAGCCCTTTCCTCTGGGATGCTTAGAGTTGCTCACCTCTCACCTTCACCCTAAGGAAGAAGAATTGGGAGGGCCACCAGTGGGCAGGACAGGGGTGGGGACACCTGGAGACCAACCAGCATCACTGGGGCAGGCACTGACAGCCTTAGGGCCTGACATGCTGGGGTTCCAGGCTGGGAAGCCCCACGGGTTTGGGCAGGGACTGGGATGGGGATTCCCTTGGGAGCTGGACAGTCCTGTTCATAACTTTTCCACAGAGTGAGTTAGCTCTGGACTCCACAGGAAACACTTTCTCCCTGGGATGGGAAAGCAGTGAGTTTAAGCTATTTTAATGGGTGCTGTCTGACTAGCAGACAGAAAAAGTACTATGAACAAAAAAAAGCCCTCAAGATTTTCAGAGAAAAGGATTTCACTTGTAAAGAACTAAAAAAGCCGTATAATTTTAGTGTTGGAGGTGACCTCATGCAGGAGGTCGTTCGCCACTGTGATCCACCGAACTTGCTGGATACCTGGAGCTGGAGTAGACCACCAGGGTGTCCAGCTGCTGGGCAGGTTCCTGGGTCCCATACAGGAGTGCTGGTGACTCCTGTGCTTGGGGTTAGACTGAACTTCTTGACTCAGGAAAGACATGGAATTTGGGAGACTTCTTGAGAGAAAACCAGGTGAGCAAGAAAAAGAGCTGGCTATACAGGATGAATCAGAACAGCCATCTACCCTTACCTCAGGATAAAGATGGGGTGATACTGAGATATTTCAAGTGCTTTCAAGAGGAAGAGTGAATAAAAGTAAGAGACTGATGTGAAAATGCAGTAATATTTTATTTCCATACTTGTGGAAAATCCCCCTGGTTATCATTTGCCTGATAGTGCTATGGAATATAGTAATGGACTGCTCAAACTTCTCTTACTTAAAAAGAAATATAAAAAAATTAAGATGACATCCAGAATATTTAAAGTAAATTTTAAGGAACTTAGGAGATAGGTTGATCTTAAAGGATTTTATATTAGAAAATTACTTAAGAAAGTAAGTCCTAATAAGGATATAACAGATCCTAAAGATGTCTAGGTGCTATCAAGTCTTCACATATTTAAACTTTATGCTGGTATTAATTAAATTCTGTAACAGACCAAGAACTAATGTAAAAGTAGCTTCTAAGATGACCTAGTAAATATTTAGAGGTCATTCCCATGTTTTGCACTGAGCCTGCTCTGCTCAGTTCCATTGTCAGCAGTGTTGCAGCAAACCAGTTCAAAATTAGCCTCTGTCCATATATATGGGCAGGATGCATTCTTAAGTGGAAATCTCTCCACAGACTGATCACAAACTATGTTAAGTATACTTAGAAGTAAAATTCCTACCAATGTCCCAGCAAGTGAATACAAGGTCTAGATGATGGAGTTTGCTTCCTAGATTCTGTTACACAAGAATAATGTGATTACATCTTAGTAGAAATTGTGAGTGCCCTGGGAACTATTTTAAATCAGATTTTGCATGTTGAGGTTACTGAATGGAAAGCTATTTTATGCTATCTAAAACAGAACAGTAATCCTTCCTAATTTTGTGTTCAGTCATTTTGCTAGGTGCAATTATGGTCTGGTGAGCTACCACAGTTTTAAATGAGATGCATTGATACTTTTATAGAATTTTCCAGATTATCAAAAGTTAATGGTAGGTGAACAATTTAAGCATTTGCAATTGTTCACTGTTAGACTGACTTCTGCCCTAGATACAGAAACTAAAATTACTCAGATTTACTCAGGTTTAACACCCTATATTATGCCTGAAGGAAATGATAAGGTAGAGTGGAATTATTCAAGATGGGGCATAATCTTTAAACAAAAATCCAGGGGCAGGTTGTTTTTTCTTTTTTTTTTTTTTGAAAGCCTAGTTCAAAGAGTATGCAGGCATATAATTTGGGGATGCAATGCAATTACCAGAAATAATTTAAAATGGGTTACTTCACTTGACTGTGACTCTTTGAAGAATAAATAGTAATTGTTTTAAGTGCATAATTACTTTAATATTGGCTCCTTTCAGCAAGTTGCAGACTTCTAGATTAAGCTCTAAGTCCTGTGCATCTGTCCACTCAAATTCTGTTTATTCTTCAGGCTGTCATAGTTCCATTATTAAACCCCTTGAAGCCCTTTGATGTGCTTCTGCACATAAAAAGACTGGTGCAGACTTCCACGCAGGCTGATCTTTGCTATGCTAACTTTTTTCAGCATAACTGAAGTCTGAGAACAAGTGAAAGTCATCATTAAGAAACCCTGCTAACAAGAAATACTGCCTTTTATAAATATATTTGTGTTCATTTAAAAAGTGGTTTTTTGCACGGCCTTGCTTGTACAGCTGCAGATATATTTCTGATTTTCAGGAGGAAACCCAGTGCTGGAACTTGGCTGTGTTTCTTTGGAAGGCAGAGACTGCGCTGAGCCACAGAACAGCGTGCTTTGATCTTGCAGCTAAGTCCCATGCTCTGACCTGCTGGGAAGCAGTGCTTGGGATTTAGGCAGCTGGCCCTTTTTGGACAGTGCTGTGAGTACCATCTTGTGGGCTCTGAGCTCCTGACCACCTGTGGCAGCAGCTGAGCTCATCTACACCACTGATTACTTAATTTTTGCCTGATTTGCACAGGTTGACAGGCATAATTTCTGCTGCCCTCAACCACAAGAGAGACTCTTCTGAGCTAGTACACCCAGAGTGAAATCCCACCTCTGTGCAAATACTTAACAAAGTAAATATAGCCAGAGGCTTCTTTAAGTTTGCTCCATGCCCCCTCCATTTTTCAGAATCTCGTCTTGGAGATGGCTCTGTGAGCCTCTTTAGACTGGTAAGCTGTTGAGGTCCTGACTCCAGTGGAGTCACATTGCTAAGAAGCTGGCAGAGAAGGGCAGTCAAATCTCAAAGCTGAGGGAAAAGGCATTCTCATAAATAGTTTCAAGTTTCTGTCAGATCCCTAAAAACTATACAAATACCAGAGGATTTCAGGGAATTTATCTGAGGTGAGGGTGAAAAGGAAAACCAGCCTGTCCCACAGTTTATTTGGGAGAAAATTCTCTTTACATTTTTCTTCTCCTTGATCATGCTCATGTTACTTATAGCTATTAAGAAATCCATGCTGCCTTTGCAATGAACAATAAAACATGCCAAGCTCCACGTTTTTGCCCAAATCTGATCTGAACAACTAATTTCTGGTTCCCTGCAATTCTCCTGCTCATTTCTCTTGTCTTTCACTGCAACAGAAAATGGCAATACACAGAACCTACATGTGCTCTTTCTAAAGCATTTTCTAAGCCTTTATTTAGAAGAAAAGAGCGTTTTACAGGATAGTAAACACTAGTAGATATTAAGCTTTCGAGGAAGCATAGTCACCATTTTATTCTGCTCTTTTCCTTACAATTCAAAGGTGAATGTTGAATGTAAGTAAGTATTATTGGCACGTCATCAACACCTTTATTGTCTCTTGCCTTTTCCTTGCCCTGCCCGTTCTTTAGAGCGCGTTTTACCTTTGTGGGAGTTCTGCTAACCCTCTGTTAGGTCCGAAGGTGGCAGCATCTCACTTCCATAGAAAGTTTCAGTCCTGTTTGGCTGTGCAGTGGCTTTATCCCCATACTGTGTCGTTTCTCTACATCAGACACACTTTCTGGCTAAGCAAATGAAGACATATTCTGTGCTTGCTTTCTGAAGAAAAAAGCTTTCAGTGTGAAATCCAGTGTCCCCAGAAAGACTGCCAGTTGCTGTCTACAGATAACTTGCAATGTATGTAAAATGTAAAAGCAGAGTCACTGAATACTTTGCTGTTTGCAGTTTAGTGCTGAGGCAATGCTGTTACAGAAGCCCTCTGACTGCAGCTGTCACTGGCCCCTGGCAGTGTTATGGCATGCCTGCTGTGACAAACCCTGGGGGAGAGATCCTCTTTTGGGGTCCACTTGCAGCTGCACTGTACCCTCCAAAGCTCTTTGGATTTTGGCTGCTCAGCATGGGGGTCTCTATGTGCCCCCATTGCCCTGGACAAGGCAACTCAGGCCAGTTACCTAGGCCAGCTATAACTGGGTAAAGAGTTATCAATTTTCCAAACTTCTGTTTGAAGAGGGTTTTGTGGTCATACTGGGGGACTGAGAGGCCACTGGCTCCCACCCCCTGTCATAAACTTTCCTTGTGAATTCAGGCTGCTTCCTTCAGGTCTGGGTGCCCCACTTGCCCAGTTTGGGGGAGAGATGACAGCAGGGTCACTCACACACCTTTTTTCTGCCCTGCCATCTTAGTCTGGAGACTCTGGGGACAGGAAGCATCTTCCAGTCATTTGGCCAGAGCCTACCACTGGGACAGGAGCAAGGTTCCCCATCCAGACAGAGAAGAGCTGTCATTATCACTGGAGCATAAATAATGATTCAACATCCACTTAGCACCAGTACAGCCCTGACTGCAGCTTCCCACTAAGTGGGAGGCAGGGAGGAGTGAGGGGAAGTTTGCACAGCTGTGTGGTGCAGGCTGTGCACAGGGGAGAAGCTAGGTAGCTAATGGTTTCTCAGCCCCTCTGGTAAATCTGTGTCTGTAACAGCACAACAGTAAATTAAACAGTTTCTCTAGCTGCAATACATCTTCCTGCTTTTGATTTTCCTGATCTTTAAAAAAATCTATTCTTCCCACCCCCTCCCCCACCAAAATGGCACCACTGAAGACCTTCATAATGGTTGAATATATCGAAACAATAACTGCACTGATCATGCCAGCTCAACAAGGCTGAAGCACACACAGCTTATGTTTCAAGCTCTGATTGCAGAAGGAGAGAAAGTGGAAAATGTTTTGTGCCTCTGACCTCTCAAGTGTCATCTTCTTAGGAGCTCAGATCAGTCTTCAAAATTATTCTATTACTCATCTGGCTCCCTGACATCTGCTGCATAGTTTCCTGTCCAGGCTGTAATCCAAGTAACCAAAATAAATACTTTTTTTGAAGAAGAACACCTTGTCTGTAAGCTTGCAGGGATGACAAACCACAGTAAATATTCCTGATTGTGTGAAGCTCCATCTTTGCAACTCAAAAATCCAGCTGAGAGACGGGAGTGTTTATAAGAAGTAGTTATTTGCTGAGCTGAGAGTTTGTGGCATACCACATGTATTCCTACCAGCAACATCGGTGGCAATGTCACTGATAGGAATATGCCACTGATTCCCACCCACCATTCGAAATTAGGATTGCACCCTTAGAAACAATAAGGGCAAGTGTGAGAGGATCAATAGTTTGTCTTGATCATCTAAATTACTTGGGTAGTAAAGAATTGTCAGCACACTGTCACTGTAACTCAAGCTACAGACAGTCAGAACATAAACTATACTGATAATTTTTACAGTGCTGTGACAATAACACCAGCTGGGGTCTGCTCCATTAAGAGGGCCTATTGCTGATCTCATTTGCTGGGACAAGTATAAATTCATTACTTCACTGGAGTTACTTGGAACACCAGTGAGCTCAGAATTTGGCTGACTATCCTTTGCTGATTTCTGAAGCATAGTTTTACAGCATTAGCTTCTTATTCTAAAAATCTAGGACTATGGCTAAGCTATCCACCCCCACTTTCCATTACCTTTTGGTAACAGGATCTGCAGACTACCTGTTGAAGCTACTAGTAAAGATTATATTTTTTTCAGAAGTGGGGGGAAGTCCCAGGAATGCTTTGGGTCACAGAAATTGTCCCTTGCAATCACAGGTGACCATGCAATGGGCCTTTTGCTTGTGCAGAGCAGTCCTGGAGACATACAACCTTTCCTCCTGTAGACCTTCAAGCACTTTATGAAGGCAGTTAAGCATTATAACTACACGTGCAAGACCTATTTAAATAGCAATAGGCCACAGTAAATTGAGAATATGAAGTGTACTAACACATACTACTGGTAGCTGAATGCAAGACTCCTCATGGTAAACCTGATGGATATGCCAGTAAGTCTCACTACAATTCGACAGCTCACTGCTGTAAAAGCACATAGCAAATTAGATTCAGCCACAGCCCTGGGTGTGGAAATTGCAGTCAGTATTATCTGTCATGATTGTGGCAAATCTTCTAAAGGGGATCCAGCAGGCATCGGGTGTTTAAATTAAATACAATGTATTAGTCTTGATGATAATTAACCTTTTACATTTTTTAAAAATCTAAGTTCAGGTAGAGGTTAGCACAGAAAACAAAGGTCTTTGATATACTGCAAGAAATTTCTGGAGATTTTCCTGGGAACATACAGAGAGCAATTGACAGTTCGTTGTGCCCACTGTTTCATGTGAACAGTTCAATAGGGGAAGGCCATTTAGGTTTTTCATTGGAAGGATGAAAACTGATTCCGTTTGTTTCCTGTGCTTTTATAGTATGTGGTGTCAGCTTACCCCCAAATAAAGGGGTTAGCTTTTCAAATGGGCAACTTTTTACAAAGTAATCATGGCACATGTGAAAATGATGACAGACAAACCACAGGCAATCAGGGGACTGATCTGGCTCACTTAATAATAAAAAGAGTTTTGATGATTCTGTAAACCTCCAAGATATATGGCACATTTTGAGGTTTTTATTCCTGACCCTTACCACCAACTCTCTTCCTGCTAGCTACAGCAACCCACTGTTCTGAGTGTGTGAATGCAGCTCCTCTTGCTCACAGACTCATGGGATAACTCTGTGGTCCAGTGCTCCCAGCCAGCAGCAGTCAGCAGAAATGGTTAATGTGGTTGCACTGCTCAGCAGTACATCTGAGCAGAGCTTGTTTGTTGTGTTAAGTGTGGCTGCAGTGGTGCTCGTGTTACATGGCATCATTGGTAGCCTCGGTTTGTGTGACTAACTTGTTCTTGTTTTTTACATTCAGCTCAGGACAATAGGGATCATTTGTGGGAGAGTGCCCAGTGAGACATGCTTAGAGGAGACAGATGATCATTTAACTAATATTCAACTTAAAACTAGATCTATATCTATCTAAATATGTATCTAAGTTTATGTGTATATATATTGAAGTCAGTTTTACAAGGGGAAAAAGTTTGGGCTTTTTTTTGATACCTCTGATTTTGGTAGATTCTACTTTGCTTGGTCATATTTATTGCATGTCTAAAGGATCCACTGTTGTAGCCATGCATCTGACATTGAAGCAAGAATATTTGTACAGGGAATTTTACTCAATCTTCCTAAAAAATGGTGAGACAGACAAATATGACTTAAAAACCCCAACAGATTGTACTGCTTTGCTCTATTAAGTTCCTTAGCTTCTGCCAGCATGTCCACGAGAAGCAGAGAAACTTTTATATGAAGTGAAGCAGTGAGATGAGGGTGCTGGAATAGAAATTTCATGCTTTAATTTCCACATGTCACCATTTCAGTGCCTGACCTTTGATAATTCCCACAACGGCTGTGCAACTCAATTTTCTGTCCAGTGACCTTGCCTTTCACCTTCATTAGTTCCTGAAAGACCATTAACACTTCAGAATCTTTGTCTGGAAGGTTTTAAGAAACATGGACCATCGTAGTATGGAATAATAATAAATATCTAGTCCATGCTTTTATATTTGCTTTTGTTTTTCTGAACCTAAACCAAACCACTTCCATATTTTTCCCTCTACTCTTTTCCCTTCTCCTCAAGCTCTGGCTCACTCCCTATTATCCAAAATGCCACCATCTCTATTGCTCTTAGAAGTAAAGCGTGCATTCTACTTTTATTCTACAATTTCTCACATACTCCTATATGGAATTTACCTGGTAGCTAGATGCATTTGCTAATCAGGGTGCAGGATTATGGTTTTCCACAACAAAGTCACTATCCATCTGGGGGAAATCAATGTGTTTCTGTACATTTCTTTGCCAATATTGTTTCTATAAATTTCTTTGCTTATATCCAAGTACTCTTTTATGTATATCATAGCTTTGCAATTATCTGAGGCAGTGGAAGTACCCTTGGAATTCTATTAGAGCACAAAAATTTATTCCCTTGTTGAGTCCTGTGCATGAGTAAAAATTCCCTCTTTCAGTGCTTTACTCATATGAAACTGGAATTGGAAAGAACTGCTCTGTGTTCCCTATTGCAAAGCTGATGTTTCCTGATATTACTCCTTCTGTGGATGTAGTTCTGGCATCCAGGGTAGCAGAAACCCAGGGAATTGTCTGATCAAATCATGGTTTCTGTCCTCAATGTGTTTTCAAAGAAGTTTTTCTCTTGGTAAATAAATTCCTAATTATTTAAGGTTTTTTTAACTACTTAAAAAAAGTTTACTTGCGAATGGAAAAATCTATAAATTCCAGGGAACTGTTGTAAAGTGGTTTTGCCCGTAACTGAACAAAGGACTGGACTGTGTTAAGTTATTCAGGTGAAATTAACATTATTTGTTCCCTTTTTAAAAAAGAAAGAGCTATTTTTTTAAAATCTACTTTGTATATTTATTTGCAAACAGTGCTAGAGACTGTATGTCTCTTCTGTGTAATACAAAGGCCTGTAATAACAGATAAGATCATAAAACAGATATCATATCAATACATAGAGATACTATCCATCCATATGAAAAACATCAAGTATCTTGGAAGTCTTTACAGTGATCTAAGACATAGAGTGGGTTATCAAAAAATATCAATAAAGTGCTCTCTGAAATCAAATAGAACCATAATTGCATTTTTCCAGATACTTGTCTCTAAAATCTTTGACTGCACATACAAGCAAGAGCTTAACCAAACATGATGGTCACCTTTCTGATGAGGTAAAGTGCATATTGTGCTTCTGGAGAATTTTGAACAAATATATTTGGTTGGGTGTGTAGAAATGTGAGAAATGGTGCAAGTGACTTACAGATTCCACTTGCTTTTTTAAGATAGTGGGGTCCAGGACATTATTTAAAAGATTTATTATATATTTTCACAAAAATCCAGATGAATGCATTATTTTTGTATATATGACTATCAATCAGAATATGACAGAACTCTTGTCCTTTTATTACCACTGAACTGGTGCATTCAGAATGCTGTTTTCTTTAGTGAAACAGGTTTTAGATGTAAAAGGGACTTGTCTCTTCACTCTCTTTTTCATGCCATGCATCTGTCACAGGAAAATTTGCCTTAATGTTTACTGTTACATTACTATCACTTTTGTAAATGACGAGTGTGAGCTGTTGGCTTACCTAGTTGAATGTTGAATTATGGCTGAATTCTGCCTACAGTCAGGAAACAATAAATGAAGAGGCCACAAGCCCAAGCAAAAACTCATTTCTATTCTTCTGATATTTTTTAACAAAAAGTAGCAGAATAGTTTTTGGTAGTGTAGGAAGGGAAAACTGTGAGGAAAAAAAAAGAAAAAAAAAGAGAATGAAGTGTAAAATATGACTCCAATGAAAAATTACTTTCTTTAGATGTACATTTGCTTTGAAATCCATGCTGGGTCTCCTAGTACCTGCTGAGCTTAGCTTTAAGCCCTGAAGCTGTGATTTAAAATAATATATACTTGCTCTTTCATCTCCCTCCTCTATTATATCAATTTCCATGAAAACACCTGGAAGAATTCTTAGAGCTCGTCATGAACCCTGACTCTAGAGATTTTCATCTTTAGGTCCTGCTGTGAACTGATACTACACATGCCACAATCTGTCTGTGGTTTCTTTCTAATCTTTGGAAAAAAAAGGAAGCATATATCATAGGAACCAGTACAAACACATTCACCTGGCTAGCAGCCTTCTAGAACTTTGTTTCTTTTTGAGATTGCAATCTGAGCTCATTTTTACTTAGAAAACTGATATAAAATGCTGATCTCCAAAGACTTGGAATTTCTAAACCCAGAAACTTAAGCCATGTTAATCCATCCAAAGTTGAGTACCTAATTTCCAAAATTGTTTAAGGCTTTAAATTATCTTTCACTTTTTCTTCCTGTTTTTCCTTATTTTAGTAATGGTTATCACAGGGGCCTTTTCTGTCGATGGTGGTAACAAGGACCTGAGGCCCCCCTCTTTATAAGATGCCCACATTTTTCCATTTCAAGGTCTTCATTAGCTGAAAATCCACAAAACCCTCAGAGACTCTTTTGTAAGTGAACGAGTATTGATTTCAGTCAAATTAGATTAGTTATTAATCTCCTACTGTTATTTAAGGGGCAAAGATAAAAGCATCTTTAGGTAGTTCTGTGGGTTACATTATGATGATTTTGTTCAGGTTCCTCAGTAAAAATAAGTCTGGCTATCATCCTCAGGTGGTATATAATGACATTAGCAGGTAAGTGTTTGCAATATAATCCTGAATTTTAGAAGGGTGCTTAAATGTAATTTATTTTCCAGAAGTCTTGAGAAATAGAAAAATTATGCAACATTTCCAATTCATGAACTGGGTCACTATCCAAAAGAGAACAAAGACTCTTTAAGACTTAAGTGAGGACGATTGTTTCCATAATTGTTATTAATTTTTGTCACGTAACTTCGAATCTTTTTCTATTCTTCAGAATTTTTTAAAAAGGAATTAAACAAAAACGTTCCAAATTCAAACTGAGCTGTAGGTTGGCATTAGCAGGGCAGTGATACTATCAGCCATATGAGTCAGTCAGCTACCAGTAAAGTAAATTCGAGCTGCTAATTTTGCAGAGTGACAATTGTCTTTTGAACACAAAAGATGCCCTGGCTTTGTGAAGTCTAGGCTATTGACTGCAAACTTTTGTAAGATGTTTTGATGAAATGTGTACTGAAACGTGCAGGAAGACTCTGGAGGACTTTTGAGCAATGATGTGCACATCAGTTTTTCTCTGTGTGTGAAGATAAGGCCCCTTGGTATTTCCTCCCTTACCCTGTATTAGGAGGAGAGTCACCAGCAGGTCAAGGGAGGTGATCCTTCCCCTCTGATGGGTGCTGCTGAGACACATCTGGAATATCAAGAAACACTTTTTCACCGAGAGGTTGACCAAGCACTCACACCGGTTTCCCAGAGAGGTCGTGGAATCTTCATCCTTGGAAGCCATCTAGACATGGTCTTGGGCAACCAGCTGTATGTGGTAGTGCTTTGGAATAGATGACTCTCGAAGGTCCTGTCCAGCCTCAGCCATTCTGTGATTCTATGATCCAGATCCAAAATTTGGACTAGAGATGGCATTGGGAGCTGAGAAGGAAGGACTATGTCAGAAAGTCTGCAAGGCATTAGGGCTCTGCCCTGCAAGGCAGGGGCCGAGCTGGCCTTGCTTCCTTCCCGGGTGGCGGCTGCCACCTCTTGCTGCTGCAAATCCAGCAAACTTCTACTGATGCCCATTTTCTGCCCCAACAAACCTCACCCAAGCCATGCTGATCCCCAAAGATTCCCAGCTTTCAAAAGTATGAAAGGACCTTAGCATAATTTAACAATGTCATCAGTTCCTTTGTGATTGGCTTCCGAAAGACACCATGATTAGCCATCTTCCAGGAAACAGAGCCTCTCCTTCCCAACTGCAGCTTTTTCCATGGCTGAATGGCAGGGGGCGAGCAGGAAAAGATCCTAAAAGCCTTCTCTATTCCCAGATCTATCAAATATAAAGATGCCCTGTATGGACAGCCACTGCTGGCTCCACCCTTGACTCACAGAAGGAGCCAAGTGTGGCTGGCTGTGTGGGATTTTTCTCAGAGGGTAACAAGCTGAGGCCCAGCTCTTAAATCTGATTCTGTGGGAGATCTGTGTCTTCTTAAACTTCTTGGTCAGATACACTTGCATTGCAATGATTTGTGAAATACTTGTATACTGAGCTGGTTTTTGGTGGTAATTTTTTTCTCTAGACCTTCCTAAACCCACATTATTTAACAAGGTTGATATGGTAAATTTGAGGTTGTATTTCTTTTATGGGACTCTAAATAAATAATATGGGACTCTACCATGTTACTTAGGACATTTTTCAAAATGTGTGCTTTAATCCTGGCAAAACCTTAGAGTATCTTTTCTATGGCCTCATAGACAGTGTTTAATCAAAACTAAGCGTAGTGGCATTATGACTATTACCAGAATTTGAGGAGTGGGATTTGCTAACTAGTTTAGAGATGTGAGTCCCATTCACCAACTTTTCACCATTCCCATAGACACAAATCCTCAGATCTGCTTGTAGAACTAGTGAGTTTCCAAGGAGTTTTGGGGAGATGCAAAGGATATTGTGATATTTCTTTACGCAATAATTAATTGTAAACTGAAGAAGAGAAATCTGTCTTTTTTCAGTGAGTGTACAGATCAATTGTGAAGATTGACAATCTCCTATCTTTCTATCACGTATTCTTTGTTAGCAGTCCAGCTTCCCTATAATGGAGTTTATGAAATGTAAACAGTTCTGTCAAACAGGTAAACACTTTACAGTCTCTATTCTGAAGAAAAAAAAGATAGCCCAGCCTCTTCAAATGACTTGCAGGTGACTGGCAATACACTGATAATTGAATAATTGATATCTGGAGACAGAGTGCCTGGAAAAAGAAAAAGCAAAAAGCACAAAAGTCTATTGTCATTGGGACCAACTTAGTGTCTTTATATAGATAGTGGGTTAAACAGAAGAGTAAATTCTTATTTTTAAGAACAGTTGAGTCGAGCAACATGATGGTACGACCTCTACATGCAGATTTAAAAGTTTGGGACCTCTCAGACTATTCCTGAAAATGGCTGTTAGCAGCTGTAGCAAATGACTAAATTCTGGGAAGTGCAAGTTACTGTTTAGTGTCATGAAGCCCAAGCAGCTGCAGAGAGTTACTTTGCCTGGAAGTGAGATGGTTCTTCCGGGAATGTAGTAGAATGGGGATTTTTGCTGTTGCAGTTCTGGAAGCCTCCTGGTGCTGTTCTGAGAAAATATCTTGAGCCCCACCTCCAGCAGAACATTGCTTGCTAAGAGTAAAAGCCATTTGTTAAGTTTTCTAGATGTTACTAACTGGAATTCCTTTTAATGGCAGATGCAACAGTCATCTGTGCGTGACCTATTTTCCAGATATATCTTTACTCTGAATATTGATGTTCTTGGAAAACCTTTGTGTTTACATAATTAAAAAAAAAAAAAAAAATTAAAACATGAAGTTAACCACTGGGGAAATAGTGACTTTATTTCAAAGCCTTCAGATCTGTTTATCATTTGGGAAAATATGCTCAAACTGAAACACAGGGAAGGCTTTAATCACACATACAAGTTAATGGCCTCAAAGAATGGTTGAAATTTGCTGGTGAAAGGGGAGGCGAGATGACCCACTGGTTCATCCTGGTTTCCCATTCTGCTAATTTGCTAATCACATCTATGGGATTACAAGAGTCTTCAGAGATTTACGATGCCCAGACTATTTGTTGTGCTAGTTTAGTAATGTACCAGGCTGGAAAAAAAAGAAATCCAGTTCACTTGATGTCCTCCAAGTACGGTAATTGCCTCATGTCTTTTGGATTAGTTCAGCCCATGTAGTGATTAAAAGAACTTATGTGAAGTTCAAAGTTGTTATTCCTTCAGTCCAGCAACCAGAAATCACACTAGTGGGCCTAATTCTCTGCTCTGTTATGTTGTAACCCTGCTGGTTTCAATAGAGTCATGCTGGTGTTGAAATGATTTAAAGGACCAGTGAGTGAAACATAGCGGTGGAAACATCATCTATTTAAAAACCTTACGAAATCAGGGAAGCTGATTGGCAGCTTCATTTTTATTTTATTTTTAAAAATTATTTTATTTTTTTATTCAAAGTCATGGATGCTCATATTTTGGGGGCTGCCATAAAAGTTACAGAAACTGAGGTCTGGATATTATTTTCCCTTGGGCATCTGTTTATCTTCCCTTCAGTTCATGATTGTTCCTTCCTCTGAGGGTATTCTTTGGTGCTTTGTTCAGCACAAGGAGGCTCCTGCCATTTCCTTTGGGTGACGTGAACTTGTCTGGACACTGCAACTGAGCAAAGAGAGTAATTTTTCTACATTTATTTCGCTTTGTATTGACTTTTCTGATTTGAATGTTCTTCCACATATTGTTTTTCGTCTTCTCACACCCTAGCATGATATTATCATATATGATAGTACAATCTGTTATGAAATTCTTTGGGCTTGCCAGCAATTTTTATTTGACACTTTAATAATGTCTTTAGGAGAGAAGTGGGAATTGCAAAGAACAAAGAGTCTCCAGATGTCCTAAAAATGTATGACGTAGGATTTGCAGAATATTTCTCCACTTGAGAGATCACTAATTTTCAGTTGAAACAGCACAGTCCTGCATTACCTTTTCCTGAATTAATATGAATACAATTTTGTTTACAGATTGTCTCTTAGATTAACCCTGTATCCTGGATGTGTCTGGTTTATTACTGAAAGTGCACTCCTTGCTACTTCTATTCTCTGTGGGTTCACAAACCTACTTTAATAAGAATGGAACACATAAATAAAATTCTTCTTGAAGTTCACCTTTTCTTCAGACAAAGAAAATAATGTCAAGAAATTAACTACGAGTTTTTGGCATATGTCTTCTGAATAACAAGCTAGCTCTCAGCTTCAGTGTTTTGTGCTGCTTGAGTTGTGCTGTACAGAGTCACATGCTTTAAACTAATTGCTCCCATGCAAGACTTGTAGGAAATAGAAACGTGAAGTTCCTTTGGAGAGTTTTTTTGATTTTTTTTTTCCTGGGGGTTATGTTGAGCCTAAAATAGAAAAATTCCTTCTCTACCCTGGTTTCCATCCTTAGTTTTATGTGGGTTTATTCCTCTTCTTTTTAAATCACACCAGTAAGATATACATGAATCTAGTGGTTTCCTTAACATTATGTCTCCTCAGGGGTCATACAAGCCCAGTCAGTAGAAGGGTCATGCTTGACCAGATCCTGTAGAGAATAGAGAAATAGCAATAAACAGGCTATTTCAAGGAAACAATTTATAATTCCAACATTTTGTTGAAACACATTAATGTAAACATGGCTTCTCACACGTCACCAACCCTTTGGAGAGGTGTTGTTGTTCTGGATGGCTGTCAGTGGAATTCCACTGCTGGATTTATAGCATAATCAGAAAAAATGAAGAGAGGTAACAGATTAAAGCTTTGCTCTTATCCCTTCTTAACAGCTTTTCAAGAGCGGTTTATCTTCCTTTCCTTTTGCTGAACCCCTGCAACTCCTTTTCCTCACTTGCATTTTGACTTTTGGTAAAGCTGTTACTCTCAATCGGTTCACATCTTTACCTGTTTTAATGGTAATTACATCCTTTCATTTATGGGGAAAACAATCCTGTAACTCATCAGGTTAAAATTCTTAACAGTGGGAAGGATTTCTAAGGTGTATTTTACTTAATTTTTTAAAGCTGTACATGTACTTAAACAATCTAATGATATTTCTGATAGCTTATTATGTTTCTGAACTATGTTCTATAGGGACATGCTTTACAAACAGTTTCTTTCATAATTTTGATCTTAATTATGTAGCTATCAGGTTGTGATTTGACAGTGAGGCACAAGGCTTTGTATACTGCAATCACAGATTATAGCACTCACAACAGTTTAAATTTGTTGTTCTAATTCATGATATTATAATTTTCTAGTTAATCCATAAGCTTATGGTCATTCATCTTAACTATTGCTTTTATGTGTTGTAAATAACAAGAATGCAGTCAGGAGCCCAACACTCGGTGTTATAAACTAGGATGCTGGTAGGAGGAGTAATTTTTAAGCTGCTTTCTGGAAGCTGCCCATCCCCAGTGCTTTTTCCAGCGCTGCCTCCAACACTGTGCTTGGCTCTGGTGAGCTGGGTAACCACTGGCATGGGCAAATACTTAATGTATGTACTGTCAAGAGCTTAGTCCAATCAACCTAGAACCAAACTCCTTGCCTTCCTGGAAAAGATAAAAGAAGGGGAAATTTCAGAACAGAACAGTTTACTCAGATGAAATGAATATAAGTTGGGATGAATTCTTCCTTGGAAAACTGTTATTCTTAAAAAGTTCAGGAAGTAGTCTGCCGTTTGCGGAAAATGCCAATTTAACCTATATTTAGGAGAGAAGGTAGGTAATTTTTAACTTATAGGAGCTTACTCAGTTTAATAGAAATCGTTTGGTTTGTATCTAAGTCTCTCTGCTCATAGCTGGCTCTATAGACATAGTTTTTCTTGTAAGTGTTGTGCATTTTACATTTATCGAAATGTCTTTCAGCCTGAAGGATCCCGGTGTGCTTATGAATACTTGCATTCATTACTGGCAGGAATTGTCTCTTCTGAATAAAGCGGGAGGTGAGTCTAACCAAAGTCAAAGTGATAAGTCTAGAATTATCACAGATAAGAAAAGAATTTTTTTTTCCTTTCCTCATAGAAATGCAATTTCACTATTAAATTTGTTAAAAAACACTTTGATGTGCTGTTCTTTGTGGGACTTGGTATGAATCGATTTTATTCATGGATCTGTGCTGATTAGAATGAAAATCTCTGTGGGAGAGGGAAAGTGCAGTTATGAAAGACAGCCACAAGCCTTCTAGAAGCTACACTCTTGCTTAACTAGCAATTAGTGGTAATTTCATGAGTTAGTGAGTGAGGCTGGTAAGGGGTGGGTTATGCGGGTGGTATAATGATATCTTCTGGGCTTGTAAGGCATAACTTCTGTCTGCTCTTCTACTTTTTATGAGGGATACAGCTCTATTGAAAATAATTCTGTAGGGTTGTTTTAATATCCAGATGGAGTCCATGACCAAGAAATGCTATGTAAGTTTAAAGTAGGAACAGCTGTAAAGAAACGTCAGGAAAGAGAGTACAAGCTTGTTAAAATCTTGGGGCCTTGAGGAGCCCACACCCTGGAGATAAGAAAGTCTGAAGGTGGACATGATGAAGGGTAGTGTGAGGAGGCTGAAGGAGCCCCAGGAAAGATGGGGGAGTATGGGGCTGTTTAGGCTGCAACATATTTTAGAAGCAAAAGAGATGCAGAAGGGTGCTTTTGAGCATCTAACAACTTCTGAAGGAAGCCTCATGTTGCAAGGAGACCAGGATTCCTCTTGAATTCCACTAACTCAGAAGAGAAGAGGTATGGACAGTCTCCCTTCTTTAGGAAGGAAGAAAGTTAAAGGAGGAGACTAGAACAAAACTTATTGTTTCCTAGGAAAACTCTTACTGTCCCAGGTGTGAAGTCTCCTATGCTTTTCATGTCTTGATCAGGCTGTTCCCACCATGCTGGGAAAATCTTTCTTTACGGTAGCATATCTCCTGTGCTGTAGGACTTCAATATCCTAAACCTGTAGTTTACAGAACTCAGTCAGTAACGTCCTTGGCTGAGATGACCATGATCATTGCAAAAATGGTGTTCTGTCCTTCTGTCCATTCATATGGGAAGTGCCGTGAGTCTTGCAAAATTCACAAGTAAAAAATAGAGATCATTCCAGGTAAAAAAGGCCATTAATCCAGCAGTAATGGAAACTTCTGAAAACACTAGTTTGAAAAATACTGTTCTACCTCTTCAAAAGGACTTAAAAACAATTTAAATAATTTATAGCTTATAAAAGATGTTTCCAATGGTTTCAGATATTCCTTCCCCCTTGTCCCTTATTTATTACTGTTGTGTGAACATAATCTTTATTCCTTTGAATGTGTATGTAGAACTTTACTGCCCTACTTGCAGTAATACTTGTATTACTTGTAATATTACTTGTAATATCCCTTAGGATATTACAGATATTGTAAAGGAAATGGTTTACCATTTTTCAGAAAGCAAATACTACCTTCAAGGTGCTTAACCTAAACTTACTAATCGTTAGATGGGCAGAAGGCTGAAATAGTGGTGCTGCTTGAAAAAAAATACTCTGACAGGAGCCAGGGCTCTCTGGCAGGAGGCAAGCAGGCCAGAAAAATCCTCTGTATTTCTTGGTTAGTGTCTTTCATCATGTACTCTTCTGGGAGTGTCCTTCCCTTTTGAGATGAGAAAGGAAACCATTTCAGAGTGGTCCATCAGTGACAGCAGTGTCCCAAGTATTCTGCTCCTGCTAGGTCTATTCCTGAAGGAGGGTACTGGCCCCCAGAGATGCGCCCCAACAAAAATTATAAGCACAGTTTCTTAGTTTCAAGGAAACTCCACTGTACCAGGCTTTTAAAGTCTAGACCTTCATATAGTTGTTAAATTTCCTCATTATCAGCATGGAGTGGTCCAGGCAGAAGTAACTGAAGGCCTAATTTAGCAATTAAATAAAATATGTGTATGTCCATGCTAATGACTGTCTCTGTTTGCTACTCATTGATAATTGATATGCTTTTTCTTGGGGTAATGAGTATTTAAGTGATTGAGAGTCTGAGAGGGTGTCCTTCGTAGTATCACCATTCATAGCAAGCATTTCAAAATCAAGAGAAGGAAATTATGTGTGTAGCTGTACCTGACACAACAAAAACCTTTTTTATTTCTTAAGAAATGCCAGAAAACTTTTTCTGCAGTAGAATTGCACAAGTATTCTGGGGTCTTCTGAGGAAGCCTGGGGCATCAGCACACGTGTTCAAAGTCTGCAAACCAGTCTGTGTATTGGGCCAGTGTAGCCCAAAGATTGCTTTTGCCAAACTTTAGGCCTTTTTTTAAAAGGGTGTTTTACTTTGAAGTTAATAATGTTATATTAGGAGATTTCTGTATCTCACAACAATCAATGGAGCTCTACAAGCTCATTTGAAGAATGATGACAGTCACATTCCATTTGTACAAAACCTGGGGACAGGAAAAGTACATGATCTTTTGCAGGATTCTAAAGCTCTCAGTTTGTATAACATAAACTGTTTCATATAAATAGATATAAGAGAAAAATGGTGATGGGGGGCATGATAGTTTTGTGAGGAAAGATTCTGAGTGAATTTCTTGCAATAAGTTCAGTTACAAAAAAGAAAATGATAGGGAAAACCAAAGAGACAATTCAAGATTCTTGTTCTCCACAAAAATCTTGAAGATTAAAAGCAAAACTCCAAAGCTTTTCATGAAAAAGTTCAGGGTTTAGATGTGAGGCATTTATCACAGAAGAATTTTTTTGCATGAAACATTGCATCTGGCTTAAAATCATAATGAATCATGGGAACAAACCACTTGATTCATTAGGTACATAATTCACTTAGAAAACTGTCCTGTTCCTGTGTTGCTGACATCCATAAAAACATTGCCTTTCATGTCAGCAGACCTGGACTGAACTGTAAACCACATAAATAATTTATTTATTTAGGAAATGCTAAATCTTCAAAACACTGAAAAGTTGTGTGATAAGATGAGTACCCTTGTTTCCCAATGGCTTACAGGGTTAGCCCCAGCATTAGGAAAAGCTGACTTTTATTTTGGTCCTCCATGTAGGAATCCTTGATACTATTCTGTGTTGCTTACCAGTGGAAATATTTTTCCTCCAATGCTTTTGTGCTTTGTCTCATCACCCCCCAAGCACTGGAGGATTTCTACACGAATTGGGGACCACAAGACTAGAAGGGATGTGAAGAGATGTATTTGGAGCTCCTGAGAGCAAAATGTACAGGTGGAACAAAAAAAGCTTTTGGAATGCCCTATTGTCCAATTCTCTAAATCAGGGCTGCCATGCCATCTGCTGGAAACACCCTCACAGACTTACCCAGCTTCCTCCTAGCAGTACTCTGGGCTTGGTCCTGACAACGTGGTTGCAGAACCTGCCTGCTTTGCTGGCTGGGGAGTCTTTGCTGGTCTGCAGCTTGTCCTGTTTCTACATTCACTCATAATCCGCTGCTGTCTGGTTGAAAAGTTATCTTCTCCTTTATGTCTGTCCTCATAAGAATGTACATTTCAGGCAGCACGCATAGTCCCTCTAAAGTTTGTCTCTGCTCACCTAAACAAGCTAAAATAATTTAGTTCTTTTCTTGTAAACATAACTGTATCAGTACTCTAGATGAAGCCTCACCACTGTTATGCACAACAGCGTTAATGCTTCCATATCTTATCTAAAAGTATCTGTTTAGAATAATTTTAAGGACCACGTTAGCATTTTTACGAGCGCATTGCTTCAGTGATGCTGTTCTCCTTAAAAGGGAACTGCTGCCTTCGTTGTAGCCAGGGATGATACATTTCCAACAGAATCGAGGTTTCAGCCACTGCCTTTACATTAATTTTCATGGTACTGTCATCTTACAGCTTCTGTTACATGTTTTGACATTACTTAATAGACTTCTGACACACTTTTATGCTCTTTAATTCAGGAACCATCTTTTTGTTGAGGCCTTTCAGTACCACAAGCTCTATACAAACCCCCAAATAGTTCAGGAAGTAAACATGGAAAGAATAAAACATCTCTTTGTTGCTGTTGTCTTTTCAACAGTGTCAGAAACAGAAGACTGGTCTTTGCTAGAATTCAGAAAGCAAAAGAAAGAACACAATTCATACATTCTGAAACCTAAACACCACCTGAACTTGCTTTAAAACACACAAAAATACTGCTTAGTGAGGGTGAGAAGTCAATTTTCAGAATAAGGAAAAAATGTCAGAGACCACAGCTAAGTAAATACATGGAAAGAAAGACTAGACACTAAAGGAATGGACGTAAAAATGTGGAGGTACCTCAAAGGAAACCTCATAATCAATGAACACAAAGAGAGACATTCCTGGAAAAACTTTTCAGTTCCACAAAATCTTAATAAGCCAAGCCACAAGTCTATAGTTGTAGGAGCTGCTAATTTCACAGCCACGAAAGACATGGCACTTGAACATATGCCAACAAAGTACAAAAGTCAAGTGTGTATCTACTTTAATTTATTTTTCTTTTTTTAAAGACCTATACTTTACTCACTGTGAAATGGTACAAGGGAGAAATGACTTATCTATTTAGGCTTTGGGCACACTGAGCACCCTGGCAGAATGTGCTCTGTGACTCCTGTTGCACAATGTTATTTTACTAATGACGTGAATCACGATGATACTTTTTAATTGATTGCTTCAGCTAATTTAGGATGTATGGTAATTCAAAAACTTTAATTTAAACAGGCTACAGGCCAGGAAAGAACCACACCTATGTGCTGCATGCTTATTCAGGACACTGTTTCAGTAGGTCCTACTATGACACAGGAGAATATTTCTTGCTTGCATTTTCTTACCATTTGGGGACACACAGAATTTTAATTAGTTCTTCACTTTTTAAATTAGGGAACTACTCCAATGGATAGATGATATTTTTCATATGTCTGTAGTAACAACTGAGACCAGCATTAAGGTCAGCTTCTAACTCACCCTATCCACTCTTGCCCTGAAACTTTTAAACTTTAAATAGGCACTAGTAACAACTCCACCATGACTCTTTCCTGACTTCTAGTCCTTCTGCACTCTGTATTTATGGCCTGTTCTCCATAAAAGAGTAAGAAAGTCGAGGACTGATTCTTAAAAGAGTTTACCAAGCTAATACAAATAGCCTCTAAAAGGCTGATGGAGGCTTCCTGCTAAGATGGACACAGAAAGTGTCTCTGATCAGTTGATGATGTCTGATCAGGGTCGAACCTCAGTGTCTGTGGAAACTTACGTTGAATTGCTTAGTCAAAAGTCTGTTTCTTGTAGTAGTGCTTTGCAGCCATTGTAGCATTCTTTGGATGCACAGTAATGCTAAATATTATAGATCCAGTCTGTGTTTGTTCATTCTTTGCTAAGATGAAATAAAAATCATCAGTTTTCAGGAGATGATCACTTTAACCTTAAAGTGATCACAGTAATTTGAAAAGCAGTGTCTGAAAATTGTGAAAATAAATGCTGCAATAAAAATGGCTTAAAGTGTATCAAAGTCAGGTCTGCTGTTGAGCAAAAGCAACAGGCACAGGCTCCTTCATCATCTGATTTCTTAAAAAGGCCATGCTCTGTGGCTGGAAACTAGTAACATATTGAAGCTCTTGAAGCTGATGATATGAGGTAAACTAATTACCTCTGGAAACAATACCCAACTATTTTCAGTTAATTTTATCTTCTACAGTACTTCAAAAACTGAATCCCAAGCTGACTCAGAATATATAGCAAGGCCATCTTCATAGAATTTCACATTTCTGTTGGGGGAAACACAACAGATTTAAGATACTCTCTGTCTGAATTACTTGCCATCAAATACTGCTCTCTGAGAATTTTGCAGGGATGTTGGTTGTCTGACTGATGCCTTTATTGCGTGTATGGGCCCACGTTGCTTTGAGAGTTGCCCTCCTCCCAAGCTGAGCTGCTCTTTCAGAAAGCAGCGTGACTCCAGGGCAGGCCCCTCTGGCTTCTCCCTGGAGCAGCTGATGACAGGAACATCGCCTCTCTGGAGGTGCCTGGGTTTGCACTCAGCCTGCAGAAGGGTCTCTGACCATTGCTGCACCAGTGGCAACTACAGTGACAGCAGCATCTCCAAATGCTTTGGTGGTCTACAAAGTGAATATGAGCTTTTACATCCGGGGACAGGTATTGTATAGGTTTGGAGGATGTAGATGCAGACGTGGTTGAGAGGGGGAGAGTGGAATCACAGAAGGTATAGAAATCTGCTCAGACCTGTTTCAGATCTCTAACCAGTCTTTGTATTTCCGAGCTCCTGAAGTTTTGAGTCAATCATTCTGGTTTTGATCAGGGTCAGCTTAACTAGTTTCTTTATAGAGCACATATGGACCTGTCACTGGACTATTTAACTGACACATTTACAGTAATCACTTATCTGGCATGCAGCCATTAGCACATAAAACACTAGGTCTGCAAAGTTAACTTTAATAACGATATATTAGAAATGTTCAGCAGACTTCCCCACCTTTTTCCAGAAAAGCAGTCTGTGGGGTATCACATTTGCTCCTAATTGGGCTCAACAAATGAACACCAGCCATCTAAAGACACTCTGTAACCTGCTGGAGAGGAATGTTTCTCTTTTTATTGATGGGGCACCTATTTAGCTCTTGTTATTTCATGGAGTGGTGAATTGGACTGGCCAAACTTCACACCCACATTAGTTTAATTTCTGTGTATGCCACATGTGACTGGTCATAACTAAAACACAATCACATTCCTTGTTCCAAGGCTCCTGCTGGCACAAAGATTTTGCAGTCTTGTGTAGGCTTAACTTAAAGATATGCTGTTTCCCTTCCAGATGCATTACCTGAATACTTTTGCAGTATTTGGCAGCCCCCAGAGGTGCAATGCTGCATTTTTCCTGTGGTGTTTAATGGCTGCTGGAGAGGTCTCCTCCCATCGTTGTTAGCATTGCCATACAGATTCCCCACGTTTCAGCAGAACGCTCATTATTTAGCACAGCACAGTGATGCTCAATATTTCCATTTCTTTCTTATACACTCAAGTAATCACAAGCTCTGTGTGGAGCAAGAAGAATACAAAGTACCATATGTATAGTTGAATTGCATATTGAATGCAGCTGAATTGTACATCATCAAATGTTTTGATTTTAAAAGTTTCCAGTAGTACCAAATTGTGCTTAAGGTTCAATAATGTAGGCAATTTTAAAAAGCTTTTACAAGCACTTATTTTGGCAAGACTCTATGTGCAGAAACTAGTAATAAAATTTCAGTGGCCTTAATCAACCTGATATATGATATAATGGTGAAAAATAGCATGGCAAAATTGTTCATACAGAAATGAATTATCAGGAGGATTTTCTTAAAATAAAACAAAATTGATGTCAGAGAAATGTCAAATCTTTCTTTACAAGTGTGCTGAACAGATTCAGTTCAAAGTGCAATCTTGTGCTCATTTCTAGATTCTCAAATATTTGCCCAATCGGAGAAGGATTAGGGATAAAAGAAAAACAAACTAGTCAATTATTTCAGTCTTGAATCCTTGTTCAGGAAAAAATATAGTATCCCTTTTGCAGTACTACGTGGCAACCACTTAATTAGTGTGTGATTGAAGATCTGCTACAGGGGGCTATCATTCAAATGCAGTAAATAGCTATTTTTGTATGAGCTGTTTCTGCATTTCTCCTGTGCTTTGATGAACAGTGGAACTGTTGACATTTAAAGTGTCCTTGTTGCTATCAGGTTTAGTATAAGCAGAAATAAAACTCTTTCACACTTGGACTTGTTGTTTCATGTTCACTACAAATTGGGACAGACAGTTGGCTACATTTTTGAGGCTTCCTTTGTAAACATAACAGCTATACACTGATTTGTTGAAAACCAGCACCCTTCTCCCCCTAAAGTAAAACAAAATGCAGTTAGCTGAAACTCTGGAGAACGTTTAAGATGCCTGAGAGTTAAATTTGCATGTAAGTAAAAAGCTTTCTGACAAAAGATTGCTTATTTCCGATAGTAATTGTTTCTAATGCCTGGGTGTTTTTACATTTTAAAGATCACCATGAAATCACACTGCAGGAGGATCTGTAGTGATCTGGGGTCCCATCATGTAACATTGAAAGAGGTTATCTGGTACATGAAAAAAGCCTGACTAAATTAAGTTTGACAGGTCTATTTTGTAATCAAGCTCTGTGGGGACAAAATAGGACAAGATGGTAAGCTGCTGCCCAAAAAAGGAACTATTGGTTTTCAATAAATAACCCCTGGCAAAATTAGAATTTGCCAAAAAACTTACCCAACTAAAATATATGTCTGTGAAGAACATTAGTTCTCTGGCAATATGAAATTTCAGGTTTCATATGAACCTGGCAAAGTTTGGTAGATGTGTGTGTGTTCTTTTGACCATTTACTAGGAGATCAGTGAAGCTAAGAGCAGCACAGATTATGTCTGTGTCACGCTGATCACAGAGTCCTGTTCATGCTCAGGGTGCAGCCAAGGGAAGTGCTCAGACAAAACCCAATGGGCAAAACGTTGAGGCTGTGAGCACACATGGCTTGGACCCTGTTTTGTCACCTGTATTCTCAATCTGAGGGAAAAGTTGTTGAAGGCACACTTAGTGTTTGGTTGGTGAACAGAAAAAGGTATTTAGAAGGAAACATGAGGGGGAAACAAAAATCTGAGAAGGTCCAGAGATATTTCCTGTTGACTTCAGTGAACAGTAACATTGAGAAAGTGGTTAAACCTTGCCAGAGATATTGAAAATACAGGCCAAGTTGATCCAAACTCATCATGTTAACCTATAAAAAACCATTTTCTCTTGGAGCAAGTGTGCATAGCTATGTTTTGTTAGCTGGAAAAATGTGTGCAGCAGTTCTGAACTATTTTGCTCTAATGCTCTAAACTAATCTTGCCATGCTGGATTGTACATATCAAATGATTTTTGTGAACTTTAGTATCCCTGAGATGGCAGACATTGAAAATAGGGCATAGATTGACAGGCAAGTTTGCAGTCAAGTGTGAATAAAACAACTAATTCTAGGGAAAAGAAACCCACCAGTTTACTATCTGTTAAATCATTATCTGACCATTACCCCATCTTATAAAATTTCAAACTAGCTGCATTAAGATTTGATCTATCAACTGTTCTTTATCCCCAGTTTGAATGAAAGCAATTGAACACTGAAGCTGTGAAAATCTGAACAACTTAGCACAGAACAGGGCTGGCAGCACCACCCTAACATGGCTGCATTATTATTGTATGGGTATCTCTGCATGACATGGTCTTTGGCCAGAAAAGTAACCTTTACTTAGAAATTACAGTAACTCTGGTTTGAGCAAGAGGGACAAAAAAGAAAAATAGTTCATTAAATAGATGCTTTTTTTTTGGAAGAATACAAGTTTTTACTTCAGCTTCTCCTTCAGCATGCCAAGAGGCTTATTTCAAAGAGTGGGAGAAGAAAAGAACAGAAAATACACAAAGTGTGTGAACACAGCAGGTCCCTCCAGCATTTTGTGCAGTGCTCAAAGTACAAAGAAAACACAAAGCAATGAAGAAATAGGGTCTGACTGTCCAGCTTGTCATTCCTGAATTTAAAACAATAACCTGGGGCAAAAGATGAGCAAAGAAGGTCAGCTGGAGGGCTGGAGGGAGCAGAAGGGCTGGTGGTTTTGGAGACATCTCCCTTTCCCAAAACCAGCTGCATAAGTTCCCGCGGGCCTCTGACCGAGCAGCAGGGATTCGAGTGGAGTCTCCGAGCGCTGCTGGAGCGGTGCTGGCCTTTCCAGCCAGCAAAAGGCTCATTATCTTGTTCACGTTTGTGACAGGGGAGCTGAGCTGGCCTGGTCACTGCTGGAGAGGACAGGAGAGCGGAAGGGAGGAGGGGGAGGGACACTGGGGTCTTCTGCGGGGGGCGGGGTGTGTCCGTGGGAAGGGATGAAGGTGCTGAGTCAGCATTATTGGCTGAGTCTCCCACTCCACAAAGGTGGCACATATTCCAGACAAGCTGGAAATTTGCTAACACGACCTTCCTTACAGATAATATTCTAGAAAAAACTGAACTTGAAAATTTCTATTATGCTTTTTTTTTTTTTTNGATCAGAGGAGCAATTTTTCTTACACTGAAATCCATTTGGCAGAGTACAGTGTGGACAGTATGCCTATTCTTAGAAATTATTATCCTACTAATCATTGCTAAGTACTTTAAAACAATGTATTATTATGTGCTAAATACAGGCAGTGAGCTCAGTGGTGCCCAGAAAGGGAGGAATATACAGACTGTGTCCTGGAGTTTACCGTCTGAAACATTATTGTTGCAAGATGCAAAACAATTGGAAAGATGAAAGAATTGCAGGCTTCACTCCACAATATCAAATTACTGCAGCTCAAAGCAGCACTGCAGCCCACTGAAACCAGTTAGAGTCTTTCTGCTCTGTCCATTTTCCTGGGACGGGACCCAGGGAATGGCTGAAGGGATGGAAGCTTCTGGGACCACTGCTCACCTGAGTGGCCACCTGCCTCCTCGCTTGGCTCCTGGCTTCTCACAGCTCTGGGTGTGTGACAGTGCCCACAGAGAACCAGGCCAGCTCTGCCAGGTGCTGGTGAGGGTTTGGGAATTTTGCTGTCTAGGGAAAGAATGTTGTTATGTCTAATGTTTAATGCAGCGCTGGCACCGGGAGGCTGCAGGCAGATTTGTTTACTTGACAGGCTCTGCTAGTTTGACTTTCTAAGGGTAAAACCCCACATTCTTACATGGAAAGGCTTCTGTAGGAATGGATCAACATGTTGCATCAGTCCATGGGTGCTCAGAGCCAACAGGGCCACTCAGGTGTGCCTGATTGGGCTCTCTGCTTCAGCTTAACAACAGCACAGCACAGGTCTGGCACAACAGCTAGTTTTGATCTGTTCCTGCAAGAGACTCCCAAGGGCACATTTTTCTGCACAGAAGCTGGTTTCTGGCTTTCAGAATTCAATTGCTGATGTTTGAGCCTTCATGGAATCAAAAAATGCTGTAGCTTTCATGATTAGCCTTTGTATTATTTTTATATTACATGAAAGCAAGTCCTTGTTTCTTCTTGTGGAGTGATAATGGTTAAATTATATCTTAAAGTGAAGAAGTGCTTGCAGAGATTGTTGATGACTCAGATGGTTTCTAGGAAGAACCATTGTTTTAAGAGCAGCATGTGCTTGTTCAGTAGACACCCTCAATGCCATCAAACATAGCTAACAACACTGACCAAAAAAGGTATTTGTCTTGAATTTGAGAAAACATAAATATTTAAGTCAAAGCAAAAACATAGCTGCTGCCTCAAAAGGCCAGTGGAAAAATAGCAAGAACCATCATATCTGGAATTGAGACCTTATAAAACATCTTTAATGCAATAAATATCCATCTTATTTGTTGAAATGAACTACATGTGCTATGTCTGTACTAAGGCCAGCAAGAAGAGTTGTTATTAATGGTTATTTCCATGTAATAAAATTGTGTGCAGCTCTGTACATTTTTATATATGGAAAATACTTTCCAGAAAAACACATACACAAAGATTAAAACATACAGGCAAAATCCTTTGAAAAAAAAAATACTCTCTTTAAGTATGTGTTTGCTCTACACTAAATGTTTTCAGTTGTATTTGTGCTCCCTATGCTTAAATGAAAAAATGATATTGAAGAATTTTAATAGCTGGTCTCATATTCATCTCGTCAAGTTTCCTGAAGCTTTTAAAATTTCAACTGTAATATCACGCTTCCTACGCAAAATTTATTTTGGAGCACAAACTAATAGAAATAAAATTAATTTAAGTCAAAGATTGTGGGGATTTTGTCTTATCTAAACAATATAAAGCGGTTGAAGTCTCAATGATTTAGTCTGAGACAGCATGTAAGCTATTTTTTCCTATTATGGGATTGTTACCCCTCTCATTAAGAGCAATTAATTTTATTAGTTTGTTTAAGAATTTCAAGCTACTAACAACTTAATCCATAAAGTCAACTAAGTAAAAAAAAAAATGTAGTTTTTCGTATCTGATACTACTGAAGATCAGACATCTAATGTGGTTCATGCACAAATTGCTGTGGATGGTGAAGTCCCAGATCCCTTAAAAAAATAATTAGAACTTCAGTATGCCTTTGAGAAGATGTACAACTCCCATCTTTCATTTGACTTCTATTCCTTCCTTTCAAGAATAAAAGTAGCAACTTTGTTGCTTGTCATCTTTAAGTGACTCTAAAGTGCTGCTGTTTTCTGCTTTTTCACAGGACACAATATCTAAGCTTTTCCTGTCCCTTTTATTGATTAGCTACCAGATTTATTGTGTAGCTGTGTCTGTCCCGTGTTTTTGTGGCACTTTCTGCTAGGTGAGTTTTGCTGTGGGGGAATAAGCTGTGCAGAAGCACACAGCTCAAGAGACAGATGAAGCAGGGACTGGGATCATTAGATCCTCTGGAGCATGGGGACTCTCAAAAAGTAGATGGTTCAATTTTTTTTTTTTTTTTCATTAAGGTAGTATTAGCTTAAGACCTTTGGTATTTTACTTAGATTTAAATCAGAGATTTCCCTTTCTGTAAGTGGTCCAAGGTACATGTTCAATTCAAAAGCAAGATCATTTGATGTCAAAGAGTTCTGAATTAACTTTAACAATACATATACTGAGAATTTGCTAATTTTTTTTCCCCCAAAGACATGGAAGTTTATACCAAGATAAAAAAAAGATAGTACTCTAATAAGTTGTGATGTCAAAAGCACCTATTTTTGGTGTAGTTAGGTCCTATTGAACTTGATCCTCATTTAAATCCAGAGTAAAATTAAACGCATTTTTGGATGGATGTACAGAAGAATACCACATTGAAACTGCTGAGAAATTTAGGCAGGACAATCGAATTATATCAGGTTGGAATTTGGACATTTGTTTAGACTAGCATTTCTGCTTATTGAGGGTACCACTCACTTCCTAGATCCTTTAACTCATGATTAACTCCTTGGGTTGAGCTTTTGACCTAGAAATCGTAATTCCATTGCTTTTAATGGTCTGCATCTCAACACTTGAAGTTCGAGGTACATAACTCACAGTGCTGATAAGCAGACAGTAAAAACATTGTTTGAATACTAGTGGTTATCTCACAGCAAATTTCCGTTGAGAGTCGCACGATGCTGTTGTCCATTCTCGTTTCATTTTTGAACCAGGTCAAACTCACACAAAATTGAATGCAGGGTCATGCATGGGTTTAACAATAATAAGGCAGCAGTTGTGAAAAAGGTATAAAAATTCAAAAGATAAGGTCCCAGCTGAAGGTAGTATTTTTTCTTTATAAAGCATGTATTCCTGATATGTTTTATGGCTGACATACTGAGTTTTTTCAGGCTCCAATGTCCAAATCAGTAGCTGGAATGGAGACTGAGTCCACGCCAGGAAGTGATGCTAGGAGGGTGGGTGTGCCTGCTTGCAAAGCCACAGATGCCTTGAGGTAATAAGGAAGGACTGGAAATTGTACAGACATACAACAATTCATTTCTGTTCCTTAGTGTTTATTATAAAAATGTTCAAGCTGGAGACTTGGCACCCTCCATGTTGACGATATAACAACTTCCACTATTGTTTTACAACAGTAAATACTTCTGATAGTAAAAAGACATATTTTAACAAGAGATTCCATGCAGTATGACCCCATGCACTGCAAAGTTTCTTGAGAGAAGTGTCACACAGAACATCTTGGCTGTTGCTGCAACAATTGTTCATCTCCATGAAAAACATGCAGGTCAGGTGAATGAAAGTGACAAACCTCCTGTTTTTTTAAAAGAGCTCTGCCATATGGTTCTTTTTTGATTTAAGGAACAAAACTAGAAGCCATGGTTCCTCTCTCGTTTTATTAACAATCTGATTTCTGACACTATAATAAAAATTAGATATGCCATTTGAAGTCAGCAAAGTTGATTTCCTTCTTTTGGACATATTCTGACTTTGGACTTGCCATCTCAGTTGTAGGACAGAAGACATTATTTAACATCTTCTCAGAGAATGCAGTAAGTGTGGGCAGAAAAGAGAAAAGAAGTGGAAAAGAGAAAGGGAGGGTAAACTAACACTATTTTATTAAATGCTTTTCAAAGTGTTATGTGATGCAGATGTGGGTTAAATTCAAACTGCTCTTCATTTTAACTCGTGGTTGGGGTTGAAAGTGGGTTTTCATACATGGCGCTGTGTGTGTCTCCATCATCAAATTAGTATTTACTGATTTTAATTTACTTCTTTCCAGAGCTAATGGAGCTTTCCAGAGTTTTCCCTTGCCCAGTTGCCTGTTCATGCATGGCCTGCTTCTCCCTTTTGTTTTACAATGTGCTCTTAGAAAAGAATGAATAAGTGCAGCTCTGCACATCTTTTCTTATCTTCCTCCTAGAAGCAAATATGTCCAAAAGCTTGGCAATAGTCGTCTGAGGATAAATCACCTTGTTTGAGAGGACTTTCCAGCAGTAGCTGCCTTCTAATGGCCATCTGGATAGAACCAAATCCCATGTACTACCAAGAATTCAGGAAAACTTTTTCATCAGAAATTGTACAGACTGCATTTTACTGTAAAATATCTTTGTCTTTAATGAAACAGGGACAATATTGCAAACAACTGGTGTTCCACTTTCTAATAAAAAATTGTCTTGGGGATCAAAATCAGAGCTAAGTATATAGGTATTCATATTAACTGGCTTCTAGCAGCATAACAGAGTTGCCACGAATGACACCAAACTCAGTATAACCAGGGAACCTGTGTCAAGAAAAAAATAACTCCATTCTAAAATAGCAGATATCACATCTTCATCACTGAGACATCAAAATATTTGAATTAAGAAAATGTAAATATTAACGGATTAAACTAGCCTGCCAAATTGCAGTTGGAGAGTGGTCCAAGTAGGAAGATGGTGAGTTTCACCTAAGAGAAAAGGCTTGAATTAAGGACATTTTTGTTTGTGGTTTTGTTTTTTTGGTTTTTTTTTGGGGGGGGTTTGGGGTTTTTTTTCTTTGTTTTTTAAAATTTGTTTGTTCAAAATTGAAATTTTGTGCTGTGTATAATGAATTTCCAGTAGCATTTCATTGCACTAAAGTACTAGGAAAATTTCTGTCAGTGTTAAGATTATCCTGCAGAATTTATGTACATGGAAATTTATTCTTAAATATCTACTTTTGATTAATTACGTTGAATTATTTTCCAGTGTAGGTGCTGTTATAGCAAATAAGTGTGTCTAATTTTGAATGTGGTAGCTATTACACACACTTTATGTGTCTTACCCCAGTACAGATTAACTTTCTGTGTAGACAAAAGCATACTTTCTAATTTATAACACTTAAAAGTAAAATTGATGTCAAAATCACAATTTTTGAAGGGGGTAGTAGTACCCACCGCAAGAGATGGGATTGGAAGAAATAGAAAGTCTTTTGTGCACACATGCACTTCTTCAGATGCCTGAAAGCTTTCCTAATTGGCTTTCCCTACAAACTTTATAATGCTTTTTGCCTTAAAATGACAGGTACAAGACCACTGCTATGTATAAACCCATTTCTTTTCTTCTCTCCATAATGAAAAAAATAACCGCGTGCTAGAAGACAGTGGTGTTTGTTAAATGACGGTTGTCTTATTTTGCTTATAAATTATATTTCATTTCTATGCAACAAGCTTATATCTTTTTATAAGCTAAGAAAACTGTGCTTAGAAATATGCTTGTTTTTATGGTTTGAAGACTCTGACATTTAGCCTTTGAAGGTTTCTGAATGGGTTACTTACCACTGTCAGTTATTTTTTTCTTTTACTGTACCTTGCAAGAGCCATGACAAAGTAATGATTCAGAGCAGGGGATGTAAACCAGATTTAAATGCTCTGCATTTTACTTCAGGCATCTGGCTCATCCAGTCATATTTAAATATAATCAAGAAATTCTTGAAATACTTTAAAGTTTATGTTTCAGGAGAAAGGCAAAATAAAAATTCCTGTGAAAACAAAACCAAACCAACATTGCCCGTATCTGGACATTATGTCTCCTCCCTGATTCTTCTTGCTTTTCCTGCTGCAGAAAGAAATCTATTTGGAGTCATCTTAGAAAGGTTCCTGTCCCTGACGTTGGCCCACTGATCAGAATACTGTTGTGGACTTTGTATTTCTGTGGACATTAAAAAGTACTGATCTGGCAAAAAATCCGGAAGCAAATTTTGTATATCACAACATTCACAATTAAATTTTTACTCAATAGAGACAAGTAACACTTCTAGGACATAACTCCTTTCTGTGCTTATTTAGACAGTTTAGTATCATTTTGTTCTGCTGGGTTTTTTTTCTTTTTTGTTTACCTAGCAGATGTTAGTATTCATGAGATGTAGTCCTTGTAAAAACTCGGCATAAAAGAATAAGACAATAGGTGCTGAGGATTAATAGCACTTGCGGTGCTATTTTGAGAGTCACCAGTGCAATAATATGTGTTCTGGAATCACAGCTGTTGTCATGGCCCCATGGCTATGCAGCATCCATCTGTCCTTGGGCAGAGTTCCTACGGAAAGTGGGGGCTTTTGAGGGGGGTGGAGTGTGATATAATATTTGACTGACTCCAGCACCAGGTGACAATGCTCAAACATTGTTCCTAAGTGAGTAAAACTTATAAAGGGATCTGAATAAACAGTTATGTTCCATCCAAGTGGGAGGTCAGTTGACAGACATGATGCTGCCTCTGAGAAACCACTGTGTGACCCCAGTTGACACAGAAAGTGATGATTTTCTTGTCTGATTTGGTGGACAACTGGCCACACAGCACTCTGCTGGGAACCTGTTCCTTTGGAAGCAGCAATGAGTATTAATTGAGTTGGGGTTTAAGGAAGCTGAAAGGAAGATACTATGCAGGACATAGGGGCTTATACCCTATCACTGCATCTTGGATCTCGATCAGTTGCCTACAGTCAGTTTCTGATTGGAAAAAAAAACCACATTAGAATGGGACGGTATCTCTCTTCTGCAGACATCAAGTTTTGCTTGCAAAACAAATATTTATTTCACTTTCATATTTGCGATTTAAAATGCCCTAGAAATAACATTCTTAAAACTCTGTCCTGTTCTGGAAAGAAGAAACACAGAACAGGAGCCTCTTGGGAATAATCATCTGCCAAGAGTATAAATGGATTTATGCAGCATTATTTAACAGCTACTGCCCAGAATATTGTTAGAAGCCATAGATCATGGTTGCAACATAAAAAACTCTGGAATGGAAACAAAATTTCAGTTTTGTTTTCCTCCTGTCTCCAGTTGCTTTATTTCCTTGGTACTGTTTTTTGACAATTCTGTGTAAGCAATGCAAATATTTTGCCTGTGGAGCTCAGAAGCATTATATTATATTCAAGCTTTAACCAGGACACAGCTTTTAGAGATAAGGAATGTCCAGCCTTCCTCCTCCCTCTCTGTCCCCATTACTGGAAGATAGCCCTAATAGCTTTGTACCTTAGCATTAGAACTGGAAAGGACTTACTCCACCCACCAAAACCTGACAAAGACAGGATACATCTTTAGTACGTCCAGATAATTCAGTTCTGTTTTAAACAGTCAAATGAAAAGGATTCTTTTATATGCCTTGGGAGACTATTTCCCAGTTTAGCAAGACTGTTTTATTCTGATTGTAATTCTGTGGTTTCCATATTTGGAAATGAGCAGGAATGATCATTGTGATCTTCTAATCATTTTTTTTACCCTAATACTGCCCACAGGACTTTCTGAATTAATTTCTCTTTTAGTCAAACTGCTTTCAAGAGACAGAGACCCAACTGCTAACTTGGTGAAGCATTCTAGTTTATTATTTTTCTTTTAAATGTATGTTTGTCTCAACTTTATAGATACGTTATACCACTAGTTACGGACATCTATGGTTTTTTTTTTCTATTTTGTTCCACATTCTTTGTTTCCTTATTAAAAAAAATACAAATTAGCCACTATACCTATTATACTTGAATTACAGATTTTTTGGTGTGTAAATCTTTGCAACCTATATCCAGAGTGCTCTTTTGAAATTTTTAAAGTAGATTATTTCTGCCTTTTTACTCGTATTACTGGACTAACTCCTCTGAGTTGTAATGGTGACAGGGAGATGTAAATCTCTGAAGAAACTTAAACTCAGGGAGTTGTCATATCAAAGCAAATCAGGACTAGGTTCCAGGCTCACCTAGTACTTCCATTTCTCCAGAGGAATGATTTTTACTTGCTGTTTCATGAAATTTTGGATGTTTAATATGAATTAATTTTTAAAGTCTTTTTAGTTTTTTATTTCTTACTTCCTGCTATGGAGGAAAATGAGGATCAAGTGGCATGTTTAGACTAATGTTTAGACTGACTGCCAAATATAATTCAAGAATTAAATCCCCATCTAGTTGCAGATACACAAAGTTTTGCCATTCACTTCATTCCCAGGAACTTTCTGAGCAAGAGCTTTTCATAGGTTCCTCTGTTAGAAATTTCCTGCATATTATCGGAAATCTCCAAAACTCCGCACTGAAATTAAAACTAAGTAGGAAGAGATTTCTGGAACATGGGGACAGGGTGCCCACAGAAACAGTGGAGTCTCCTCCACTTTTGTAGATATTGAAAACTTGACCAGAGATGGCACTGGGCAACCTTCTGTAACTTTGAAACTGACCCTACTTTGTGCATAATGTTAGCCCAGATGACCTCCAGACCTCACTTCTGATGCCCTATGATTCTACAATTCTGCTTTTTAATTTTTTATCAGTGATTTCTAGAACCAAATCTGCTAAGTTACTAGTTTCATTATCTTTAGATACTGCAGTCACACAGCACTGGCAGCTTGGAGAACCAAAGCATATTACGTGCTTACAGTGTCTCATCAGATTTCTGCATCAGATGCGGGAGATTTAACACAACGTTTTCCTCTAAGCTCTTGGTTCTGGGTAAAATCTTCAGTAAGCACAACCTTTAGGTTTGTTATTGGTGTATGATGGTAGGATGACTTAAATTCAGGAATGAGTGAAAGGCTATAATTCGCTGCTTTATGTTATTTCCAGACTGAAAAGAGATAGGCTGCTAAATGTCTGTGGTGATCTGTGTCCATGGTTAACAGGGATGTCAGAAACAGTGAGAGGTCTCACTGGCATTTTAAAAGCTTTCCCGATCTTCAGTTATGAAAAAGTACAAAGAAATCAAAACTTCGTGGTAAAATTAAAGAGATTTTGTTTGAATTTCCTGAATTCAGAAGTAAAATAGAGAAGAGCTGGGGTTCATTAAATGAACTGACAGGTTTTATGGGTTAGCCATTTCCATGGGTAGGTCTGAGTCACTCAGGACCAATGCAGAGTGCTCTAGAAGTTTACTTCAGACATGTTCTCATAGCTCTAGGAGAAAAGGGAGCTCAGGACCACTTAAAAAAATGCCTAATTAGGCAGTAAAAAACTTTGGAAAGTGACTGTTAGACAGAGAAAATCACTGTGTTGCACTTACACACCCGCAACATCCACAGTTCTGAGTTTTCTATGCTTTATATTTAAGTTTTGCAAAGTTGCAAAAACGTGTCTTTTTTTTTTTTTTTTCCCTTTGCATCTTCCCATTTCTTCACTGGGTCTGTTCACCTGCTTTGGTGGCCTCCTAATATTTTCATGAAACTCCAAAGCTCCTCCTAAAGCAAATGGAATAGTCAGCCAAAACTGATATAAAAACCTGCTTGGTACTTATAGCTAGAAGAAGTTGTATATAATGAAGTGTATGAAAGAAAGTAATCTATGTCAAGAAAACTGTTTAAGGGTGGACTCTATGTTTCTTTTCAGGCTGCCATAAGGGTATTCAGGACCCTGGAAATCAAGTTTCAGAACATTAACTTGCTTAGTAGTTGTTTTGTGATAGTGGACCAATATTTATTTAGCGCCCAGGACTGGAATTAGAGGTAAGATTTCCATTTCTTAACCTGTCATGGAACATCTTGGAAAGACAGAAGGAAAATATTTCTACTATTGCCACGGAAAAATAAACTTGAAGTTGTACTCCTTGCTGTTAGTCTTTTCAAAATAGAAATTGCTTTTAAACTTCCCTTTAGACCTTCTCTAATCCTAGGAGACAGACAGAAATTACTTCCCAGTAGAAGTAACTGCAGAGGAAATAGATCCTTGAGAAAAGGTTGTTTGCTCAGCTTTAAAATAAATTTTTGGGTTTGTTCCGCTGAAGAATGGTTGAACTGTTCCTCCCTCCTCCCACAGGAACATGTGCTGGATTGCAGCAAATATTTTTCATTTGTAAAGGTAGTGAAGGTCTCTGCAGGATGAAGGCAGAGCTACTAATCAGATTTCTGTGGGAGGACTGCTGCACTTTCTGAGGAGCCTTGATGAAATCAATAGGGATTTTCACGTATTTCTGCACTTGTGCAGAAATATCAACTACTGCATAGGGAGTACATACCATAGGGGTATCTACAACCACATGCATATAAACATGAATTAAAAGCTTATGCATTTAGGTTTGTGCATATAATGTAGTAATGGAAAGTAGCCTCCTCTGTGAGGAAACTTGTGACCATTGGGATCAAGACAGAAAGGTAAAAATCAATATACTCACATCCAAGAATGATGCAAACATTGTTTTCAGTCTGTTACTAAATTATCAGTATAATTTAACTCAATTCTCTTTTGTGGCTGCATGTAGTTGACAGAAGCTTGCTTTTGAGGTTAGTAGATCATCCTGCATGAGGTATGCAATGTAGGATACAGTTTGCTATGGGAAAAGCCCCCATTGGCTTTACTCACCTGAGAACTGATTCTTAAGAGTAATGTCAGTGACTCTGTATCTGCTGCTCCCTAAAAATCTACCTATTTTGTCTTAGAGTGTGAGTGTAGGTCTGCAACTGAATCTCATTTGTTTCAGGCACCAATATTGGACAAACCTTGTGCACTGGAGCTGACTTTTTATAGAGGCTGCTGCACACCCAAACCTACACCTCACCAATTCTTCTGACAAACATCCCCTGATGTTGTTATTCAACATCTGGCAGTTACCTTGGCCAGGCTCCTTCCTAGCCTGGGAAGGGTCCTTGGGTCCTTTCTAGGGTCTGAAATGTCATCAAGGGTAGGCAGATGTAGGACAAATGCTCTCCTGCTGGCAAACAGGATGCAGACAGATTCTTAAGACAGAGACAACATGGTCTTTGAGTATTTTCTGGCTTCTCATCATGCATTTGCCACCCCGCTGTCTGTTCATGCACATTTAAGTTTGCTGTCTTCATTCCTGACCCCTCAGGTTGTTTCTTTTTTCGATGATTGCTGGAGTTTTCATCATGCATCATTAGGCTAAAGTTCTATAGTCAGCAGCAATTGCACTGCATTGTAATCAATGGTGCTGAAAGTATTACAGCCTTAAAAAGCAAATACAGCCTATCATATATATATATATATATATACGAGCCACATGTATATCCTAGGTGTTCTTTTAATATGCAAAGAATATATGTTTTATATTTATATATATATATATATTTCCTAACCTTTAAATTAACTTCAGTATCACTACACTTATGAACTAGATTGCTTATTTTGATTTCCTCTGCTTAATCTGGGAGTGTGTCCTTTAATAATATGGCTTCACCCTTAATGACTGCAGTCATCCTAAGCTCATGCCAGAAAAAACATTGTACTACAGTGCTCTATCATGTGTTACATTCATTATCTGACCAAAAGGCTGCACTCCTCCACACAATTACACTGAGGCTGGGCACAAAAATGTGTAAATGTGTGTACTCGTAATAGGAATGGGCTCTGAGGGTCAGATCTCTTTAAACAAAGACAGGCATTATCTCATTTATTTTGCCAAATCTTGATCTCTTCTTAAAACAGATCAACATCTAGCAGAGAATATCCATGGCAGCTATCATAATAAATTCTATCCTAAAACAGTGAGGCAGACTTCAAGGTCTGCTCTGAATCTGGATAAAAGCAGGAGACAACAACGGCCCACAATAGTAAAGTATAAGACAAACAAATTGAAACTATACAGTAAAGGAAGTCATAATATCACAAATGGACTGCAAATGTTCAGTGCATTTTTTTTCTTTTTAAATATGGAATATAAATTAGAAAAGCACGTTTTGGCATGTTTTTCTATCCTCCACATTTGCAGCTGATTTCTATGTGTTGAGGTTGTTTTTTATTTAGCTGAAGAGGATCTGTGTTCTCCTAGGGATGTCCAATGTCTTGGCAAGGATGCAAAGGTCTGTGAGGCAGGAAGGCTGAGGAACTGGGACTAAGGGCTGGTGCATGCACATGCATGTTGAAAAATGTGATAACTGGAGACCATCTGTGCAATGGGATGCCTTGGTGTTGTGCAGATGAAGCAAAGACATTTCTCCAAGCTCAGCACCACATAAATAAGCCTTTGAGCTCCAAGTGCAAGGAAGTCAGCAATAATGAAGTCAGAGAGCAGTTACTGGATCCAAAGGCATATTTCTCTCTCCAACTGAACTTGGTAGCTCTGTGCAAGCTGAATGAAGGAGTGTTTCATGTTTGCAATTGCCCTGAGTATTCAATTACCAGTCTGCAGGTCTGCAAAGCAGTTGCAATCAAATCTTTCAGCCCTCTCATAGGAAGCCAACTATGTTCATAGCTGAAGCTGAAAAAGCTTTGTTTTGCTAAGTTCTGTCCTGACTGCCATCATGGGTGTCACTAAGGTTTCTTACAATGCACGTTCGATGGAGGGGTTCTATCCACCTCCCACAGACTACATTTGTGCTAGTAAGTTGCACACTACCAAGGAATATTTCTGTTTCTTGAAACTAGCCCTGTTTTTGGCATAGGCATAGGAGGGTTTGCTCATAGGATGAGGGGTCTGCTGGTTGGCCTGGATGCCAAAGAAGGGTCCAAGAAACATTTGATTCACTAGTGTCAACACAGCAATATACTCAAATTAAAAAAAAAAAAAAAAAATTACCTTCCCATTGAGGACAAACCAGTTCTCATTCTCGGCAGAATGATGTCAGCAGCATGGTGGTGGTAGAATTCATCCTGGTATACAACCCAGGATCTGTTTGCATGTATTTCATCATCTTTCACAGTTTAGTAACTACTCCCACAGTACATTTATCAGTGAAATATGGAATCTTATCACAAATTGCAAATATGTACCCCAGTCCTTTGGAGGATGAACAATTGTCTGACACCTCACAAAACCCAGCAGCAGACAGCAATTGGAGTTTCTAGGCATGCCCAGCAATAGAGATCCATGGAGGAACAGATTCCTGCTCTAGTTTCACTCTTTGCACACCCTGAGAACAAAAGGTTGTAATTTTAGGGTTGAGTTGGAGCTGCGTGACTTAGATGAGAGCTGTCCAGTGTGTTGTGAATTTGTGGAAGTGTGCTTCAAGACATGCTGGCGTGTGAACTCCTAAATGAAAAGTGCGTTTTACTGCGTGCTCTGGGGGAGCCTTAGAGAAGAGCAGTCAATCTCAATTAATGTGAAAAGAATCTGGCCAGGCGTATATTGAAAAAGGTTTGCTTTCTGCCATCAAAGTGCTTCCCAGCTGGATGTTGTTAATAAATAATTGTCTGGTTTCACTTACTGCCCGAAAGTTCAAAATCTTCACGTTTTATGGGTAGTCAAACAAAGTAAAGAGCAGAAAGATCGGAAGATCTGAGTTACCATTCCTGGATATTGCAAGTCTTTTTATTTAACCTGATGATTTGGGAGATAATTGCTACAGTCATACACAAAAAGTTTAAGTTCTCCAACTGCTGCCTGCACTACAGGGCCCTTTCTTTAAAATTTTCTCCAAAGGTGATTTTGGAAGTTGACACTTGCATCTTTATAAAATATTTCTTGATGTCTCTTTTTCTAAAATTCTCTCATAATTATCTGTTAAACGTTTTGTTGAGGAGACCATCATATTAATGTAAACAAGATATTATATTTTTATTTCATTGATACTCATGCAAACAAATACTATATTTCACTTTGGTGCATTTTATTTAGTTGAAGGCTAGTGGTACATGGTACACCTAAACTGTGTTTCCTTTAACCAGAATAAAATCCAGTCAGGAAAAGGAAAGTAATGCAATTAGCATTGGTCTGCTTCATTACATTTTACACATACAAAAACACTTTGCATTTATTTTCCAGAACCTGTTTGTTGTAAAAAAATGTTTTCATCACAGTTAGGATATCCAAGGATGCCTAAAGGACTTGGATGCTCAAATCCTGTTTGCTTTTCCATTTGCTTCTGCTCACTGGAGAAGTTTTCCTTGGAGAAAGTCTGGGAAGTGTTTAACAGAGGTCTCACCTCAGAAATGTTGTGCTAATTTTTGTCTGCTCTGAGGCTCCAGGAGTTCAGGACATGGAATGAATTTGCACATGTTTCATGTTTCCACGGTTTTATTCTGAAAGTCTTGAGCAATTCCTCCTTAGTATGCTGGGACTTTCCTTTTGGGGAGCAGGCTTTCTAGAGGGATATTTAAGAGCTGTTGTAAGAGTCATCCTGAATACACATTTACACCTCAGTATCTAAGAGGCAAATTAAAAGTCAAAGCCCAGTTTTATCAGCTGAAATCAGAACTCTGAATGGTTTTCATTTCAGCTCAAAATTCGTTTAAATCAAGTCCAGCCTTGGGCATTTGTGTTATAAACACTACATTTGCAACCGGACTGATCTTTTGAGCAGATGAAAAAGCCTTATGAAAGACAGGCCTCATCCTAGCTAAATGGTCAAGTAAATGCCTGTCTTTAAGGTGGTCTTATCTGTACTGTCATAGCTAAGGCTTTTGTGCCAACATGACAAAAGATCATCTTCTGTCTTCTGCAGTTATAGACCAATTAGCATGCTTGCCTTGCTAATATGTGCTAGGATTCTTCCAGAAAAAGCCAAAAGGATGGTAGGAATAACATTAAACAGCAGCAAGTCCCTCCAGCCCTGCCCACCACTCCCCTCCCCTGCAAATTCTTCTGATCTTTTAAAAACATCTGATGTAATTTCTGATGAAATATTGGTTTTTTCTATAGCCTGTAGGCGTAGGTCTTTCCACAGAGTTGTCTAGCCTAATTAAGACAATACATTTGCAGTCAGTGAGATGTAGGTACTTGAATATTGAAGGAGAGGGCCCTGAAAATAGGGTTCTGAGTACACAGGCGACAGCAAAAATGTCTCAAAGAACGGCAAGTAATGATATGAGGCCTAATTTATTAAAAATAAAGTGTAGGTCTTATGATCTCACTTATCACTGCACATGGACTCAGCTGGTTGTTCCTCACCAGCAGGGACACATTGGAGATTAAAGATCTTCTTGAAGCTGGACTGCAACTCAGACAGAACTGAATTGCACACCCTGAATATTCCTTAACAACGAGATTCATTACAGGCAGCTTAAGCTAATTAATAAGGATGTGTTCCTGGGTGTACATAGCTAATGACTTGTAATTCTGAGTTAGGCGCCGAGTGAAAATGAGAGGGTTCATAGAATCATAGAACAGCCAGCTTGTGAGGGACCTCAAAAGATCATCTGGTCCCACTTTTTGTGGGAAAGAAAGCCTAGATAAGTTTATGTAGCACCTTGTCCAGCTTCATCTTGAAAACCTTCGGTGGTGGTACCTCCAGCAAGTCACTGGGACAGTTGTTCCTGTTGGCTCATCTGTTTGGAGATGGAAATTGCACTCAGATAAAGAGGGGAGACTTGATGTTGTTACCACTTTTAAGATGGTGCTCTGCTGGTCAAGGCACTTAGGTAAGACATCAGAAATATAGGCTAAATGCTTTTCATTAAAGCACAGCAGGCTTGGAATAGGAGACATGCCTAACCACAGCATTGCACAAAATCGCAGAATAAGCTGAGTTGCAAGGCTCCCACAAGGATCATCGACTTTAGTTTCGGGCCCTGCACAGCACCATCCCCAAGAGTCACCCCAGGTGCCTGAGCATATTGTCCAAATGCTGCTTGAACTCTGTCAGGCTGGTGCTGTGACCACTTCCCTGAGGAGCCTGTTCCAGTGCCCAGCCACCCTCTGGGTGAAGAACCTTTTTTCTAATATCCAACCTAAACCTTCTCTGACACAACTCCAGGCCATTCCCTCAGGTCCCGTCACTGGACACCAGACAGAAGAGATCAGTGCCTGTCCCTCCTCTTCCCCTCACAAGGAAGTTGTAACTGCAATGAGGTCTCCCCTCGGTTTCCTCTTCCCAAGGTTGAACAGACCAAGTAGCCTCAACCCCTTCTCATGCAGCTTCCCCTCAAGAAGTGTTGCCATTCATTTTTAAGTATTGCATCAATCCCTGGCAGGGAGAGTTTATCCATGATCTTGTAGTGTTGATAAGCACAGTCCACGGAGAAGGACTATTTTCCTCTGGGTCCAGCTGTATTGGTTTGAAAACAAACCAGTGGGAGATCACAAGTCAGAATAAAATTCAATAGTTAAAATTAAAAATAAGTGAAATAATACAAGGAAAAGCACTGACAAAGTCAGATACAACCTGACACCCTGTTGGGGTGGTGGTAGCAGTCCAAACGTAGTAGCTCAGTTGAAGTGGTGATTCAGCAGTCTGGTCTCCAGCTGAAAGTCCAGTGGTAGCTCTTGTCCTCTGGGAAGCCAGTAGACAGGGCTGCTTGTGGTGTTTGAAATCTCAGCTTATATCCAGGATGGAATGCTTGTCTCCTCCCTCTGGGCGGAGCATCTCACAGTGGGATGATGTAATGTTGCCAGTCATGTGGCAAGGCCTTGATGGGCCATTAACAGAAAATAGTCCGGAAAGGGTTATCTATGAGTCATGAGGCAAAACCCATTAACAGAAGATAGTCCAGAGGGTGGAGGAACACCACCCACCTGGTTTCAGCAGCTCATGTAGATGGTAATAGAATACACTGCAACCCAGGACACCAGCTTTGATATGAAGCATCTTATCTTTTCAGTCGCAAGCCACACAGGGGACTAAGGGGCTCTGCTGAGCTCTGCAGAGGCATAACCCTGGCTGAAGCTTCTCAGTCCTCTGCAGAGCTCCCTTGGCAAGAAAAGGTTATTGTTTACCTATGTAGGAGGAGGCACTACTTTCTTTAATTTTAGACTCCACCGTCCCATTTTGTATCGGGCCCACAGAATGTATTAATCTGGTAAAAGAGAAAGCATGCCTAGTTTAAAATACACATATAATAAATAAATATCTTTGAAAGAAAGGAAAGATTTTCTTGGAAATATATGCTCATATAACATATTTTAGCTGTACATGTAAAATACACATTCACTGAACTTGGTCTGCAATCGTTTACATCCTTCCAGTAACAAAGTACTATTGCGTGGTGAGATTACTTTGCCTGATAGCAAAATATGTGTTTTTTAAGAATTAATGAGGAATTTATCGATTATTCTGGATGACAAGGTCTGACAGTTCAGGGCAGTAAAATTCCTGTCTTGCAGAAAATAACACAGTTCTGCCTCTGTCAAGACGCAAGACCAAAATTCACAGCTGATTTCAGTAATAAGCTTCCAGATTTTTCAAACAGACTTTGTTTTATTAAATATTTATCTCAGAAATATGCAGCTAAAGACCAATTGCTTCTCTGCACCAAATAGGAAAGCTTATCTGCTTCCTGGTTTTGTTTTTTTCCGCCCCAAACTTTCCTACCACAAACATCTGATGTGTGAAAAGAAGCCTGATTTGTGTTCATTCTGACTAATTTTAAGAGCTTTACCATTGCTTTTCATAAAAAAATATTAGGAATTTATAGAGCTATGAGCAAAATACAGGGTCATTTCTTTGTTGTTTAGTATATGAAATGAGCTGGTGGTTTCAGCTTAGTTCCTTGTTAAGAAAAAGTGCTGTCTTTGAAAACAAGTAGAAAACCTGGCATGTTTTACAAAGACCGTATTCAATCTTGGTCTCAGGTAATGAAAGAAAAATAATGTTTGAATATGCAAATTATAATCATATTCCTACATCAGTGTCAGTTTGTAACAACCATGTTTTGTAGAACATTTGACGATTTTGAAACTATTTATTACTGATTAATGCAAATTTTTATAATCATTTGGGTTTATCCACAGCCCTTTTGTTATCAAAAGTATTGCTGATAAAAAATGGGAAACACAAGCACATGATGTATGATCCTGAATTTAATAATGCACATTTTGAATGGAGGTCAGTCATCTCAGTATTTACAAATCAGGCCAATATAGAAGGATAAGACATTTATAAAACAACTAAAAAGCAGATCATGGATTCATCAAAGTGTGGGTAACTGATTAATATCAATGTGCTTATTTTAACTATTAATAAGAAATTATAAACATGACACAGAGAGTAATGGAACTGAATCTGTCTGGAAGAAATTCCGAAGTAACAGTTCATGGCAACACAATGATTTTTTTACACAACAGGGAACAAAGCTCCAGTCCGATTTACAGACTGCATCTGGCTGAACTGTGAAAGCTGTTTTCTCCTTAGGATAATGTATTGAATTTATACCAATAATAATTCCAAGCATAACTAGACTGGCTATATGGTGAAAATATCTTGCTCAATCTGATCTTGCTTGTTTTCATCTTCCTCAGACAGGTATCTAACAACATACACCTGTGAAAATATTTCTAACATCTACGCTTATTAAATCAATACATACATCAGCTCATATTACTAGACTTCTCCAGCCAGATTCAGTTTATAGAAATGAATGGAATTGTATTGTTCCCAAATGCATGTTTCCCCAAACTGGTACCTGTTCCTATGATTCAACCAGTAACACCCCATACATTTTGAACAAGACAATTTTCCTTTGAGAAGGCACACTGAAAATAGTGGTAAGTCCTTCCACATGCTGTATGATATTGTACATTTATTCCTTGATCCTGTCCTTGAGAGGCTTCTAAGTCAGTTACAGGCCAAGTGGGCTGTGCTAAACAGCTGAGTTTGAAGGGTTACAGATATTAAACCTAGTCAGAATAAATCCAATCTCTTTTTGTCTATAATAGCTAACTGATGAATGCACGTGTTCATTTTTTGATCAAAAGCAAGGATCTTTGTGTGTTATTTCATTGTTTTCAAAGAAATTTGCTCAACCGGGGTTTTTGGTTTTTTCTTCTCAAAGCATCCATGCTGTTTTCCTTGTGTCCAGAGGCATTTCTTGGGCTACTTCCATGCTTCCAAGTGAGAAAGCTGAAGAAAAGGATGGATAGAATTGGACTCACCACTGACAGGGATCCCAGAAGTCCCTTCTCTTTCCTTCAGTTCTGGTAGAAATAGATGCAGGTCAGGGTGTGGTGCTTTATTTTGCCCCGTGTGCCCCTTGACCCCTGCCTGAGCCTTTAACTTTCCCACTGCTCACCAGCTGTCCTCCTTGTGCTTCTTTCCTCACAAACCATTGCCCAGCTGGGGATGGCTAACAGCTGTGGTTAGGGCAGAACTGGAAGGGACAGCTGTTCCGAGCTCTGAATGTGTGTTGAGCTGTGGCTCCATCCAGATGCCAGCCCTTGGAGTGGTGGAGAACAACAGTGGGGCTCCAGTGGGATACCAGCTGTGGAGACCTCTATTTGTCTTACACAACAGACAAACACAGAACAAACCCCTCAAACCAGTAGTTGGTACCTCTATCCTTCCCACTATGTATGGCAGAAATGGCAGCAATAAGTCTGACTTTCAGACTGTATTTCCAGCTACCCATCCGTATTTTTTCCTTCTCTTCTTTCAAAGTGCAAGAGTGGGCAGCCTTCAGTCCTCGCCTCTGGAAGGGCAAAATACAATTGTAAGAAATCTTGTATCAGAAGTTTTTACTAGCTACAAAGCAGCCCTCAGAACAGCTAAATAGTAGCTGACAGGACAGTCCTGGATTAGACAACTCAAAGAGCAAGTGTTTTTTTCACCCAGTCCCAGCTAAAAGAAAATGTTACTCTTGATAAATCATGGTTTAATCTTCTACCCACAGCACACAACATGTGTGTAGCTTCAAAAAGCTATTTTTCTCAGATTCTTTGCTGTGACGATATGCAGAAGACACAGCATAAAGGTACAGTGTTCCTATGACTCTCTGAAGCCTTATTAAATAGCTTTAAATTGAGCCACAGCATATTCCAAATGCTACATGAATAAGTGGTTGCCCACTTGCAAGCAGCATGTTACACAGGTATTGCAGAATCTGGTAAGAAGGAAACATTTAGCATCAGCTGAAAAATGTTGCAGAGGCTGGCTTTGCTGGAGCTGAGCTAGGGATCCCATGTTGGGTTGTATCTGACTTGCAGGTATACAAGTTTGCAGTATGATTTTGAGACATTTTGAATTAGAAAACATGGTCTAAACTGGAAAAAAAAAAAACAAACCCACCTTATAGATCTCTGAAAGAATCACCTGTCAGGGGTTGTTAAAATGTGTTTCTGTGAGTTCACCCTCACAAAGAATGGAGATTAACCACTGCATTTGAAACAGTCTCTCCTGTGCACAGCATCACCAAATCCTTAGTCCCTGTGGTACTCAGGGAATATACTCAGAATATACCCCTAAGACCCTTCTATGTATGTTGCCAGTGGGTCCAGATAGCATCCTTACTGGCTCATATTCTGTGAACATCACTGGGGAACCTCAGGGCTGCCCAGGGCAAAATCTCATCCCTTTGTCCTCATGCCTAGATGGTCTCTTTTCCCTGAGATTTTCCTGAACATTACTGGTCCCTTATGATCTCAGTAAAACCTCTGGTCCCTGAATCAAATTTTATCCTGTCAAAGACGAAGATGAAATAGGATAAGTTTTGTCAACACTGAAGAGAGACTGTGAGTCATAAAGCACACTTGGCCTTACCTGGGAGCCGACTGCTCAATTCACAGGGAAGCACAAGTTCCAAGAGGAAAACATAAAAGTGTAAAAAAGGGGCTATGAAATAAAATCGTGTTCTATTTAGAGACAGAACAAAAAGTTTGGCTTAATCTCTGAAACATAGGAATGGTTTGCTATTTCCTCTGAACCAGTAAAGTTTATGTGTGCCTGTGGTGGAGATAGTAATTTAGCAGTTTTCTGTCTTTGCCAACTGCAGGGAGCAGAACAACTCTTTGAGAAACTGGTTGTGCCTGCGGCACTCAAGTGTTCCTCTTTTTCCCCCAAAACAACTTTTATGTGAAGACTGGGATTTTGAAAACCATGCAGAGCTGGCCTGACTTTCCTCCTAAATGTCACAGGAAATGCTGGAATCCACTTCTTCTGTGGTTAGCCGGCGACACATACAGGCTTTGGAAACTGTATAACAGCACAGATTTCTACATGAATCAAAACCAAATGCAGTGTCCTGAGAAAAGTCTGAAAGGTTGGATTGATCTTGTGTGTGAGAGCTGAGCATCAGTTAGGGTAGGTATAAGGTGTTGCAGCCCCTGTCTTCTCCCCAGGAGCACAGAGGAGCTGGCAGTCTCTTTCATGCATTGTGGATCAAATAGTGACCGCAGTGACGCCAATGGGAGTCGTGCTACTGGCTGAGATGTAGCCAGGATCTTACCCTCTCTGACTGTATGCCATCCAAAATTGGAGATACACTGAAGACTCTCTCTGGTTTATTGCCCAGAATTCCATCTAAAGGCTTTTTACTGCTCCATTCTCATCACATTTTTCCAATCTGCATTTTTCTATGGCTTTTAAAATTTCCTAACATTGCATCACTTTGTGTCTGAATCTGTATCATCTGTGTATGTATGGGTGTTTTCATAGTCTATTCTGTCAGTTTCTGGAAAGGATTTTGTAAATAAAACCAAGAATTACAAACAGGATAAAGAAACATTTTAGGAAATAGAGGAGAAATATTCTGTTGAAGGATATTTTCATTTTTTGGTTGTGGTTCATCTGAAAATCACTCATTCTGAGAAGACCACCCAATATGAATGAAAACAAACATCTAGAAGGGATTCCTAATTCATCAGGTAGAGAGGCTCAAACTCCTGCTGCAGGTGAAAGATATGTGTGGGAGTTGGAAATGCAGGAATCAGTCAGGTTATTGTTTCCTGAGGAATGACAGTTAAAAAGAGAAGCAAAAAAATAGAGAAAAAAGCTCTTTCTTCCTCCATCATGATATGCCTCATTGAGGAGCCAACGAGAAATTGGGGTTTTGGCTTTTCTCATCATTTTTTGTAAATTATTATATGTCATTAGAGAGATCACTCTGATTCTTCAGGGACAAATGTCATCTATGACACCTATGATCCAAAGCTGGAGAGGGACTCTTCATCAGGAACTGTACTGGTAGGATGAAGAGTAAAACATGGGAAATTTAGGTTTGATATCCAGAAAGAAATTTCTACTGTGAGGCTGGTGAGACACTGGAACAGGTTGCCCAGAGGCTGTGAATGCCTCATTCCTGCATTCAAGGCCAGGATGGATGGGCCCTGAGCAACCTGGTCTAGTGAAAGGAGCCCCTGCCTATGGCAGGGGGTTGGAACTATATGCTCTTTAAAGTCCTTTCCAACCTTGACCATTCTATGATTCAGTGAGAAAGAATTGCTTTGGTTAAGGGAGTCAAGCTTCCCCAAGACACACAGAATTTTCCAAGGATTGGAGGTGTTTGCAAAGCGCCAGCAGCTCAGGTGAATAAAGTCTGACCTTACTCTCCAGAAAGTTGTGGTCATTTTTAAAGAACAAGCATTCATATAAAAATATATATACATTATTATATGGCACCAGACCACATATGAAGGGAGGAAGTGCAAAGACCCATCCACACTCTTGCCAGAGGCAGCATCTGAAGAACATTGTGCAGGAGTGCCTGAGAACAAGTCTGCTGCTGCACACATCTCATTGATCTCCGTTGAAACTAGGATGTGCAAGGAGACAAGGACTCTTTATTTCTTATTGTTTATTCAACTGGACGCAAGAGATGTTCAATGTCTTTCTCTTGCACAAATTTCACAGTCGTAACAGCAAACAAATCAAGGAGAACTGTGGTCTGTTGCAGGCTTCTTTCCTGAGCTGGGAGATATGTACAATTATTTAGGTCACCTCTACCTCAAAAGACTACAGAACATTTGTGACAGGTAATAGACCATGAAATAGTGTCAATCTTCTAAGCCATCAAGGTTTTCTTACTTATGTTTTCAATAGTGTGATGCCAAAGTCTTCCGGATGAAATATAATATATATTATTATATATAGCTCACTGTTAATATAATATAATGAGCTAATATAACCTGTTATTCACCAGGAATCTGAGCAAGTTAATTAAATGCAGAAATGGTTTAGAAATGTTTGTCAATATTATGCAAAGGGAAAATAATATTTGAAGGAAAGTAATGAAATGTGTCTTGATGGTCTTTCTATGCATATTGAAAAGAGTCCTGAGTGAAAATTAAGTTTCTGAGTGAAAGGCAGAGGAAATGCTGAAATTGCTGGCTGAATATCCTGAATGAGAATAATCCTCCTTAGGTTACTTATTTTCGTCTTATTGATCCCACTTGCTGCAAAGACATAAACCGTTGGCACCAATGGGGTCCCTCAAGCACTTCCTTTCCTGTTGCCATTTTTGCATCCTGGAATCTGAAGCATTAATGATTGTTTAAAGCACCCTGAAGAAAGTTACAGTTAGAATATAAATCAGGCCATATACCTTTGAAATACATTAATCAATTTATCTTTTGCTTTAGCTAAAATGAGAGAAATCCTTGCTTTTGTCGTATATTTGAGAATTTTATATACAGAATTTTAAATTATAAGCTCAAATTAGTGAGGGAAATGACTTATTCTGTTGCAATTAGGTTATGTGTATCAGCTTCCCTTTTCCTACCAAACTCCTCCAGACTGGCCAGTTACGGTTATTTGCAGGGTTTCTCACTCTTTTTTTCCTCTCTCCTTTTTTTTTTTTTTTTTTTCTTTCCTAATGTCCCTATAAATGGCTGATGAGGAAAAATAGTGGTGGGTCCTGTTGTCAGTGTGCATGTAGAGGATGCAGTTTTTATGTGCCACAGAGAAAAGTTTAGTAATCATCGTGCTAAGACTTTTTTGTTTACTGTATCTCCCAAAGATCTGTTAGACATGTGGGAAGGCATTGATGACTCTTCTGATTCAATGGTAAAAAAAGAACCATTTTTTAACCCAGGTATTTGACATAAGTTACCCTTACACTCCACATGTGCAAAGACAGAATTTTTTGCACCCATGGAGAGCACATGAGTTCTTCTTTAATTTCCTGTGGATTGCTTTAGAGCGACATTCTGAGGATTCCCATCATAACATTACCTAGTAAAGAAACTATGAGTTGGATGACACCATCAAGGATCCTTAAAAAAAATTAGGTATATTTAAAGAATGTCAAAAAGTCCACTTGCATGTTAAGAGACCATGATGAGGTCTCTTTTTCCATTGAAAGCAGTGCAATCTCAGAATCCCAGAATGTCAAGTGACAGCTGGTCTCTGGACTACTTGCACAGCCCTGAAGAAGTGAACCAAACCAGTTTAGCACATCCTTGCCTTCCATGTCACAGATGAGAGTCACTATTTTAAAACTTGTGCAGTTAGATAGAAAAGGAACTGAAAATCAATTTGTGACAGGCTGGTTACATTTCTCCTTGCCAAGACATTCAAGATGTGTGGGGAATAATTTTAGAAATGCTATATATGTAAGTTGCGCTTAAAATCCTTTGCAAGCCTAAAAGGATGTTTGGACTTACAATTTAAAAACAGTGGGATTTAGTGCAGCAGGTTTTGGCAAATGGATCACGGCAGTTCCTACAGCTGACAAATTAATGCGGACCCGACAGACTAACATGTACCATGTGTTTATTTTGGCAGCAAACATGGAAAAATCATTTGGAGAAAATTTGTATTATTCAACTGATTTCTATTCTTGTTTTGTTTTGTGTTTTTTCCTTCCTTTAATTGAAATCACAAAGGTAAGGTTCAGAAAATCTTTCTGATTGGTACCATATTTATCATGTTACATGAAACTAACGATACCATTACATGATTTTTTTATGCATTGGGCTGTCTGATCATAGTAATTATTTCAACTACTAAAATGAAACAAGACCCCTCCCTCTGGCCCCCTGTCTCAGTTTGTAGGTAAATAGAGCAGGTAGATGTCAGACCAGAAGATGCACTGCAATGTAGCTATGTGAAGCTTCTGAGCCTCTGATTTATGAAAATCCAGACAGATCTGTTTTCAAGACAGTTTATGAAAGAGTGATAGTGTTTTTCACTGAAGTATTATCAAACTCTTTAACTTAGTATTATGGAGAGTAAGATATGCTAATCATAAATTGTTTCTTGTAAGTCATAGGTTCACAAATTTCATTATACACAGCAGCACAAGTTATGGCCCTGCATGACTTAAAGGATGAGAAACATAAAATACAATACCATGCCTGGATGGAATTTGCATGTTCGCTGCGTCTTTTTTGAACCTTGTAAACCCTTGTCACACACTGATTTTTGTACTCAGAAAATGCTAATGAAAGCCCTCTATCCATTTTCAACAGCACCTTAATTGTTTTTTCCTTTTTTGACTCCTTTTCCTTCCTTTTCCCTCCTTTTCCTTCCTCCTTCCCTCCCTCCCTTCTTCCATTCACCTATTATAACAAATGAAGTGAGATGTAAGTGCAATATCCCTAGCAACATCAGTTCTCTCTTTTCCACAGGTTGGTGTAGAGCAGTACTTTGTACCTCCCCAAACTGCCTCAATTCTTTTGTAACCATGTCTACATACCACAGAAGCTACACGGCTATTCTTGTACACGAGTGTTTAAATTAAACTGGATGTGTCTCAGGAAAAGAATAAAAATGTTCCAACCCAATTGTGAGAATGAGCTAATTTTATGTATGGCATTCTATGAATTTGTACCAGTTCTGTTAGGCAGGAAGTAGATTTCATGACATTAATGCTTTTCGGTCCGAAGATTTCTGACAGATGATATCTTGTTGGGTTTCCCAACCCTGCTGGGCTTCCTTTTTTTTTTTTTTTTCTTTTTCTTTTTCTTTTTTTTTTCTCTTTCCTTTAAAAGTTCTGAGTACAAACAGTGAATAAATAACTAGTCTTTTCCATCTGCAGAGAATTTAAAATTAGATTTCATTAGTGGTTGGGAAAGTATGCAGTGGGAACTTGGGGAGAAGCAAGGGGAGGAGAGTGACCTTCAATGACCATCAGACCTTCATTCTCTTCGTTGTCTCCTTTTTCCTCTAAGTCCATTGGCTGGCAACATCAGTAGAGACACTCTCGTGCCATCATTCATTTGGATTCCTACATCTGTGTCCTTCTTTTCCCACCCTCCATGATGGAGAGAATTTCTAGTGTCAGAAGGGGTATAGTCCCTCCTTTTCCTGGGAATGCCTTATGGAGTGAAGGGTCAGTAGTGGATGCTTAGGGAAAGATTCTGAAAAATTAGCTGACTGTAAAGCAGGCTTTTGCCCGACAACTTTCACCTCATCAACCACTCTCAGATCATGGTGTTCATCACAATCTCTGCTTGCTTTTATAATATCTTGGTTGTTTTACTTCTTTCTTGACTTGAGTCTTGTGATGGTGGGAAGTAAGTTGTTGTCAGGTACAATGAAACACTCACCTGACTGTGACACCATGGTTTCAATGACCAAATGCATGAAGAGTAAAAAGACTCAAGTCATGGTGACAGCCAATATTTTACTTGTGTTGCTTTTGAAGCAGAGAACCATGACAGAAATGCTGATCAGTATCCAAGAGTGCCTCTGGTTACCAGAGAAAGAACAGCCTTTCCTGAACATCATGGTGGCTGCTTCAGAGGTATCCCTGTGCCAGGAGATGTCTGAAGACATTAATTTCAGAAGGCTGGTTTCAGTCAAACCTTTCACAACCTCGTAACAATCTTGCTTAATTTAATTTCCTTTTGTTTAATATAATTTCCCCTCCCTTAATTTAATTTCCTATGTTGTGTTTTAATAGAAGATGAAAAGTAAAAATTGAAGCAAAATATCAAGAACAGGGATGAGAGGAAGACATATACAAACATGTATCCACGCCCTTAAGATTTAGGTAAGCTATAACTGACAGATTTGATAAGACCATGGACAGAAAAATGCCATTTTTTACAGCTCTATTTCTATGTCTCTGGCTACGGATTTAGGTAGCTCAACACCAAGCTCTGTGCTTAATGGGTACATGAAAGAACTGCAAATATCTTTTCCTGTAAATCATATAACTTTATCTCTGACTAATGAATCAGTGTCATGGACACATCCCAGATGGAGAAAAATGATTGTTAAGTTTGTGCCTAACTCATTGTCTTGGCTGCTCTGGTGGGTGTTGGGACAATGCTGGTGGCAAAAAGCTGAGGAAAGTGAAAGGTGTCCCTATCAGCAATGCTCTGAGAGGGAAAACCATACTAAAGCCAGCCGAAGAACATTCTTATTTGCTAATACAGTAAGACAATAGTTATAAAGACAAAACCAAACAAAAAACCCCGCTCACTTCATTATTCCTTATATGTATTAGAAAATGTTTAGACTTCAACTGAAAGATAAACACAGTAAGATATTTTAGATTTTTAAAATTTCTGATTTTAGAAAAGATCTTGTGTTCCTCAGGATCCAATGGATTGGCAATACTAAAAAGCGAAAAATCAGTTCTGGTCACTAATTGGTTTTCAGCTGTTAATTTTCCTATCCCCTTGTCTTGTTTAGCCCATGCACTGGTATGTAATTAAAATACTCTTAAATGTCCATTAACAGCTGTCTGTAGTGAATGCTTGAAACATTACAAGTATCAGGGGTTGTTTCTGAGACCTTATTGTCTGTGACCATAAAGCTTATGGGAGTGCTTAGAGGAATTTTTGTCTTTAATTTTTATTTTGTAGCCTGGCCACAACACCGGCCAATTAATTGAGGCTCATAAAAATTAAGACCTCTTTAAGGTCTTGGTTAGAATTATTTGGAGAAATCTCATTAAAACCACTCTTCTTCTGCTGAAATCAAATCTGCTGCACCAGCTTGGATCAGTTTTTTCCTTAGGAAGTAGTTAATCCAAAAAATATATGTGTACTCCCTGGATTAAGTCTTTTTCAAGCCATTTGGAGAGAGGAAATAAACTGCTGTGAAAAAAAAAAAAAACTCCAACAATAAATATCTATGCTCTTATGTTCAGGAAATTGTTCTTGTCTCTGAAAAGGAGGATGACAATTTTGAATGCAGTTGAAATGGTATAGATTATTCAATAATTAAAAGGACTGTGATTATACCAAAAGCTACTCATGCTTCCATTTGTGACAAAAATAATTGGCTGAAGTAAAGTATGTCTTGGCAACAAAGGGCTCTTTGTAATATATGTGAAATTGTTTCTGGGAATTCAGCATAACTGACTGCACAAATAAAGGTTCAAAAGTCTGATATGAGTGGAAAATATAAGGAACTATTGAGGTAGCTTCTGAGCATATGTTTGTACATGTTCCTCCTGATAATATTTCCATGCTATTACAGATGGAGGGGAGCATCTGCTAAGCACACAAGAAGTGAAAAACGTCTGGTGTTGACAAGTTCACCCAAGACAATTAAGGATGAGTTATTGCTTTAACAACATAGCCCCAGATGAGGGGCAGGGCAGAATTACATCACCTAAAGAGGAGCATCTGCAAAATTTCTCAAAGCACAACTCCTGAGGGCCTTTCTCCCTGGGTAGGAAGATTGGTACAAGAGTTTCTCTTGTGACTTGGTGGTCCAGTTTCCCTGGCATATGTAGGTCTGGGTGAGTCGTGTCCCAAGAAAGTGAAAAAGCTGTTTTTCTGAATGGCTCTTGTGAAAATGTGTGAAGTGAATGGCAGCAGCTGGTTTGCCCAGGCACAGCAGGTCCATAGCTGGCAGAAGATTATATGACAATTTGACAGCCTACTCATAACCTTTTATGTATACAAACATTGCAGAAGGCCAGATTCTCAACTGATATCAGTCTACACATTCATATATCTCCATTCATCATCTTAGTCTTGCATTCAGTGTAGACTGTCATGACATTTTTGTTTTCATTTCCAGGGTTTAGTTCATTGTTTATAGCCAGAGATGTGTCCTTCCAGTTTTTCCTCTTTTGCTACCTTACCTTTCAGTTGATTTTCCAGCTGAAGAATATGCTGGAACAAGCAGACCTGAGTTGCAAGTGGGTTTGAGCACCCTGGAAACATGAAAAACATCTGGTCTGCAATTAAGGAGTGTTTGAGCTTGTCCATGGACATCAAGTCTTACTTTCCTAACTCAGGCTGGTTGCCACATGATCCACATACGATTGGCTTAAAAAAAGAAATAAGAAAAGAAGGGCTAAATGGAATATTTTCTTGAAAATCTTTAGGAGCTGTAGTGAAGTGACATGACTGCCAAGAAAGCTTTATTAAATAGCCATTAAAATTTAAAAAGAAAGTTCTTTTAAGAGTCTTGGCCCCAGTCAACTTCGTAGACTTGGCATACATTCTTGAAATTCTGGGTTTCTTTTTATTTCTTTAATTTTGCTCTATAACCAGTTTGACTTCAGAGCCAAAGGTCTATCTGCTTGTTCAAGAACAAGTAGCTCCAACTTGTATCTGAAGAGTCACCAAAAGATTTGTCTTTAGTTTGGCAATTTTATGCCCTTTAGCAAATGCCATAAAATGCAGTTCTTCTCTACCACATCTTCAACATAAAATAGACTAAATCTGGCTTCTTATAGGTGATGTGTTGACACAGCAATGTTGCCAGTAGGACTTGGTGCACTATTGAGGTGGTTTGCTGTGCAATCTCTGCTTTACTTGTTTTTTTTTTTTTTTTTTTTTTTTTTNTTTTTTTTTTGTTTGTTTGTTTGTTTTTTTTTCTTTTATTAATGATGAACTCAAAGCTCGGATTTATCACTGCAAAGCCTAATGCTAGGCAGCTCAAATGAAGCCTGTTTCCATTGCTATGCTTAAAATACTCAGAAAAAATGTGTTTTGAAAGTCCTACACTTGGGAGACTAAGAGATCAGCTTGGGTAACCTCACTCTGGAAGTTTTTTATAGCATTTCTGCCTCCAGCTGTCCACCTCATGCTTATGCCAGAAACTATTAAATGATGCTTCCTTTTTTGGCTGAACTGGTTGACGCCACTTCATGTTTTTCCTCACTCCTTATTTGACAGTAGGATGATAAATTCTGGTAGGGTGGCAGAGCAAACAGTTAGGGGCTTTATCATCTTAAATTGCTGCAGTGTGTAAAATTCTCCAGACTTGCAAATACTATATTTCTCTCTTCCATGAAGCCTCTCTCATCTGCTGCAGAAAGAGATTGCTATCTACCTAGTCAGTTAAAATGGCATTTACTTTTCAGAAATTCCTTGAATAATGAATTTTTCAGCTTGAAGCAAACTTTTGTGTTTTTTGTTTTGACTCATAAAAAAGGAGAAATCAGCAAAGTACCAGACCTGCCTGAATAGCAACAGTACTTGCTAGTGTGACACAAAAGTTCACGTCAGGGTCCTGCACATGTTGAACAGTAGAGGCAGGAAACCCCTCCTAAAACACATCTGATGGATTTCTGGTGCTGAATGAAACCAGCTCTCAATGTAACCTAACCTTACCAAACCATAGGAATTGTTATGAAACTGTATTCCAAAAAATGTATTGCAATTACACATGGGCATGACTCCACAGGAAGCTTTTTTTCCCCCTTCTTCATTAAGAATTCTGATCCAGAAGCAGAAACTGGCTTAATTTGGCATTGAGTTTTTCCTGCCACTATTTTATCTATTCTGTCATCCCATGATCTCAGCTTCCCAGGGAGACAGGGCATGGTGCAATTTGTTGGAACACAACAACATGGATTTCAGTTTTCCAGGCTAAAAATCATTGCAGTTCGGTAGTTCCTACATTAGAGGTGAATGAAGTTGAGATGGACATAATATATATGTGTATATATATATATATATATATAATATGTTATATATAATATAACATAGCATAGCATTGGAAAACAGTAAAAATCCCAAAATAAACTGCTCCCTGACTTGCCTGGGAACACAAGTAAACTCAGGGCTAAGTATTGAAACTTTAGCACCTTAATTCTGTTTTGATGCTCCACAGGTTTTGATTGGCTCAGTGCAGAAAAGCTAACTTGCCATGGTTTTGTATACCTAGACTTACCTTACTCTTTGTTTACACAGCAAAACAAAGACGTGATTGCAGCATGAACTAGAGCAAAAGCCCTCTGGGCACCGAGGGTACCACACGTCATCTGTAGTCAGTGTTCACATCTAGCCTAGGATGTCTTCACTGCTGTCATTATCTCTGGGAGTTTCGTTTTGATTGGTTTTGCTCCATAGTAGAGTTTCGCCAAGAATGGCAAAACAGACACATTTTGTTGCTCAGACCTGTCCTAAGGAAATTTAATCTAGTCCTGACAGCATCATTGTGCGGGATTCATCTGACCTAATTGTAGCTATTTAATAGTTAGGCAGCAAGTTGAACTAGTTAACTAACTCACTGGAGAGGTATGGCCGTGTCCAGAGAACGGCTTGCCCTGGCCTGTGTCTGCAGTGAATAATTTTCTGTAGGCAGTCATCTCTTCCTGTTGACTGTTGAGGAGCCTAGATGACCAGCTTAGATGATGACTGTGACTTTCTGGCAGCATAAGTTGGGTAAGAGGGATCCTTCCAAATAATTTTTATCTGGACAAGGCAGCATTCCCATCTCAAGGTACATTATATGCAGCCAGTGTTTGACATGCAATATCTACAGAAATGGCTGCAGGAGCTGTGAACACAGTGTCATACTCTCCTCAAGCCTTTTCCAGCCTGGCCTGAGAACAGGGTGTGTCTTATGTTTTCATTCTCCTTGTTTGGTATAATTAACCTTAAGCTGCCTTTTCCCAATGGTTCATTATAAAGCACACACAAAAGGGAGTGATATCACTGCTCTTCATTCATGCTTATACAGAGCTTTGCAAGCCACAGAGATCTAAATACACATTTAGACCATCAAGAATTACAGTTCTGTGTGTTGTGCATCTTGTCATTCTAGCTGTAAATAAGATGAAGGCAGTTTTTGCCCCAGGGAACTAAAACAGTTGGACAATAGATGTCTAAAATATTCTGGAGGTGACCAAGCTCTGAATTGGACCAATGGTATTGAGTAGATTCATACCAGGTCTAAATTTAATTTTAGATGTCTAATGCCAGGCTGGCTCAATTATGGTGATTCATAATGTTTTCTTGTAACACATAAAGAAGGAACCAATCTAATGTTTGGAGAAGCCTGATTTCTCCAAACTTGTTAGACATGTAGTTTATTTATGTTCTGAGGAGATGAGGGAAAAAAACCCTAACAACCCCCCACCTTTGTGTATAATACTTCTGTTTAGCAACAAGCAACATTTTCTCCATTGCTTCAGTGATCTTTTATCATGCTTTCTTTTTCCTGTCCAGCTAACTCAGATGCTGAACAGGGGAAACTTTAATTCTTTCTTGGCTCTGAGTACTTTTTTTCATCAAAACTTTCTAATATATGAAAGGATTTAGTTGGAAAACACCAATTTTTTAGACAGCTAACAAAGATGTCTTTTTTTCTCTGCTTTTTCTTGGAATTGCTTCTTAGGAAAAAAAAATCACAGAGTGGGGTTAATTTTTAAATAAAAGCTGCTACTTGTAAGAGACCTTTACGTGCTTAAAAAATTGAAAGAAATTTTGAAACTTTTGATACACTACACAGACAATGCCCTTCACATGAAAATCATTTTAGAGCACTGAAATGCCCTGTAGTCTTTGTGTTGTGATAATCTACTGTATAAAACTAAGCAGTCATAAAAGTAACCATTTAGGCAAAAGGTTGCTATTTCATCTGGCAGTACAGTTGTTATAATAACAGCATATCTGAGACATGAGAGACTTTAAGAAAAGGGTAGACAAAAAGAACTTTAAAGCAGCCAGTGTCTGTTTCCACTAAGCTACTAAATCACCTCTTGTTTCAGACCAAGGTATATGTTTAAATTTCCATCCAAATTCTAATCCAGTGGCTTTAAACTAAGCTAGTATCTGCTGCTGAACTGGATCTGCTTCTGGATTAAGGTTCCAGCAATGCTTTTTTCTTAATCATGCCAAGCCACTTGGCAAACTGTGTGCATACAGACTCAGGGCACAGAAGTCTCTCTTCTGCTTCAGGATAATATATGTTTTTATCTTTCTCCTTGTGCTGGTGACATAAGATCTACAGAAAAAAACAATCTGTTTTAAAGAAAACACTATCATTGTAACACTATAATGTGATATATTAGTAGAATAATGGCACACTTTAAAATGGCTCATTCATAAGTACACAGTTAAACACTGTGCCAGACCACACACGCAAAGGGTTGATATTCACTATAGCTAACGTAGGCACTTTTTCTTGGGCCTTCAGTTCAAAGCTTGCTCTCTCTATATAGTGAAGCATGATAGACATTTCGAAAGGTTAATTTTAGGGAAAGAAAATTGATTTCTAGAGGTGTCTCCATCAACAATAAGAACAGTCTGTATTGTTGCAGGCCTTAACCAGGATGAATCTAATTTAAAAGGCATTTTCAGCTCACACTTTGCAAAATGTCAACCCTGTCTGAAAGGAAATAGGAGACATGATTACCCAGGATTTGAAGAATTCTGAGGTGCTTAATCACATTTCTGCTTCAGTTTTCTCCAGCACGTGCTCTAGTCACACTGCCCAAGTCACAGAAACAAAAACAGGGACTGGGAGAATAAAGAACTACCTGCAGTAGGAAATAATCAGATTCAGGAACATATAAGGAAGCTGAATGTGCACAAGTCCATGGGACCTGATGAGATACATCTGTGGGTCCTGAAGGATCTGACAAATGAAGTGGTTAAGCCACTATCTGTCATATTTGAAAAGCCATGGCAGACCAATGAAGTTCTACTGAAAAGGAAAAGCAATCTCCATTTTTAAAAACGGAAATGAGGAAGACCCAGAAATCTACAGGTTGGTCAGTCTCATCTCGGTGCCTGGCAAAATCATGGAGTAGCTCTTCCTGGAAATTTGGCCAGCAGATTGAGGGAGGTGATTCTCCCCCTCTACTCCACTCTCGTGAGATCCCCACCAGTGCTGCATCCCGCTCTGGAGCACCCAACTTAGGAAGGACGTGGACCTGCTGGAGTGAGTCCAGAGAAGGGCCATGAAGGTGATCAAAGTGCTGGAGCGCCTTTACTATGAACACTGAGAGAGTTGGGAGTCTGGAGAAGAGAAGAATCCAGGGAGATCCTGTAGCAGCCTCCCAGTGTGTAAAGGGGGCCTGCAAGAGGATTGGAGAGGGACTTTTTAGAAGGGCATGTAGTGATGGGGGAAGGGGTCTATTTGATGCCTTCAAACTGAGAGTAGGTTTAGGTTAGGTAGAACAAGTTCTTTCCTGTGAGGGTGGTGAGGCACTGGAACAGGTTGTGGATTCCACATCCCCAGCAGTGTTCAAGGCCAGGTTGGATGAGGCTTTGAGGAACCTGCTCTAGTGGAAGGTGTCCCTGCTCATGGTACAGGTTATGGAGCTAGATAATCTTTAGGATTCCTTCCAACCCAAGTGTCTAAGTTTCTGTGATTGCATTATTATCTGATTATCTGTATGAGAACAAAATCTTAGAGTGCAGTGCAATGACTATCTCTATAAATAAAAAGGACGACTGAAACAATAGATCTGAGGACTTACATGCAAACCTTATTTCTGCTGTGTGGAATATTCAGGGGTTTTGTTTTGGTCGTCTACTTTACAAGAGTTTTGCTGATATTCAATACATAATATTTGATGAAATTGTTATTCAGGGGCTGAAAACAATTGATATCAATGTATACCTTTACCATCCATCTGTAAAAGAGGAAATTTCTAAATTAGGAAGGTTCTACCAAACTACTTTACACTCAAGACTTTTTATTCTTAGATAGGAGCATTAGCTTCCCCACCTGGTGGGAAGAAAAGAAAGCTCGCATAGCTTGTAGCATCTTTGAAGTATAAGCCTAGACAAATAAGGATTTGTCTTGTTCTTTCAGGTTATGTACATGCAAACAGAAACAGTGACTGATGGATGATAACATTGCCATGGATGGATGATTACAATTCCGTTGTATTTGTACATTGTGGTTATAAATAGGATCAAACTTTTAAAGTTTTAATAAATGTGGAATCTCTCTATAGAGCAAGAGATTTCCCTGATCCCTCTAACTCTATTTTGAAGCAAATATACTTTAAAAAGTCATAAAACTTTCAGAAAACAATATTTTGATCTATATTTCTCTTTCCCTTCCTGGTGGCACGGAGAAGATCTATACAGTCAGGATAATGTACCTATCAGGGGTTTGATCAAGCCACTACAAAACTGCTGCCAATAAATCCAGTCATTTATGTAACTCGAAACATTCTGCCATGCAAAAAAAGTTGACTGCTGAGCACCAGCATTTCTAAAACATTCCTACACAATGGATTATGGATTTCCCCATGTCACTTATTTTACCATTTCAGTGCAGTACCATATGTCCCCATACAATTTTGTAATGTGGCCCATATGCTTGCTTTTCATGATGAAAATCAAGAAGGCAGCAAATTATCTGCAGCACTGACACACAAACTGTATTTTTTTTTTTTACTTCTGAATTTAGATTAATTCTTTTATTTTTTATATTTTGCTCGTTATTTGCTCTTCACTGAATGTCCATATTTCATGAAAAGTTTTGAACTACTCTTTGGTGATGGAATGTTCTTGAATGTTCCTAAATAACAAGTGTCACAACATAATCCATTTAATTTTTAAGCTAGAGATGGTATTTATGAAAAATATAATCTAAATCTAGTGTTCTGCAAAACATTAAGAGAAAACAAACTTAAGATCTAATTCTTCCTGGCAAGCAGAATTATGTCAGAAGTTAATTTGGCCAAAACAAAAATCTGGGTGTCAGCTGTGAACATGGAAATGAGTTTGATTGTTCACTGATGAAGCTCTTACCAGGTTTGAGATGAACAGGAAAAACTGAATGCAATGAGGAATGGCTAAAACTGACCCAAACCATGACTCTCTCCACCTCCATGTGAGTAAGTGTGTGCTTTTCTGGTTTTATGTGAAAATAACTATGTACCTTTGGTCTTTGGACTTTTGGTAGTATAATGTTTTAATCCTGACGTGGCCCAACTAAGTATGTAACTACATATAGAGCAGTCAAATAGCTGTGACATTTTTTTGAGGCAGAAAAGATTGATTAAAAATACAGATGGTCTGCTTAAATCGTCTGCTGTGTTGCAGTATGCTTCATTGACCATTCTGATTTTCACAGGTTTTTTTCATTGCATATGGCATACTTCTTATTTTTTAAATTTCTACTAAAATTCTTGATAAATACAAGATCAGTATAAGTACAAGATAAGTACAGATCCTCTATTAAGGTATACTTGGAAAAACTAACATAAGCAAGTTAAATACGTGAATTCAAACCGTATTACATGACTCTGTGGACACTTGATCTGGTAATTAAAATGTCCTTTATTCAATTTAACTCAAGTCACTTCCAAACCAAATACAAACAAATCATCTTAAAGCCACCAGTTCAGCAGGAGGAGATCCACAAAGAGATTCAGGCAGATCATCAAGTCCACATAGAAAACCCTATTCAGCCTAATTTTTATGATGCTTGGAACTTACAGTCACAACAACTACAAATATAACCCCAGCTGATCCAAATATTCCCTTTCCTTATCCTGAAAATCAGGTAAAAGAAAGGTTAGCATAAAAATTTTAATTCAGCTGGTAACTCTTTAATGTTTTTGAAAGTGTTTTATTGTGCAACTTCCAAACAGTGTCTGTTGCCTACCCCAAGCACTGCAGACAAAGAGAAGATGAAATTAAAACTGAATTTTCAGAACATTTACAGACTTAATGCAGAATATAAATGCTGTTTAGCAGAGTTGGTTTGGGTTTTTTTGTGGAGGCTTTTTCAATTTTTTCATGCTTAAGCAGATAATGAACCCTTCCAGGCTGGCTGAGCTCATTGTACAATTTATCAGGGGTATGGACGCTGCAGTGTTGACTTCTCCTGAGGCCCATTACTTCCTGATCTCTGCTATCAGATCAGATTTATGATATGGATAAAGAGGAATGTGGGTCCATTTAAGGTTTACTGCTTATTAACCACTAAAACTGCTAAAGAGATTTCTAGAAGCAGAGAACATTATATTGGAGATCAGGATTTTGAAGGGCCTTTTTCTCTCAGGAAGTGTTGATTGATCCTTCTTAAAGCCTACCAGGTTTCTGGTTCTCTGCTGCAGAGTGAAGACCTTTCCTGTCTCCAGCAGGGCTTTCTAGTTGAAACTCATGCCTGAAGACACTACAAGTGCATAAACCAGTTTACTAAGACATGTTAATCCTAAAGTAAATAAAAATATTCAGCTGAATCCTTTCTGCCTGAAATTCAGCAGTCCTTGGAGGCTGCCAGTCAGGCTCAGTGGAGACAAGGCTGATGGACATAGTGGAGTTATATCACAACTTCGTGTGTTTGTTTTGTACTTCCTTCAAAAGGGCACAGTGGCCCTTTTTTCTTAGTCCATAAGTGGGCAATTGCACTTTCTGCTCTTGGGAGGGATGACTTGTTTTTGCTCTCATTTGTTGGTTTTTAGCTTCAACTTCTTTCACTAGTTTAGCTTCACTAATCTTTCACAGATTTATGTTTTTAATGTCTTTGTGCCATTATGGTATCACATCCATGCACACTCTATACAGAATTCAGGGTTAAAAACAAAAATCTTGGAAACTATTTAGATTCTGCACTGACAGAGCTCTACTTTCAGAACATTACTATTATGAAATGAAGGCTGATAGTATACATACTCTATTTTGAATAGTTTTCCATTTAACTACTTGTTCATGGCATACATCAAAACCTTGGGTGGAGGGAGTGGTTTAGAGTCAGATGAGCACCAAAATACCTAATGCTTTGAGTTTTCAAAACTGGACTGAAAAATGAGCTTTCCAGCCTATTTATGCTTTAGTTTGCCCTGGAAATACTGCATCATCTGCACTGGAACAATAGTTCATTACTCCATCTTATCAATGGGAGGGCCCTTCTTGCCAAAACTAGCACTGGCCAGGCCTAGATAATTCCCTAGCACTGTAAAGGGAAGTAGAGAGAATGTACTCTAAAAGTAATAAAAAAGTGAGGGAAGCCCTCTGAAGGTAGAAAAATGAATGCATTTTTAGTATCAGTGGGCAACATTTCCCAAAGCAGTCAAGCAACTTCAAAATGTAATCATTAAGGTGATTTTGAAAAAGTTAACCAGTACCAGCAAAGTTACAGTCTTTCTGTTGTTTCTGAGTTCTGAGTATTGTGCTATTTACATTTTTCTCCAGAAAGAATAAAACCACTAGTAGAGAGCTAAACATCAATTAAAACTAAAAATTAATTTCCTCAGGTTAAGGTCTAGTTTTTGAAAACTATTCAGTTGACTGAAAACAAGATACCTACGCTTATTTAAAAATTAGCTAACATTACTGTAAGAGTTCAAAATGGTAAAAATGGGTGAATGGCTCAAACATCAGCACATTCGTACTTGAATCAGGTTTCTTCTGGTATTGTATGAGCTAATGCCATGGTTATCTTTTCCACTAAATGAGTCTGGGATGTTGGTTTCATCAGCAAGAGATTCTAATTCTGGATGAGTATGTTTTTAATGAGGTCTTACATCAAGAGTTTTCCTATCGGGTGTACTAGCAAGAGTCAAAATCTGTGTCCTCAAAAGACTGGCTCATGAAAATAACAGAAATAGTACCAGTTCCTTGGTTATAATATTTAGTCTTTCACTAGTTTATACCCTACCATATAAAGGCAATTCAGAATTTGTGCTGGTTTTACAGAAGCTGTGAAGGTTCAGAAGCTGTTTCACAGGTATTTCAGCTGTCAAGCAAGTTATGGTATATATATGTACATACTCAGAGACAGAGACTTTTCTATCCATATTTAACCTATGTTAGTGATTATACTTAGGAAGCTTGCTTCCTGCTGTCCCCTGACATCCTGACAGCTTGGCTACAAGAAGATGTTTGGGGATTTCTTTATACTTGAGAAGAGTTTGGGAAAGCTGTAGTACAATAACTATGTCAAAAACTGTCCTTGGAGGGGACATTTTATTGGCCTCCTCAAAGAGAATTATCTATACTAGCGCTAAGATTTCTTGCTGCAATGGTAGTTTACCAGTTTTTTTACAGACAAAGTTGTATCATGGAGGACTGACTTTTTCACATTTGTAGCTGCTTCATTTTTACTTAACAAATGTTTCACACATGTTTATTCAGCAAAATCTTACTTTTTTATCTGTTCAATCATCCTTTTTCTTGAGCTCTGTAGTGGACACTATATCCCTGAGCCAGATACCACTGTGGGAATAAAGAGCACGGGACTTTGCAAATGCCAATAACACAAGTAAAGATTCGTGAAGATAATCATAGCATATCAGTGCTTGAGGGAAATACCACTTCATATGTAGCACAAACCCATTCTTGTCTTTTCCCTCTTTTATGGTAAGACTATATGTGTACTATGACACACACTATAATTATGTAAGAATTTAGAGGTTTTTTCATCTTTCTACTTCTTCTATTTGGGCATGAATCTATCCCAAAGCAGCAAGTCCTGTATGTAATCAAAAAGGAATTGAGATAGAGGGTTGTTCTGCCATCTTGGGAAACAAATAATAGTCTTACAGCATAGTTTTTAACCAGTTTCCTTTGAAGCATCAGAGATCCTACAATGATGCAAATCTAGTTAATCTACTGACCAAAAACAATGGGATAATTAATGGAATGCTTCAGCTTTGAAATTGAATTCTTATGATCTAAGAATTATGAGTTGGATGGCAACCACTCTTTGAACTGTTTGAAGGATTTGGATATAATTTTCACCCCATAAGTCATGGAGCATGTCATTCCTGAGTTGTCACATAACTACAGAGAGTTTGCTCAGGGATAGATGTTTTCAAAACTGAAAGAAACTAAATATTTATTTTAATTTCATTATGTATCTATTGTTCAGAATTCTTTTCATCAAAGTGTTTAGAGGTTCTAAAGCAGAGTTTAAGTGCACTTGAAAAGTATATTTCTTTTCAGGTTACATGAAAGAGCACTAAAGCAATTGATCTGCTTCTTTCTGGACAAGGCAAAGCACATGAAAGTGTGTGAGGTTTTTTTTTTTTTTTTGGTATGTGTAAATGCCTCTGCATTCTGCAATTATCATCTCTTGCAACAAAGTAAAAACAGGGAATAGTTAATATTAAAACTTCAGGGGTTTTCCACCATTCTTGTGCACGGAAAATGCTTGAAAGAAAATGCAAAGTGGTTGATGTAATTTATATTCCCTTAAATAACTCAGTGCACAACCAGGTTGGTACAAATAACTCAGCTTTAATAAGCTTCAGATCAGGCATGTAGACAAAAATTTCAATTCTTATCACTACCTTAATTGTGTATGCATTTTGATAATACACACCTCACCCCAAGGGTGTGGTAACTAAGGTCATGTTTATTCTTGGATCGCTTCCCTTACAAGCCGATAGATGGTAAAGCATTCCTCATGTGGGTGCAGTTAGCCTGGCATTGTCCTGCCATAGAAACACACCCTTCCCTAAAAAAAGGACAGTTTGATGGTATAACTGTCTGAAGATCAGGAATTTCTGTCAGCATAGCTGTGCCAACCAGGAATCAATCCAGTACTTGAGTGTCAAAAGTCTGAAGGGGGAAGCAGACCTTAGGAATGGTGCAATATGGTCCCTGTGCTGGGAATGATGAATATCACTTACTCCCTGGGAAGAGGTATGAAATGTATACATATTATTTCAGATCATTGCCTGTTGCATTTCCATATCCAGTGCTTCTCCCAAATTACTCGCTCAGTGTAATAAAATAAATGTATTATATTTTATCTGACGTTTTCTCATCTGTTCTCAACCACCTCCCTATCTTGTATTCTTTCATCTGGATGACTCATCTTCTTTCCTTTAAAAAAAGCAAGCATGTCAGGACATTCAGGATATAGTAGAGAAAGTAAGAACCTGGTGAATTTGTTTGATCTCTTTTCCAGGCATTCTGTTGGATTAAAAAAAAAAAAAAAGAAAGAATAAAAAAGAAATTCCTCAAGTGGAATATGAATGGACATGTCTGGAAACTCGAGAAAATTAGGTTGACAATGCCATTATTCATTTTTTAGTGGGATTTCAGATACATTTGCTGCATTTGGTCATGAAAATTTGTATTGATGCAATAGGCTACCTACGAACCTTTGTCACAGTTCAGAGCACACTGTGAGGCTCATAGAGGAAAACAGAAAAGTATTTTGTGTCCTGAGGAGTTTACGATCTGAATGGAAAATCAGATAGCATACAGATAAAATCAAACAGCAGAGAATACAAGGTAACTAGTAATCAGGTTTTTTGCAATGTCAAAACAGATATAGGGAAACCTGTCTTGTGAGAGAAAGTGAAAAGAGCTAGGCTTATTTTGTCTGTCAAATTCAAGGTTAAATGTAGTATTCAAAGATATATTTTGGTGATAGATAAACATCAGGGAAAGTGAAGAGCTTTTGAAATATAAGGATAGTTCAAAGCAAAATGCACACAATTTCATCCTGAATGCAGTTGGCTAGAAGATTCGTGTCTCTTGGAAGCACAGAAGTGTCGTTCCAACATGTGAAGTGAGAGGAAAGAAGTGCAATTTCTTTAAGACAGGGCATAAGGCATTTACAGCAGGATAGGGAGGATCCTGGATTTAGGATCTGCAACTTGGCATATGAAGTTGGCTCTTCAACTTGCTGATATCTGCAAGAGAGGTTGCATGAAAACTTGGTTAATGTTTGATGATCCTCTCTATTTGCAGTCCAATCACTTTGAACTTAATTAGCTTTTTTGCTTCAGAGTCTCTGCCAGGTAGGTACAGGAACAAGAATGTCCTCTTTTCCACCCTTTAATGTAAAATATGGCTTCTGGGAAAGATGGAGTTTTACTTTTCTTTCATAAGTCAGTGACCAGTGAGGAGTCCTTGAGGCACTTAAAATCATTTTGGTTCGTATGTCTTTATCATGTCCTCAAGGCTAAACCCAGTCATTATATTTCAGGATATGTACTCTTTTTTAAATAAAACCACTAATGGATTGGTATTTGGATTGTGATGGGGAAATTGCCTTCCTCTGTTCTATTTTCATCTAACAAACTCCTTGCTTATGACATGGACCTCAGATACTGCATTTCCCCCTCTTTTCCCTGGTCCATTTGGTCCATTCCTTTGGTATTTGTTAGGTTTTGGAACTTTTGTATGTGAAGCTTCTAATAATGTTCCAAAGATTTCAGGGTGGTAATTTTTTTTTCAGGGTTGTTTTTTTTTTTTTATTTGTGTGGTTTGTGATCTATGAGATCATGTAGTTTAGAGCTCTCCGGCTCTGTGTTAAAAGCTAAATACTTCATTGTCTTCCACTGCAAAGGATTTAGCCTTTTAGTTTCAGAAAAGAGACAGCAAGGTAACTCTGTGGGTGCTCCTTGTTAATACACGGGAAGGGAGGACAGGAGAAGGGCATGAAAATGCTTGTCTAAAATATCTGCACATGAATGCTGTAGGCTGACTTCCCAGGGGCAAAGTTTTGGTAATTACAGAGTGTACATCCTAGTCTTTCCAGGGCATTACCTTCAGCAGTCTGCAAGTACAAGGGAAACAGCTTTTGTGAGGTGGAGGTCTCTGGTGAAGGAGAGGGAATGATTGGGAGAAAGGGTGTGGAGCATTGTATCTTCAAAGAGCATGCCATGGGGCAGGGCATGAAGCCATCCTTGGAGAGATTTGCTGTGAGAAGGAGAATAAAGCAGGAATGGGGAAAACCTGGATTTTTGCTCCCAGAACTCAGAAGACCAAAGGCACCTGTGGCTGATCAGCACTGGCAGCAGAAAAAGATAATTTTTAAAATCCATATATGGAAGCTGCATGAAATTCCCTTGAAGTGATTTGTGTATATTTAATAATCACAAGAGAGACTGTTAAATGTTTCTGTAGCAAAATCCACGTGACACCTCCATTGACTCCTTATTAATTGAAGGACTTACATGAAGTATAGATGAAAGTAGATTGAGAAGTGATCAAGAATTCATGGGCCAGTAAACTGAGACTAGACAGCATGCCATCAAAGGGCAGAAAATCTTCTCTGGTCCTGGCACTTTTTTTACTTTGCCATTCAGTCCAAAGTTTTACACTACTGAGAAAAGTCACAGGAAATAAAACACAGCAAACAAAACAAATCAAGAAGAATTCAGAGCATATAATTCCAAGCTCCACCAGAACTTTAGGTTTTGGAAAAAATGTTTTGCTTTGGAGAGGCATATATTTTATTTTAAAATTTTCCAATATATTTACTTATGGTATCTTTTACCTGAGGCCAACCAGATGCAGGCTGCTGACCTGCCTCTGAACACAGATAAAACATCGTCAGGCTCTGGCATTCAGGTAGGGGCTCCTCAGACCCATCCCAGGGATTCAACAGCTGTTTTTCAACAGAAGTTCTCCTAAAGACATCAATCTAGCTGAATATACTATCCCTTTTGGATAAGGTATTACCTAATGTAGGCCTTCCCATCTAGATCTTATTCCAGCACTGGATTAGAAGAGTAGATGCAGACTTAAAAAAATTCCCAAAAGCAATTAAGAAATAAGCCGCTGAAAGGTTCTTATCAAGGAGGAAATGAAATGTAGGCCTCTTAGTGGAATCACTACCTTTTGTTTCAATTTAAAATTGTTGTAGTGTTATCTAACTGCTGAAGTTCTCATTTTCCAAATAAAAGCCCATCTCTTATCTGAATTCTGCTAAATTCTTTGCCTCAGACGAACCTTATGATACTGAGTGAAATAGATTAGCTTAGTGAATAGAAGAGATTACATGCAACTGCTGCCTTTTATCAGCCTTAGATCAGTGCCTTTCACATTCCTTCCTCCTTTTTTATGGTGAGAAAAATTGAAAATATGTTGACTTTGCCACTGCCATTCATTGCTTGATATTATCTCCATGATTTCAAATAAAATTGTTGCTATACATAACATTAGATCCTGATACGTGGATTTGAATCCATTATTGCTGTGAGAAAGAAGATATTTATTTTACATGTTTTTAAAAGCCTGTTTAAAAATATGTCTTATAGAAAGTGAAAGGAAGATGCAGAAAATTATGGTGTAATCAGAGTATAAATCTGTCCTGAAACAATGCTTTTACTCTAAGTTCTGGTGACAAATACAAGACTTCTGTGTATGAAGAGCATTCAGAACTGGAAACCGCAAGCTGAAGAAGGAATAATAAGTAATCATGGAAATTCTGACAGCCATTAGAAATCACTTACTCATGAGGATAAAACAGCTGATTTCACTGCTGATCTTTAACCATAATTAAAAAGCATGAAAACCAGGGATCTGGCTAATGTAGCTTCTATTCAAAGGGTAAGATTAATCCTTTATAATGGAAGCAGATTTTTTTTTCAGTGACTGTACGTGATCATCATGGCATAATACTATTGAATCATGCCATTACTAAGCATTTCTCAAAACCTCACAATTTATTCTTGAACTTTTGTTCATTTATATTTGACAACTGTGATGTTTCCCTCTTTTGTGTTATAGAGGAAAAAAAAAATCCATCTCTCTTAAGAAGTGTTTCTCATCTGCTTTTCATCAGAGACCAACAACTCTTGTTTATAACCTTGGATTTTAATTGTAAATGCAAACCCGCCATTTTGGAAACTTTATGAGTTTGCAAATAGACCTTAAGTAAATTTTCCATGCTTGGAATCTGAACACGTTTTTTAGCAGCAGCTGATGCTTGGTCCTACATATGTGTAAACTTAAACTTTTAGCCTCATGCTGAGAATATAACCAAGCAACCTGTTACCTTTCAAGCTATAATTATTACAGCCTTGATTGTCTCCACATTGTTTGGCTAAGGAAAGGAATCTTTTGAAACTTCTTGAAAGTCACTCAAGGGATTTCTTCCACCCCCTCTTCACCAGAGAACTAAGTATTGACTCGATGATGTGGTTTGATAGTGTACAGTCATGCACTGCATTGCAAAACATTTCATTTACAAGAAATTAAGCCAAATTACAGAAAACCAAATCACACAGCATCTGTAAGCACAACCCTGATAGAAAAGAGTCCCTCTGTCCCCAGACTAGCAATATTGCTGCAAACATGTGGCTATATACAATGTTTTGGGAGAAACAAGGTCCCACCACAGACTTCCTATATAATTTGGGCAAGTCACTTTTTAATCTCTCTCTCAATTTCCCATCTTTAAGGGATGGACCACAACACTTTGATTGTCTTGCCTGTGAGGCAGTTTGTGAGGGTGTTTGTGGTGCAGACTGTCTCTAGTTTAAAAGCACAGCATTTAGTACAGTGGAGCTATGACCAAAACATGTTTCCCTAGGGACTTTTGCAATAAGTACAGCATGTATTTGTCTTCATCATGGCAGAGTACCTATTTTTCCAGCCAGACAGGCAGAATCTGGAGCTTTAGAGATCCACAGTACTGCTATGATAGAGGTTTTCTCTCACTATCTCTGTATAGAGCAGACTGACAGCAGTTTACAAGTTTCTTTAACTCTTTTGGTTGCCCTTTTGCAGGAGTTAAAGGGTACTCTCAGTCTAAAGGGTCTTTGAGCAGGCAAAGGTCAGAGGCTAATAACAGGATCTTGAGGTCCCTGCTGTGACCAGCGGAGACCTTCAGATGGAATAATTTTAATGAACTTCACGTGTTTGTAGTGTTGACATTTACTTGAGAGATAATTTCCTTGACTCCTTTTATAGTCCTTGTAGCCAAACAGTCTCTTCCAAGATGGGATTCATTTGCCCTAGTTAAAGCTACTATTTTAGGGTGACATAAATCATCCCCTGCAGTTTCCTATTTCTTTCCATTGACTACAAAGAGAACACAAACAATTACCTCATGTGAAAACTCCTACTCTGTAGATCTGGACTTCAGCTTGTGGTGTTCGTACAACATCTATGGAGTCACCATACCTTCCCAACAAAGGCAGTAGCACTGTCTCCACCTTATTTTTTTTCTCTCTGGGGATACTGAGGAACAGTGATATGATCATGGTGCAAGGCCACCAAGGAGTCTGATATGGACCCAGTGCTTATTACACTCAGTAACAGTGCAGACCCAGAACTGCTATTTTGTAAATCTTTGCACCACTTGGTTGAGACACTCTATGGTTGAAACTGCTGAATGCTTGGATTAAAAGATCTTAGATAAATTTGCCTCAAACTAGAAACGCAAGTTGGACCTCATGATTGATGCTTATCATTAGTACAATGAATCCTACATTTTTCTAAGAAAATATATATTTTTCTAAGAAAAAGAAATCACCGAAGGTACCACAATAGCAGCTACAAATGCCACCTGAACTATTTCCTTAGGCATGTGGAAACAGCTGTTGAGTGAGAGCTCTTCTGAGTCATTGCAAAACCAAACAAAAGGCATGCTATGTCTGCAATAGGTGAGTATCATAACTCTTAAGATAGAAAATTTGCACGGTTTCAACTAATTTTGAATTTCTAGGGGATAAACATAAGGATTAGTAAAGGTGGTGTCACGGGCATGTGTTAAATAAAAATAAGTGGAATAACTGTTAATAACTAATTAGCAAGCTTGCCAGCAGCATGCTATCTAGCTGCTGAATAATCAACTGCTTAAAGCACAGTGTCCATTCCTTGGGACAGGGTGGAGAAGAGCAGCCTGTGGTAAAGGCCTTCTCATGCAGTTTCTCTGAAGTACTGGAACAGATGTGACTAGTTTCACCATTTGGTTAAGGCTGTCCAGGGGAGGAGATTAAACGCACATCTTTGCCACTTATTACACAGCTGTATCAGAACATGTTTCTAGTCACTGGCAGAATGAGTCCCTTTGTGCAGACTGCTAATGACAAGTGCAAGGCTCAGGTGATGCAAGTTCCATTTCTAGTAGTTTCAACTCTTGTCAGATTTCTGGGGGCCAAATATTGAACGTACTGTTTCTGCAGAAGTTCTCTATTGTGAGTGCTGCTGGCCACAATTCTGATCTCTGTTGTGGCACAGTGATTTGCACCTTGAGCTCAGAAAGGGCCTCTGAAACACAGAGGAGACTTCAGGGAACACAGCAGCTTTAATGAGAAGGCTGCAACCAGTTTAGAGATAGTTACTCCCCTCCAAGATCCTTGCCTTGTTCCTGGTGAATCACTCCACTATTCTTCTCCTTTCTGCCATGTCCTAGTTTCTTGCTTTTTTCCTTCACCATTGTCACCTTACTTCTCTTCCAGCAACCTCTTCTTACTCTCTTTCGACTTTCTGAGCATGATTTTAAATCATTCTTGGAGTAAGTCCAATGAGAACAGATAGTTCTCTAAAAATATCACAAATAAGCCAATGTAGGGATCTAGATTAGAGGCAGATTGAATATTTTTCCAATTTGTTTTCATCTCCTCATATTCTCTGAACTTGTCTATGTCAAATACCCTAATTGCCCATAATAAATTCAAATAAATACCTAAGGAATAAATCACAAAAGTTGTTTGGCACTAGGATGGCCAAGAGAGGAGAGTTGCTCTGAAAGCATCATCTGAAGGAAAAGCTACAATGTAAGCTCAGATAATTAGATAGGGTAGAAGAAATAGAAGCTGTTATATAACCAAATTGAACTTTTAAATTTGAACAGCCAATCGAACACCAGACATAAATCTGTAGGAACCTATGGCTGCTTCCCAGCCTTTTGGCAAAGATCAAATGTAGTGTAGTGTACTGTAGTGCAGTGTAGAAACTGTTAGTATCACAGAAGCTCTTGTTTACATCATCTAGAAGGAAAAGAACAAGAAGGAGAAGAAGAGAAGAGAAGAGAAGAGAAGAGAAGAGAAGAGAAGAGAAGAGAAGAGAAGAGAAGAGAAGAGAAGAGAAGAGAAGAGAAGAGAAGAGAAGAGAAGAGAAGAGAAGAGAAGAGAAGAGAAGAGAAGAGAAGAGAAGAGAAGAGAATTCGGTATATGAGGCAGAGTAGTATCAAAAGACACTGGCTGCATGATGCCTATTATTTAAATGAATTTAATTTTTTGTCTAACTTCATTGATGAAACACTATGTAAATCAGGGAAGAACATTGCTTTCTGTAGCTGTTTAAAATGCTAGTTTCTAATGTAATCAAATATGAGATTTCATATTAGAACCCCAATATGTTAGGATAGGGAAAGGACAGGGGCACAGAAACTGGTACACAGGAAGTTCCATTTCAATACAAGGAAGAACTTCTTTACTGTGCGGTGACCGAGCACTGGAACAGGTTGCCCAGAGAGATTGTGGACTCTCCCTCACTGGAGATACTCAAGAACCATCTGCCTGGAAGCAAACTTGTGTCCTCTAGGTTGATCCTACTGGAGAAGAGGGGGTGGACCAGATGATACACTGTGGTCCCTTCCAATCTGATCCTCTGTGGTTCTGTGAGGGCATTAAATTTCTATAGAGGTTTTGGTTTTGTTTCAAGGACTGACTGTGACAGTATACAATTTTTAATGGGTGTTATAATTATCCTAATCATTAATCATAAATAACCTTGCCTTGCTGTAGAGACAGCAAAAGCTGATAGCCTATAGCTGATGTTTTTCTGGGATGCAATTAAGACAGTTGAGCCAATATTATATTATGACCCATTTTGTCATTTGCTCTTACTCCCAGCTCTTCTATACAGCTACTACATCCATGTATATGCACAACTTTTTTCAGGTAAACCCTTAAATAATAAAACACATACAATACATTTTGTAAAGTGGATTTTTGAAGAGTTATGGTTCAGGCTGGACATCAGGAAGTATTTCTTCACTGAAAGGGTGGTTAAGCATGGGAGTGGCCTGCCCAGGAAAGCGATGGAGTCACCAACTCTGCAAGTGTTCAAGAAACAACTGGATGTAGCCTTAAGTGCCATGGTTTAGTTGGCATGGTGGTGTTTAGTCAAAGGTTGGATTGGATGATTTTGGAGGTCTTTTTAAACCTTAGTAAGTCGACGATTTCATGAATTAACAGCATGTTTTGTGTGGTTTTAATTAAGACTTGAGATGTATGATGACACTAATTATTCAGAGCAGCTTTGGCTCACTCAGTGCTTATACTTGCTTATTTACTCTGATTACTCATGCTTTTATTCTATTCTCATTAGTTAATGCATTTATATTTCTTAAAAAACCTAATTAACAGCATACTTGTCAGATTTTCATGTGAATTCCTCTTTTATGCTCATCATTATTTGAAAATGTTCCCAGATTTCTAATACAATGTTAGTATTTATGATGGGTTGACTTTGTCTGGCTGCCAGGTGCCCACCAAGTTGCTGTGTCACTCCCCTCCTCAGCTGGACAGGGGAAAGTATGGCTAAATACTTGTGAGTCAACAGAAGGATAGGGAGCTCATTCAGGAATTATCCTCATGGACAAAACAAACTTGATTTGGGGGAATTAATCTTATTTATAAATAAAGTAGAGTAATGACAAAAAGGAAAAAAATCTAAAAATACCTTCCTCTTACCTTCTTCCCAGGACCATCTGTACTCCCAACTCCTCTACTGCCTCCTCTGAGTGGTGCAGAGGAATGGGGAATGGGTCTTGCAGTCAACTCATAACAACTTATTTTTGCTGCGCCTTCCTCATAATGCTCTACTTCAGTGTGGGGAAATCCTGCTCCAGCATGGATTCTCCACAGGCTGCAGCTTCCTTCAGGGCACATCCACCTGCTCCTGTGGGTGATCCTCCATGGGCCACAAGGTGGATCTCTGCTCCACTGTTGATCTCCATGTGCTTCAGGGGCACATTTGCCTCCACCAGGGGAATCCCTGCTCTGGTGCCNTTTGCCTCCACCATGGGCTACAGGGGAATCCCTGCTCTGGTGCCTAGAGCACCTCCTCCTCCTCCTTCTTTGTTGATGTCTGCAGAGCTGTTACTCACTCTTCTGTTCTCACTCTTCTGTTCTGTGTGGAGCTGCACATCTTTTTTTTAGCATTTCTTAAATATGCTGTCACAGAGGTGTTGCCAACACTACTGATGGGCTTAGTTTTGGTCTGTCTTTGAGCTGTCTAGACCTGGCTCTGTTTGGCAACTTCTGGTGTTTCTTCTCAGAAGTCACCCCTGGCAGCCTCCTGACTAACAAAACCTTGTCATGCAAACCCAAACCTGTTGGCCTCTGTCTTCTCCTGATGTCTTAATTTTCTGTTCCCAAACTATTCATCTATAGAAGTTCTTCATTCAAACTCTGGGTTGACGGATTCCTTTGCCCCCACTTCCACTCCTGCCCTCCACTATATCATCTATTTCTTGGTTTGTCTGGCCCTGCTGTTGCTATGCGTGCTCATCAACTCATTTCCCTCATCTTCATAATGTCATTACAAGCAACCTTAGTTTTATAAAGCAGCCAGTTGTCTCCTAGATTCATGCTGGATGCCAGCAGAAAATCACTGCAAGGTCAAGAGAGTTTGCCATTCTGTTCCCACCCTGCATCACAGAAGCTAGGAATCCTCCATGAACAGCAACATGCTGAGTTTTTTGTTTTTCTGGTTTGATTGCTGGATGTCTTTTTTCTTTAGTGTGGTCAGTAGGAGGATTTGTGAGAGACTCGAACAAAGTTAGGCAGATTTTTGCAAAGACATGAATGATGTCTTCCCAGTCAGAGAGACCATGCCACTGAGTAGGATTTACAAGTTACAGCTTCAAACCATGGAGGGGTTAGAGGGTTGCAAAATGAGGATGTCAGGGACTGGAACAAAATGTCTCTTCCACAATTTAGCTTTCGGAAATCATTGAGGAGTTGTTTGGAAAACAAATTTATAGCAGCCTGAGGCAAGCCCAGTGCTTACCATCGATTCAGCAAGGAGTCTGGAATGAGAAATAAGAGGCGGATGGAGGGAACCAAGGCAATGCTCAATCTCAGAACTGGGAAAGAAATGGTAGCAGATGAAGGTGTCTGCTGTGGAAGAATGGGCTCTGAGCTCAGATGAAGAAATGGCTGAAATCTGACAGAACTGTGAGCAACAAAAGTGTTGGTTCCACTGTGAGATGACTGTGTCAGGGGTTGATGTCAGGGTCAGGACACTGAAGGTCTGAGGAGAGCACATAACCTGCTGACACTGTCCTGGAAGGCAGTATTTGGAACACACATCTATCCTGCCACTGAGTGAAACCCTCCTCTCAAATGCATCCCAATTCTTTCTGTGGAAGGATCTGTGCATTCCCCTCTCACCTGCAGATCTTGAACAAACTGGTAACTGCACAAAACTGATAGGATAGTATATCCTCTAGCAGGACACAAGTCCAGTAGCCCCTCGATTTCAACTGGCCATGTCATGTTATCTACTCACACACAGCTGATAGATTTTTTAATTTTTATATGAGTCATTGATAAATCAGTTATTAAACTTAACATTTGATTCAAGTTCAAATGCTACAAGCAAATGAAGGAAACAATGTGTTGTCTCCCAAGATCATATTCATCATGGTCTTGGGACTGTTTTTAGATCCAAGTGTATAATTGTGCCTTTTGGTTTTTCATTGAACTGAGGGGTCAAGGGTAAACTGTATGTTTTCTTAAATCACTGTCCTTTGAATTTTAATTGCAGAATAATTGTCTCTTGGAAGCCTGTTCTACTAAATCATGTCCACTCAGGCAGGTTTTAGTGTAAGCGACCTCAGATGAAATGAGAGCAGTTTCTACAAGCAGAGTTGTTAAGCAAGAAGAGCCAACATGCAAACTAGCAAAATTTACAGGGAAAAGTCACAATCAAGTCTGGGAAGGAAGTCTACTGGTGTTTGTCTTGGGTGTGGGAATTCCCTGGGGACTCTGCAACGAAGATGTGTTGCACAGCCAAGGCAAAGGCGCGAGTCAAGCTCCAACAAGTTCCCAGCTGGAAAGCCCTGCTCTGCCCGGCCATGGGACAGCAGCAGCCCAGCACGGTGCACCAGCTGCAGCCAGCTGTGAGGAGAACTGCCTTTGCCTGTTGCCCCACCTCCTCGGACTTGTCCCACCTTTGCCAGGCACAGGAGTTCAGGCTGCCATGTGGTAACCTCTGTGAGTGCCACTGGGCTCATCAGTGGTGCTTCCCACGTGCTGAGATGGTGTCATTTACCTCAGTCGCTATTTAGCTTTTCTCGCTTCCAGTGAGGAGCACAGATGGGGTATTCAGTGTCTGCGGAATCTAATAAAAGCTAAAGGATACCAGGGGATGTGCCTGCTCTGAGAAGCTGAACAGATGTGCTAAAATTGAGCTGCATCCCCAGAAGGCTTTTCATGTGAATTTGTTTATTTTTTTGGACAATATCAGTCTGACTGAATTGAGCTATCTGGATTTTATGTTCCTGGGAACCAGTTTCATTCACAGAGCTGATGCCAAAAATTAAAAATTATCTGAAACTAAAGGTGATTTCGAGAAACCGCAAAGACCAGATGTCCATAGGCCTGCCTTCTCTTCTGAGAGTAGAAAAATAGAGCTTGAGGCTTTAGAAAAATTGGTCCCACTTCAGGACTCATTCACTTGGAAACTCATTAACTAGCCTTGGGTAATATCACAATAAGTCAGAAAGATGGAAAGGCAGGCTTACTGTTGTGATAACTTGCTACAGGAACCATGAGATGCTCATTTTGCAGATATCAAAGGACATAAAAAAATTCCTTTGACCTGTGGGCTGATACTCAGAAATTAAATGAAATATGTACTCCTTATTCATTTAACAGAGACAGTGGGAAAAAGAACACCAAGAATGCTGAGCACTGCACATTTCTTGTAGAAATTCATTCAGTAGGAAAGTGGCCAAAAGGCAAAATTTGAACACTGGAGACATCCAAGTGATGAAGACTGCAAATCAACTATATTACTCACCATAATCTGTTTAACTGCGACCAATATCCTAAAAAATGGAATTGTGACCAGAAGACCTACTTAGCTCTTTGCTTTTCTAGTCATACAAATCTCTGCTTATGTGAGTATTTTGATGCTTTCACTGATAGTATTTTATTCTACCTTGATCAGGCTTCAGAAAATAGATTTTTGTGTGTGTGTGTGAGAAGAGTAATTTTTTTTCTTCATAAATATCTGAGATCCTTTTTTATATACCATAAACCAGAAGTATTTGCAATAGGTAACAGGTTTGAATAGAAGCATATGTAAGTGTTCTGTGTGTTAACTGAGACACTTCTGCATGGTACTGCATGACATATTAGAAACTAGAAAATACTTGATCTTAATAATTGACATAGGCTGCTGCCAGTTTTACAAAAGAGTAAAAATCTTGGATATGGAAAGTTATTTACTCTTTCAGGACTGGAAGAATCACTTTTTTCTTATGGAGTTGAATTTATGAGTAGGAATTGATGGGATTTTATTATAATTCACGCTTTTATGTGCTGTGCAGAGTTGTCTTTGTTCACTGAGGTTAGTGGGATGATGCAGGATAAATGGGTTCTGACTGAGTTGTTTAGCTTGTGTAGCACCTTCAGCCCACTCTGAAGGAACAGCAATACATTTATTGCATATATCACATAGACAGTTCCCTTCTCACATATCCTTTTTCTCCAGTGTAAATCTCCTGTTTTTTTCTAGAAAGTGTATAAATTACAAGTCTAAACTGCAAACATGAATTACAAGTATAACTAATACAGACAGCAGTATATGAATATAGGAAAGTCAATATTATAACCAGGGTAACCTGACCATTTTGAATAGATGTCAACTTTGCAAATGATGGAAAGGAATGAAGTTGAATTTTGCATCTGATCCAACTCTTTTGATTATCTCTTCTATATACATTGTTTCATACCAAAGAACCAGATCAGAGCACTCCTGGAGTTTGAGAACCCAAGACTCCAACAAAAACCTCCCACAGAAACCTTCATCATGTGATTTATTTGGGTCTTCAAAGTTGAACTAGTAGTCCTCCAAAAGCTGAAGTGACTAAATTTGACTGAAGTCTAATTTGCTACACATGTAAGCATATTTTCAAATCCCCATGTATGAGCAAATAAATTATCATCAAATATTTTGATCCTACGGAATACTTTTAGAGGGAGTGATTTTTCCCTTCCCAGCACTTTGAGCATAGTTTTTCATGATGTGCAGTAGTTCAATATTAGGAATGTTCAGTGCTCCCCTGTACTGATTTTGGCTGAAACAGTTATTTTCTTCATAGTAGCTGGTATAGGGCTGCGTTTTTTGATTTATGCTGGAAACAGTGTTGATAATAGAGGGATGTATTAGCTATTGCTGAGCAGTGCTTGCACAGAGCTGCCTTTTCTGGCTTTCCCCTCACCCCACCAGCCAGGAGGCTGGGGGTGCGTAAGGGGTTGGAATGGAGCACAGCTGGGAAAACTGATCCCAACTGACCACAGGGATAGCTGATAACATGTGGTGTCATGCTCAGCATAAAAAGCTGGGGAAAGATGGAGGAGGGGTGTTGTGTGTGATGTTTGGAGTTTGCCTTCCCAAGTATCCATTACCTGTGAAAATACCCTGTCTTCTTGGAAAGAGCTGAACACCTGCCTGCCCCTGGGAAGTCGTGAATGAGTTCCTTAATTTGCTTTCACACTTAGCTTTTGCTTTGCGTGTTGAACTGTCTTCATCTCACCCCATGAGTTTTCTTGCTTTTATCCTTCTGATCCTCTCCCCCATCCTACTTTGGGGACTGAGTGAGTGTCTGAGTGGGGCTGAACTGCCCACAAGGGTTAACCAATGTCACCCAGCATCTCTGCTGTGGAAGACAAGTTACTATACATACAGAAGCATGGTTTTCCTCAATTTATTGTGATGGAATTATTTAATTCTCTGGCAATTCACTATTTGGGACATGACTATACCCTTCTATTTGGGTCAGCTCAGGTGAATGAAACTGGTTGATGGTGTTGCTTCAGAACATGAGGAGTCTTTTGGTACTTGCTGTGTGAAAAGCTGAACAGATGTTGCTGAACAAAATGAACATTTTTTAACAACAGTAATAAGAAGGACACGTGTTCCTTGAAATATCTCCTTGTCCAGAAAGTGTAGTAATTGGAAATTATTTTTTTTCATTTTCAATATTAAATAATTCTCGTTTGTGCTCATTCTGCCATGTACACATACTCCATGTGCTGTATTTTTTTTTAGGTTTAAGAGGAAGTGATACTGCTAAGTCTGTCTTTAAAGCTGAGTTTCCTGGATGGTTTTTATTGATCTTGGGCTCAGACAGAGGCAGTAAGTTTTTGATACCTTGTAAGTTCTTGTGTCAGTGATCACTGACAATGGTTCTCCCACATTATCTGATGCTAGACTGCATGTTATAGACCCGAGATATTTATTGGGGTAAGCCTTGGAGCTTATGGTCCCAGTACTCAAAACCCCACACATCTAGAGTTCCTGAACTTGCACTATCAATATGCAGTGAAAAACCAAACAAAAAGCAACAAAAAGTGTAAAATCAGAAATTCCAACTACTCAGAATTTTCTATGCTAGTTAGCTGTTTTTGGCTTGTGATTTTTGGGGTAGTAGTTTGAGATACTTGACAGGAGTCTTTATTCATGGGAAAAGATGTTCAATGCTATTTGAGGAACAAGTTTCCTTTACAGTGACTCTAGAAAAGCAATATTGAAATTTGAAATTCCTAATGATTGCTTTAGGTAAGTCTTGCCAAAAGGAATGGAAAAATTAAGAAAATCCATTCCCGGAACTTTCCATCTTTTCTTTAAGATGAATAAAAAGCTTCTGTTCCCAGTTCTTTAAAAATCCTTTTGGATTAACTGTGATGCAAATGATTTTAAACCAGGTTTTTCTAGCTATAATAATAGTTATACAGAGCTGCCTACAAGCTAACTTGAAGAATTCAGTCATCTGAGAGAAGCCTGAGAGTGTACAAAATTCTGAGGTGAACCTTACTGTAGGCGGCAAAGTTGGAAAACATCTTCATGCCTAAAAACTCCACCATTAATGGAACAGTGTCTTTCAGAAATGCCTATCAAGGATAATACCGTGCCTTTTCCTCCTCTGACTTGAACGACCAGCTTGTAAAAAGCAAACATACAAATGAAAAAAACAGGTACAGAATCAAGCTGTAGATCAGGATTAACTCCATCCACTGATGTCGCAAGTTTTAAAGGAATGAAGCGTGTGTGCCGCACTGCCCAAAGCCAACAGTTTTCCAAGCGCTTAGCACGTGTCCTGAATGCGTTCAGAATGCCCTGCCAGATACACGTTTCCTTATAAACCGAAGCAGTGCTGGGGTGTAACAGCTGCTCTGACATCTCCTGAGACCAGTTCTTCTTGCACTGTGTTGAATGTTACACTTGCAGTGTACTGGACGTCCTGTCAGCACATTCCAGTTACTCGGTGGCACAGCCAAAACCGGTAGAGAAAAGAAATTGTACAGGCAACAATATGAACTTGTTAGTTAACTTATGGCTCAGGATGTTTCTAGACAGGAATGCTGGCATCAGTTCCCTAAAAACTAGTGTAGCTCTGCCAACACTGTGGAAGTGGTGCATGAAATTTTAGTATGAAGGGCTGTTCAAAGTAAGCTTTTTATTCAGGATTAGGAACAGTGAATGTTAAACCATGGAACACCCCTGCAGTGTGCCCTACTCCACACTCAGAAATACACTCCAGTTAAATAGAAGTCTGAGTGAAAAAAGACATGGCCTACATGATGTCAGCTCTTTCTGAGATGATCTTGATTCTCCGAGGCAAGGGTAAATATGTCTTTTCTCAGTTACACACTCTACCTATCTGTGCTCCTATTGACAAGCAGCCAGGGCTACACTGACTTTCAATGCAGACTGAAAGAAACAGCAGCAAGTAAAGGACTGTTTTTTCAAGGCACAGATCCTCATGTGGCAGCTCCCAGAACAAAAATCTCAGCCTGTTTGAAACAAGACCTTATATCCAGAGTCTGATTAATTCCAGCAAATTTCATGTTATTGGTGCTCTCTCCTTGCATTATCTCCATGTGATCAGGAAAACTGTAGGCGGGTACTCAATGATTTTGTATGCTGGCAAAATATTGCCCTGGAGATGAAATACAAGAATCTCCTTTTTTTTATTTCCCAATTCAAAGCACATCTCAAAGTTGTTCTGGCTCTTTCTGTGAAGGAGGTTAACACAGATTTTCTCTGCTGAGGCTGTTTTAGTGTTACAGGCACAATGAAGATTTCTTCACTTACGGGTGGAAAAAGGAGGCATTCCAAAATGTTTACCAAAGAATAGCTGTTTACAAAACTAGCATCTTGCTTTTTGTCTTGGGTAACTTAGCATCCATAAATGGCAAGAAGATTGTTCTGGTACTCCAAGTCCCCCTGCATTATTCATTAGGGAAGCTCAAGCTGAATAATTTTCTCTGGGACAAAGCTGTTGCTAAGCTTAAAGTTTGGGAGATCTAGTAATGCAATTTTGCTTATCCTTCTTCCCAGGAAACTCTTCCACTCACACGATGTGAGGATATCGTGACTTGGCAAAATCACGCTTTTTGCTACTTCCTGGATACTGGACAACAGGACAACTGTGTGAACTGAAGAGAAGATTTATTAACCCTGACACTTCAGCAATCAGTCAAAATGAAAGGAAGAGAGGGCAGAGAGAGTGAATGAAAGGATGGATAAAACTAGTTCCTCCTGACAAATATGGTATGACACAGCTTTTCCCAAAATGATCGAGAGAACGCCATACATATATGTACATTTTATAATAAATCCTAATTTCCATGATAAATGTAACTTCACCTCTGACAATTAAAGTTCTGTCTTCTATTTGTCTTATTATAGGGTGGTACACAACATTCAAGATGCTCATTGCTTTTTTTTCAGTCACTTGTGTACAGACTGACAGAGTGCACAATTTCCTCTGCTACAATTTCACTTTAAGGAAGTAGGGATTTCATTTTTGGATAGCCAAAGAAAACTTCACTCCAGTGGAAAGGACTGAGGTTCAGAGCTGAATGACAGCTTTTGCTGATGGTTGGCTTTTGGTCACAGTGTTAGCACTGTGGTCATGAGAGCACAGTCTCCAGGCAAAGAGGCTTTGGCAAAGAATGAAGGGTGAACTCATCAGGGGAGGCATACAAGCAAGGTGAAAGGCAAACAGAATCTGGAAACTGATTTGCAAGTAAGACATGTTACAGAGACTTAAAGCATTTCTTAGAGATTATAAAAAGTAGAACAAGGCTGGCTGTCTCTGTGTATCAGTCCTTCAAGAAATGACTCGACATGTATAAAAGCAGTAGAAGAAACAGTCTGGAATTATGTCCAGCACCACTGTATTGAAAGAAAGCACAGAAAACAGTGAGTTAATTTGGCTGCAGTATTATGGAACATTTGCCAAAGTACTACTCTGGTGCATTTTTCTTAGCTCTGACTCCCTAAGGGTGTTCTATCTCCCTTCCAACTTACACTGCAACTCTGAGAAATTACTTGTTGTTTCAAAAATTCTATTCAAATGTTAGAGGCTCTTGGAAATGTTCTTATTCTGGCAATCTCTGCAAAAAATCATAGGCTGAGTGAGCACAAAGACTACCTGTTGATCCTAGAAATGGTTCCTTTGTGCCTCTGTGGAGATACACTGGTGCATTGTTAGGAAGAAAGCTAGCACCACTTTCCTCTTCACTAGGCTGCTTCCGCAGATAATCATATCAATCCTATTGTATAATATAATCTGCTTTCACTGTTGTCTAGAATGGGACTAAGGTGTGAGCAATGTCTTTGGAGATCAGGGGAAATCACACTCCTAACACTGCTCAGCTATATGTTTTATGAGACTTACATATGGTTTAATATTCTTTAAAACCCCAAATATTTTTTTAAAGATCCTTGGTTGTCTGATTTTTATAACATTGACATATATTTTTGTTTGTATTTTTACGTATTTTTTAGGCCCCCCGGGTAATTTTTGCATGGATCTTGTGGGAAACAGCTTATGATGTTCTAATGGGAGATGAAATCAAACATTTTCAGTCAGGTATTTTCCAATAGCTACTATTTTTTTGCACAAATTAACTGAAGTTTGCATAATATTATGCAGTAACATACAATATATATGTTAAAACAGCAAATTAATAGTTAAATTTAATTTTGGGCTCTCCTCTGGTCTCTTAAAGCTAAAATCATTTGTGATAGAAGTATGATTCAGTAGTTGCTGTTATCTATCTTAGAGTCGGAATGAAAATATTTCTTATTTCAGCTTTATTGAACATAGAAGATGTGCAAATTCTCTGTCAATGATTAGTATAATTAGTATAACATTTTGAATGTAAACATCAATATAATAGTGAGAAACTAGCAAACCAAATCTGAGCATCAGGTAGCTGCATTATTTAGCTCTGTTTAAAGCCAGGGAGTTTCTTTACAGCACAACGCAATCATTGGTACACCATGATTTTTATATTCACTTGTCATACAAGCTGCCTGCGGTATGTTCCCATTCATCTTAAATATCCACATGTTCTTAACATGTAATCATCTGCTGAGTGCCTGCAGAGTTACTTGAGTAAAATAGGTGTGTTGCAGGAATACAGTGTGCATTTAGGTATCTTTATTTTGGAAAACATATTTTGTATTCTGTCCTGCAATCCTGTCCGTGCTTTCCAGGTCAGTATCTGCAATTCATGGGCATTTATTTAAAATGCTGATTTTTAAATAATCCAACCACATGCATTTGCTTCACTGATTATAAGTGATTGTAAGTTATCAGTAGTACTGCACAGCTAGTAGAATGCATATATATCAGTTCAGAAGAACTTTAAAGCATGTATTTGTCTTCAAGGCTCACAATGACCTGAGAAAACTGGTCATGAAGTGAACTTAAGGATCATACTGACAGCACTGAAAACCCAGCATCGGGATGAAAACTGGGTCACTCACATCCAGTCCAGCTGGGACAATTATTCTAGCATAGCTTAAGAACAGACTTTGCAGTCATCACCAAAGGGCCCAAAGTCAGAATTGTTGTGTTTGGCCTCCCCTGACCCAATGCAAATGGTGATGTCACTAAGGAATGAGGGAAAAGAGTTGTTTGTGTAGGTCTGCTTCTAAACAGAATTCTTTTCAACTTTTCCGTGCAGCATCAGCTGTTTTTCAATGATAATATTTTTATTTTCCACTAATCCACTCAAGGCAAGACATAACATTCTTGTTCTGTTATTTTACTGGAATTCTTATTTGTTCTTATTTTCCATCATTTATTTTGGTGTCCCCACATCACTTCTTTAATCCAATTTCAGTCTGAACGGCAGTGCAGTGGCTGGTTTATAGTCATTAAAGTGGCTTGTGCCAAATTAGAAAAAATACATTGTTGTTATTTTTGCCACGTTGAAATTGTTAGGGAAACTGCAAGGGTAATGCTGTGACAAAATCAAGCTCTGAACCGTCATTCTCCTAAGTCTAATACTAAGGCACTTTATATGGACATACAAGGTCCAAAAACTGTTTAGAAACCTCACTGAGAAGGAGCCAAGAGAAATATTAACAGAGACCAACAAAAGGCCCTGAAGAGTGAGTTTGTATTTTCTTGTGTCCTTTATAGGACATTTCTTTGGTAGGCTTTTGAAGCTTGGGACAGAAAGGGGATAGAGATGTTTCAACATCCAGGACTTCAGCAGTGGCAGTTACCCCTGTCCATCAGTTTATTCTGGTTTCCCGATAACCCCTTAGTTGTCTTTTAGAAGGTTTGAATCATTCTAAACCAAAAAGACCAAGGTGCTTCATCACATAGTTTATTTGGAGAGTAGAGATGACACTTAAGCATAACATTCATAAGGTGTGTTGGGGAGGATGAACATCATGAGAAGGGAGTTTAGACTCTTATGGTGAGCTGTTGAGCATACTGTGCACCTTGGACACACCTGTGTTTTCACTGATCCTAATTTCCAGGTGGGATGAAGATTTCCTCAAATAGATTGACTTCCAGAAAAAAAACAGATGCTGAAGCATATCTGCAGAACAGGGTCGAGAAACCTGACAGAAATTATTCGTGAACAAAGAATAATGATGTCAGAATGGATTTCTTTTAAAATATTTTCTTTTGCAAAAACTAATAATTTCTCATTTGAATAATTACTCTTGGTATAAAAATGAGTATATATTGTTAGTTATTGCATATAAATGATTACCTATAGATGTGTTATTCTAATGCTTACAGAAGGGCTTTGCATATCTGGAATGTATGCATATAAATGTGAAATTACTCTTGACAAATATATGATATTTTAAGCTACTTTTGGAAAAATGAGATTCCACATTTTTATATGGATATCCTCCTCCCAGACTTGCAATACAACGAGTTCTGAAGTAAGTCAGTTTGTGGAGCAGAAACCAAGACTGGGACATAATGTGATTTGAAGAGGAAGATGTTTATGTTTAATATCACAGTAAAGAGCAGAGACATGGTCAAAACAGACAGCAAGTGAAATGATTAATTAGATGTGCAAGTAAAAATTGTCTTCATTTAAAACAGAAAAAAGGATGCTGTGCTAGCCAAGGCACAACATGAACCAAAATGCTTCCGGGAGATCACATAGGAATTCTCACTGTGGTTATCCGTACATGAAGCTCTAGTCATGGATGCAATCAAAGATTTTGCATGATGACATGCCAGAATGAAAGACTAAATGGTGAAACTTAGAAAAGGAACATTGTGAAGAATGTTATGTGCTCTCTTTTAATAATGACAGCTAGACAATGGAGCTGACAGCTAGACATGCCTCAGAAAATGTCAGAGGCTAAAATTTGGGTTTACATGGGATCAACTGAAGTTCAAGTAAAAAATACAGTTTTGTGAGATACTCAGTTGAGATGCTACCTGAATTTGCTTTGGTGGCAGAGATTACCACAAAGCAGAAGAGGATGTGATGAAGGACAGGAGAAAACATAGACATCAAAGGAAGGGCGAAAAGAGGAATAACGCCAAGGAATGCAAGGAAAAACTGGGAGTAGAAGGGCAGCTAAACAGGAAAGAAGCATGAAATCTAAGAAAGAAGAGGAGGTAGGAAAGAAGAACTGCTGATGCTAGCAACAATATTGATGGGTCAGGAAGAGAGAAGAGCTATGCATGATTCTGAGCTTTGTTTTTTGGGAGATTTTATTTTTGGTAGCAAAATTTTGAGAAACTATCAGGCTGGGAAGTGTCTAGGATTGAAGAAAATCTCCAGACACTGACATTGAGATGAAAGCTGAAAAGGTAAAAGATGGAGGTTAAAGCTGATGAACTAGGTTGTGTTATATGTGATGTTTTTAAGATGCGACAGAGTAATGGACTACTGCTACATGATAAAGAAAAGTGGAGGGAGACTCAAGGATTAAAGGGAAGAATATAGAACTGTTGGGAAATATCTCCTATGGTACCTGTCTGCTGTTTAATGCAAGTTATATTGCTCTGTTGGGAAATTAATCACAAATAAACCATTAAAAAAATCTTTCTTTAAAAAATGGAGGGAGCCATTCTATATAAAAAAAAGATCACTGCTTTACTATCCAGCTGCTTACCAGTAGCATAAAGCTGGTTTCCATTACTTTTCATGTTCTCTTTTACCACCACTTTCCCCCTCTTCTTAAAGTGTTCCCACATGTTATACACCTTATTTTCCTAAAAACCTTATTACTGGAAACCCAGTGGTATATGTGCAATATTCAATGCTGATGCCATCCTCTACCTAACACGTAAATATGCAGCTAGACTCTGCTCTCAGTAGGAGCTGCAAACTTGGCTTTGGCTCCTTAACGTCTCTGGAAATCAAGTCAGTTTTTCCAGTGCCTAATGTTGATTTATTTTTCTAACTGTGGACATTCTAGCAGCAATTTTAAATAGGCTGAAGGACAACTTACAAAAATTAGTTTCTAGAAAACTAAAGCAAAGATTCGATGAAATTTGCATATTTGATTTCAATGTGGCAAACCTTTCCCTATCTAAACTATGTAGGTGGGTGTCTGGGAGCTTTATACATACTTGGATGGAATTAGTTCATCTGATGCCTTTTCCTGGTCTTAAAATTAACAGCCAAGCATGGTTAGAAGGGAAGAAGGGTTTTTTCCCTGGGTATTTATTTAAGGATCCTTAGGTGCAGCACACCCAGGTGAATGCCCGCAGAGCACACGGAATGCACACCCATGGTCATTCAGGTATCACATTCCAGGCCTTACAAATGAGCACATCTATCAAAGATTCCCCAGGGAGAGGCTCCAGTGAACCCCTGCCCGAGGAACCTTCCCCTGGAGGGGCCTATCTCAGTTTACAGAATGTGTTCTAGAGAGGACCTTGGTGTCTGGGGCTTTCTGACCCCTCACTATGAGGCTTCCAAGATGTTTGGTCTCTTGGCTTAACAAAATATTAAGTCTAAGAATGTGGGCTAGAAGCACTAGGAATAGAAAAAGTATATAAAATGGGTATAACAGAAAAGGAAAAAATATCATCATGGCATCAATCTGCCCATGAACTTAGCATCTAGAAGCATATTTTCTGCCTTTGCACATTTTGGCGTTTAGGAATCTGCTAAGGATCCAAGGATTTCAGGCTAGAGTTGGGCTCAGTGGTTGTGAATGCCTTCTCACAGAAGCAGGGTCAAAGAGGAAGGATTGGTGGCAGTGCTGCTGTTACTCATTCTGCTGCAAATAAAAACACTAGGAAAGAGCTGCAGGCTCCCTGAATTTTTAAGGCAGTTTACTTTAGACAGGCACTGGACAAAGCCCAGAAATGATCCAGAGCACCAGGATTCCCTATTCCCAGCAGTACACTCTTAACACCATGCTCCCTCTTGTTTATTGTTGTTCTGGTCTCATGGCTCCGTTAGTCCTGGATACTCTTGGCCACATTTGAAAGAAACAGTTCACCACTAAAATATTACCTAGCTTTGCTGTTTCACAGATGTTGTCTATTTGTTACTTCACTGACAATTTTGAAACAACCTCATGCACTTCCCCTCTTCTCTTTTCAAAATCTAAATTTGGGCTGCAAAATTGACACATTTTATGTGGCAGGATTTGTGGAGGATTAAGAGCCTAAAAACCTTCAACCTATTCCAGGGGAAGAGGAGATGTTGAATAGCTTTGGAAACCAGAAAATATCAGAAGTCTCAAAATTCACATTGGAGCTAGATTTAGTTTAAATGCTATTCAACTTGCTGCTCCTGCTTTTGTTTTTTCCTTCCCCTGGTCTAGCCTGATATATGGCCCAAATGTGTACAAAGCACAAGTAATTATGAAATAATAACAACAAGTAGGAGCTCCTCTTCCGTTCTTCATTGGAAAGCTTTAAAATGAAAACTCAGGTGTTGTTCCCACATGTAGACTCAGGAGCTTCAAACCTGAATGTGTTCAGCTGAATAGGATCCATTTAATTCTGATCTGTTTTTTTACTTATCAGATGCAAGAGTCTTCTCGTGAGTTTGTTCATATACATGTTTTATTAGCAAATAATTCTTCTCTGTCTCAGTTGTTTACATTCCTATGTGGCCTGTTTTGTCAGAAAATAGGCAACTTTTGCCAAATGTACTTCCTGGAATTTCATAGTTTCACTCTGATTTGTTTCCTCTCATATGTCAAAGTATTTTTTTTTCTTCAATTTAAAAAACAGAAAGCAAAGAGATGAGTTAAGTTTAAAAGGGCTTGTTGGCATCACATCTGCGCATTTTGGGGTTATCATGAAACTGAAACAACATGAGATTAGGTGGAGCTGGTTGCATTATTGACCACTATATTTAGACAAAAGTGAAGGAAGTGTCTCTCCTCGGCATTGTGTGGATTTCACCTGCAGAATCCATTACCGCAGGAAATAGTTCCAGTCAAATATTATGGCTAAACTTTAAAAAGGATGTGTGTAAGTACTGACTAAAAATAACATCTGTTGTGACAAATTTTAAAAGAAGAGTACTTCAATAGACTGATCTCATTAAAAAAAGCCATTGCAAATAACATTTTGCAGCCCAGGAGGACCGTGGGTTTGTTTTGCTTGCTGGCTTTTGCAGTGAAGGACCCTGGGGGAAGCATTCAGACCACAGCACAGTTGAGGAGGAGAGGCCCCTTGGCAATTGCCCAGTCCAAATCCCTGCTTGCCCAGAGCAGGCTGCCCCAGCCTGTATCCAGCTGGGTTTTGAACATCTCTGAGACTGGAGCCTCTACAACCTCTCTGGGCAACCTATGGCAATGCTTGACCACCCTCACTAAAAAAAGGGCGTTTCTTATTTTGACTGGAATTTCCTGTGTTTATGTTTGTCCCCATTGTTTCTTGTCCTGTCAGTAGATACCACTGAGAAGGGCCTGGCTCCAGCTTCTTTACATGCTCACCAGGTATCCATACACATCGATGGGGTACTGCTGTGCAGGTCTCCTGCCACCTTGGATTGATTTCCTGATCATGGGAATGACAGCTCTTGAGCACAGAGGAAGTGATTCTTGAAATTATTAACTGGTCTGCGGGACACCTCTTCTCTTCAGGGTTGAATCCTATGTGATTCTTCTAAGCAGATCCCTAAAAAGGCGAAGATCTGCTCTCCTGGACTCCAGGGTGGTGATCCTGGTTTTTACTTGCAGTTTCCACTCAGGATCCTGAATTCTGCCATCTCATTGTCATTTCAACCAAGGCTGCCTCAAACATGATATTTCCAAAAAATTCTTTCTTGTTTGTATGAGGTCCAGTAGAACAGCTCTCCTCATCATCTCCTCAATCACTTGGTTAGAGACTGGCCATCAATGCAGTCCAGAAACCTCCTGGATTGTTTGTGTCCGCTGTGCTGACCTTGCAACAGGCCCCCCTTGCGGGATCTGTGAGTGTGAGACTGCTTCCAGTTGTCTGAAGAAGGCCTCACCTGCTTCTTCCTTCCTGAGCAGGTTGTAGTAGATGCCCACCATGGCCTCACTTGCTCATTAGTCCTGACCTATGAGCTGTTATCTGGCTCATCCCCCAGCCCTAAGAGCTCCATGCATTTCTCCTGCTCTCACATAAAAGGCAGCTCTGCTCCCCACCCATTCCCCAGCCCTTCCTTAAGTCCCTGTATCGATCCTGGGCAGTGCTCCAGCCATGAAGCTACCCCCCTACTTCTCCCTAATAAGATTGCAGCAATGTGACTCTTCCCAAATCTCAAATTCCTCCTATTTGCTCCCTTTTCTGTATGAGTTGGTGTATGGGAACTTCAGAGAAATACCCAGCAGTGCTGATTTTGCAGAAAAAGTGTGAAAGCTTCCCCGGCTCTATCAGCAGTTCTTTATTTGTCTGTTGACATTTAAGATGGGCCTCCTTTGCACTGTTTTTGTTGATTATGAGGTGTCTCCTTGCCACATTGGATGGCACCATTTGCTTGCCAACCCTGTCCACCATTCCCTCACTTGAGAGTGGGCTGTCACCTTTACTCCCTCTCATTCCTAGTTTAAATCTCTCATCAATTTGGCCAGCTTGTTGGCAGAAATGCTTTGCCTCACTTGGTCAGGTGGATCCTGTCTCTTCCTAGAAGACTTCAGCCTTCAAGAAGAGACCCATAGTCATAAAAATGGTATGCCTGTTGCCAGGAATAGCTGCGAAATGAGTTACTGCCCCTCAGGATCTGTTTATTGCTCCTAATTTTTTTCCTTCTCACTGGTAGTATCAAGGGGACTTCATAGGCCACTTCCATGATTCTTGGGTATTTTTAAAAAGATGAAAAACTTTTCCAGGAAAACAACATACCGTACCAGCCACGATTTGAAAGATTCAAACTGGAATAAGAGAGAAAATAGGTCACGTAGTTTGAAAGAAACTGGATTGTTATACAGCTTCAGGGCCCAATGATGGTGGCTCCTAGCAGATAGGGACCAAAAGGGACAGCACAGACCTAAGTTACAGAATCTATAGGGAGAGTGCCTTTGCAATAAGTTTCTAAAAGCACTACACCTGTGGGTTGGTTGGGCCATCAGCTGATTTTCCATGTTGAAACTTTGGAAAAAGAGGAAGGTAGTAACATGACTGTTTTTATACCATGCCTCCGTGTGATCCTAGTCTTTTCTCTTAGACAATCCCAGCTGGAAACAATGACTCTGAGGTTCCTTGAAAAGGGTCAGTGGAGGACACAGAGGAAAGGAAAACTTGAAAGGAAGATGTAGCCAAAGACATTATTGCTTTCAAAGAGGCTTAATAAGCAGTGTGGATGAAGTCATAGAAAATAATTCCATTGACTTTATGCCTACAAAATAGGCTTTTCAGGGCTTCCTCAGTCTAAATTCACTCAACCCATTTACATTTTTGATAAGAAGCAGAAAGCAGTTATGTTTTTAAAGCACTTTAAAGTATAGGATTTTTCTAGCCTGTCAGAAAGCTTTTGCATTTCACATTGTAATCCCTGAACATAAGGGGAGTCTTTGTTAAAAATACTCAGTTTATTTGAACATAAAGTTGTACAAAAATTTGACATGAAAATGACCTTACAGATCCCTCTTTACCAGTAAAGCTTTTCTGCTGTTTCTACTGTGTATTTTTTGAAAGTCACCACTTTCTGTTTCCTACACTGTCCTGTGTGCTCAAATCACAGTCTTCTGTTGACTTCTGCTGTCAGGTCTGGTGATAATCTTCACAATTATGTGCAGAAAATAGACACTCTTACTGTTATGAAAATTTTAACTTTTTTCACCTTTGTATGAAGTCCAGGTGTTATTTATAATGTGGCATTCTTCCAAAGGCAGCCTGGGGAAAGCAATGCATTCCCTGTTAACCCTCAATCTGCTTGCTTGGGACTGTCTTTATTTTGTCCTTACTCGGGAAAATATTTAAAGCCAAAATAAGGGTAAATTTATCATTAGTAACAATGAACTTGCATTCTCTAAGATCATGAAACCATGGAGGGATTGTTGAACAAGAGACAGAATCCTCATCCTGCAGTAATTGTGTGTGGTTTTGACCACTTCTTCTCAGGTCCATTTTTTGTTTTTACAAAAGCAATGTCCTGCCCCAAATAAGTGCTTGTGTGAGCCAAATGCTTTGTAAATGGTCAAATACCACAGAGTAATAAAGTAAAATAATTGGCTACAATCATTTTGAAAAAGAGTCTAGGTATCAGATTGATGTAAATCCAAGCTGCGGTAATCCAGTAAAAATTATGTTAACATAAATATAAAATTGCTTTTCGGATCCATTCCCAGACCAGAGGAATGCTTAGCCTGCTGATTTAGCCAGTTGTGAAGCAGCCTAGTCAAGACTGACATATGGGAATACAGCTGGAGAAAACACCTAGGCTTGACTTTGTATTTTCTGGCATTCTGAGGCAAGGCAAGAGCCAGAGTTAGTCCAGGACTTCAAGAACAGATTTATTCAACAGGAACAAAACACTGTACTGAATCTCTTTGAATCAGCTTAAGTGCTTAGACAGAGATGCTAGACCATCCTGGAAACTATGAGAACCTTTCCTGGTCTCTGCCTGCCATCCCAGCAGGTTTTCTGCGCGTCATATGTCTTGTATGCTGGTATCATGAGGATGTCTCAAATAAGCCTAGCATGTCACAAATGGCATTTACTACTTGTGGTAGGGCAACAGAGTTCCTCCCTTAATGGCACGACATTCAGCTGAAGCTGCTGTCAGACAGAATTCAGTTCCTAAATTGCCTGAGCCTCATTTAAAATGATCTAGTTTTTCTGACTATTCTAGAGATTATTCTGTGGTCCTGGTGGCTCACATAATTGAAGGGAACATAGACTTAAGTTATCCTGATGAATTTGGACTAATTTTCACCTCAAAAAATTAATATTTTTTTTAACATGAAAGAAAAAGCTTTCATGGCAATTAATTTTCAACTACTATCATGAACAACTCAATTTTCAACCAGATGTTTACAACCTTCTGAATGTGACCATAAATATAGTCAAGAAGGTGAGCTTTTTACATAGTCTTTTCAGAGAGTCCAATTTTCAGAGCATCCCAGGAGCGTTTTCTGAATCCCACTTGACAACTACTATCTTGGGTATGACTGGCCACAGCCATGCAGTTTTAACAATTCCTTCCAGGTTAATGTTAACAAATCCCTAATTCACTCTAGAGTGCATTAGCCTTTTTCATATCTTACACCAGTTTTGAGAGCCAAGGTTTTGTTTTCTGTCTTTTCTAGCACTACAGGTTCAAGTGGTGCACATTACTGAAACCTGGGTAAGGACTGGGTTAGTTCCTTACAAAGACTGCAGAAGGAGTATGCGGAGACATAAAGAATCAGTAGTCAGAAAGCCTTGCCCAACTAATTTTACAGGTGTTAAATGAAACTATCTGGAGGCTTAGCACAGTGAAGTCAGTGATATTCAAAAGATATTTCTATCTTTAGTGTGGCAATAAATGTAATTAAGCCCTTCCTCAAAGTTCCTCCTAATGTCTGTGCCACTCCAGGAAGTAGTTTCATCCATTTAATATATAACAGTTGAAATTGAATATATATGTATACATATATATCTATAAATTGAAACTATATAACTTTTAAGGGTTTTTTTTTTAGACTATAATAGTGATGCCTTTCCCTGGTCTTAAAATTAAGAGCCAAACACGGTTAGAAGGGAAAAAGGGGTTTTTACCCTGGTATTTATTTAAGGATCCTTAGGTGCAGCACACCCAGGTGGGATGCCCGCAGAGCACACGGAATGCACACCCANACTAGGAATATAGAAAAAGCATATAAAAGTGATATAACAGAAAAGGCAAAAAATCATCATGGCATCAATAACAGCATTCAGGGAACTTCTGGTCTACCTACCTCATTGGAAAGGCAACAGTGATGGCATTTGTATATTTGTATATTTGTTTGTATATTGTATATGGCTCAGGAACTCTGTAAAGCCAATAGCTGGCCACAGTAATTGCTACAGTCCTGTAGTGGACCACAGTTTTGGAACTTGCTATGAATTTTTGACAAAAAATTGGCTTCTGTTTGTACTGACCTTCAAGTGGCTTTTTGGCGTGGATATAAACGTTGTTTATTCAGAAGCAGGTCTCTGGCTTTAAAAGGAAGCCTCAGCTATTCTTATAATTGTTAAACTTGTATTTGTAAACAGATATTGATATTTTGTCATGCAGATACTCTGCTTTGCCAAAGGGCCAGTGTCGCTTGTACAGAGTGCTCACAACCATTACAGCACTTACCCATGGGATTTATAGGCATTGCTGTCTGACATAGGAGCTTTGGAGGGGATAAAACTATTGCAAATTGTCCTGTCCTATAATCTTGCTAAGACCCAAACTGAGAGAGTTTATTGACCTTTAAATGTATAACAGATTAAAATGTCTGGCAGTGACCATAAAACTGATAAAGTATCATAAAATATTATCCTGTGCTATAAAAAATATGTCAGAGAGCAAATTAAAGCCTATTTAAAGTCCTGTACTTAGTCACTGGTAAGAAATTTTCCTGAACTTGTAATTTTTATGTATATGTCTTTTGGTGATCTTGATAGGACAAGGGAATTATTATATCCAAAATTTAGATGGAGACAGAAACAATTGAAGGTATTTCTGGCATTTATTTTCAAGCAGATGCTATGTTCTGTCCTGTTTCTAACATTTCCTAGTGTTGCATGTGAACTGTGTGCTTGTACCTGGGTAAGTCAGTCTTGTCCTACACTCCTCAGGTGACCCCAAATGGAGACTTGTAGTAGTAGTGTTCATCTGGCCTAGGAAAGGTGCTTTCACACTTTGCTGCCAAAAGCACTACGGCACTTCAAGCCATCTTACCTGTGGGAACTATACAACATCCCACGAAGATTATCCTCAGAGAGTTTAACCTCACTTGAGGTAACACATGTTTTCCTGAGAAACAGTCCTTTTTCCTGTTTTTTTTGTTGGTGTTTTTTTGTCGTTCTCTGGCCTTGCTAGTAAGTGTACCTCTTTTACTACCTATAAACCTTGTTACTGAGAACGAAGATCCCTTCTGAGAATATTAACTGAATGTTAAAAACATCACTTGGTGGAGAAAGATGTTAGAATTTGCTAAGTGATAGGGATCAGTCCTCTTGTAGTACTGGACTCCTATGAGACTTGAAAATTTTGACTAAGGTCATATATTTAGATCTCAGCATGTGATAACTGGAGGGATGAAATTTCTGTGGTTTGAAGACTACTTTTCCTGACTGCCTTCTGTTTTAACCCAGCCATATCAAGCATTCAAGCTGCAATCTGTGTACTGCCCAACTTAACAAAACGTTTTGTTCTATCTCATCTACAAAAACTTTGCAAGTTATGTATTTTCATGTACTTTCTTTTTAGTTTAAAAAATGTTTTCCTAAACCACACTGCTATGATGTATACATAAACTAAACCTTTAAAAATGCAGTAGTCTTCATCAGCCTGATATAGTGATTTGATAAACTCAGTCCCATACCAGTAACATAGTTTTACAACGATGCCGCAAATATCACATATTTTTTTTCTGTAAAGCCAGTCTCAGAACTGAATGTAGAAATCACAGAAGGAAAATCTGTGACTATAATGGTTCACAATGCTCTAGGGAAGAAAAAAACACAGGGGGAAAAACAGGAGGAAAAACAGGGAAAGGAACAAAATAAGGGTGAGAGGAGACAGAAACAGAGGCACTCTCCAGGCAAACTGCTTGTACTCAAGCACAACCTGTCCCCCATTGTTAGGTGATGACTGCAGCACAAATCATAAATAACTGCCATCTAAGTCACTCAAAATCCTCCTTTACTCTGTCCAAACACCTCAGTAACGTCTGTGGGACCTTTACTGTGACCCTAGGCAAGTCTATAGGTCAGAATTTATATTCCAGCTCACGGAATGCAGTTCTTTCCCCGAGTCATTTTGATATACCCATTGTGGTAAGAAATACGGAAGGATGGATTTGGATTGGTTAGAAATTTACAGCTTCTCTGTCAGCCAGTCTTTCAGTAATGTGAAAATTTCCATCTGCTCCAAACCCAGGCTGTAATGTACTTATGTTTGCTTCAGAAATAGGAGGAGAATAAGTGCAAATAGTACATTTGCCCACAGCAAGAAGTAGCTTGCATTATGCTTTTTCACATGTTCAAAATAATTTAAATCACTTCTAACATGATCAGAATGAGCAGCCAGTGATATACCTGACTGTTGTACCTTTATTGGCAAAACACAAAATCACTGTATAATTATGAGGGCCTGGGCTAATTATGAGAATGTTTTTAGACTTCCTAATATGTAAATACCACTTTCTTACGGTATATAGCTCTACAGATATAGGCTGACCACTCTTGATGGAATGGTGGAGGCAGCAGAAATTATAATTTCCTAAAAATAAAAGGTAACTAATAGCCAAAGAAAAATTAGGAGGCATACCTGTTATTGGCAACAGGTATGCAAGGCATCAGAATTTCCTGAACAGAAAGACACCCCAAATAGTCTAGATTAAATTGACATGAAGATACCCTCTTCAAAATAAGTGCTAGGCTAAATGATACTTTTGCCATGTCTTGTCTTGAAATTTTCTTCTGCAATTTCTCTCTTCCTTCAACAGCCTGAAATTAATTTTATTCTGGAATTGCAAATTTTTCTGCATTGATACTTTATAAATTGAAAGAGATAGCCAGTCTAATTTTCTCTCTTTCTCCCTTCCCGCCAGAAAAGAGAGAGTAAAGCAAAACAAGAAAAATTAAGGGAAAAAAAAAAAAAAAAAAAAGAAGCAACAGAAACCTGTGAATGGAACACAAGTTTCATACAAAACTGATTTTTCCCTTAAAAAATTTCAAAATCTGTCCAAAAATTGAGGATTTTTTCCCTTTCTTCTGTTGAAGTATCTTTTAAATTCAGCCAATGCAAGTTATAAAGCTATCACAGTAAAAAGCTGAATATACAAATATATTCAGCATAATGGTGCAAAGATAAAGCTATCACGATCAACAAATTATAGCATCAAGATGAAGATGCAATTATTGTGTGCAAGCTGAAATTCTCACTAAACATGAAAAGGTGTATAAATGAAACATAATAATTGCAGCCTGAGTTACAGTGATCCCAGATGCTACAAATGCATCTAGGTGGGTGGCTATCAGAAATAATATTGTATGCTATTACTACCAATTTTTAAAATTGCTTTTCTGGCGGATTTTCAGCTTTTCAGGCCTCAGCTGGTGCTGAATATGATGCAATTGTTGTGCATAGTCTTCCATGTGAAGATCTTCCTGATATTAATACACCCTTACACAACTGAGGAAGTGCCATCTTACATAAGTAAACTTCTAAAACAAGGGTTATACCTGTAAAACCAGCATATTACCAGGTTTGAGGGAAAAAAGTAAAGAAACACTGGTGTGTGACCACATTTTGACTCTGAAGTTTGTATGCCATATTTAATTGCCTAAAAGACTATTGACTAAGTACAAGATATTAGCTACTCCCTCTTTTATCAGACCATTTTTCTTATTACTAAATTCTTCTTTTTTAGATTTATCACCTCAGATATTGCATACCTAGAGATATATGACACCAACACTGTACTGGTTTGCAGGCTTCCGAGAGGACTCCAGCCATAACTCTCAGGCTTTTGTGCAAAGGTGCATTCATAATTTTGGGAAGTTTTGAAGGCTCAGCCTCTAGGCCTAAAATCCCCTTAGGATATCAAAATTCTTCTCCCATATGGAAATAATTTCAGCCTGCCCACCTCCTTCTTTACTGCACTGGCTTAATCCACTCAGCTATAGAAAGCTGCCAAGTCGGGTTATGAATCTTGGTCTCTACATGAGCTCCTTGCCAAATATCAGCAGAAGACAAACCATACAGTGGGCCATGAACATTTGCAAAGAGCTGTCTGAATGCACCAGCTAACAGAGGGCATATTCCATCCCACACACACTTTAAGTCCCAGTATCTTTTGCAAAATTAATATTATTCTCGTTAGCTGCTGACTTCTCCACTGACACAGCTAGTCACAAGAAAAAGGATTAAATTTTCAAAAGAAAACTTTAAAATTAACTGCCGTTCACTTTTTTTCCTAATCTCTTGCTCTGCCCTAAAACACTAAATTCCTGCCTGGTGTGTTTTGAAGTCCTTGAAGGAATGCCCAATTATATGAACACAAGGGCAGAAGTGTCATTTAGAGGAGAGGCTAATACAGGAACGATTAGCATATTGCTAAGATTAGGTTAGCACAGAGAAATGGCAATCTCACTGGCATGCAGAGAGTCAGGTAGAAGCAAGGAAAATGGAATTTATGTTGATGAACCAGAGATGCTGGGAAAGAATAACTAAAGATAAAAGGAAAATAAAGCCAAAACTATTTAGTAGCAAAGACTGGAATGATGTCTTGATCCAGTAGCTGTTATTAGCTGGGTTTTTTTCAGTAGCTTTTTTTAAAATTATTATTTAATTTTTTTTTTTTTTATATGAAACTTGATTTTGTATTCAATAGGGAGGTAAGTTTACCTCCCATCTCAAATGTCAGAAAAATACTGACTTTCTGCTGAGAAGAAGTCAATGAAGGATCTTAAACAGAAGCTGGAGAAAACTGGAGTAGCATACAAAAGGGTGTCTACTAGTGTCTTCTAATGGAAGACTTTAGTAAGCGTTCTATGAATCACATCAGACTTGTTGACAATGACTGGCTTATTATGTAGCTGCTGAGAGAAATGCAGCTTTGTGCAGAAGACAAAGGAAGACACAGATATGGAGTGAAGAAAACATGAATGATTTTTCAGACAGCAGGGAGGTTGTATAAGTAATGAAGCAGAATCCATGATAAGCTGCTGGAGAAGAGGTTGATGCAACAAAAAGAAACAAATAATTAAAGAAAATAAGCTCCAAGAGAGGGGAGAAGGACATGGACATGGACAAGCATAAAGTGGAAATATGCTGAGGAGAGGAAACAGGGAGAGAACATAAAAATGTCACTGGAACTGGAGAATGACCGGGACTAGGGGCAAGGTTCATTGCCAGGAAACAGAAGGAGACCATTTGGGAAGGAGTTTGGTTTTCACTGCACTGTATTTTAGATAGAGTTAGGTAGGTCAGAGGATGTAAGCAAAGAAATATGCAGATGTTTGCCTGAATGGAGAAGCACATACAGGATATTTGGACAAAGGCTAAAAGGGAAAAGGGGGGAGGGAAAAAAGGGAAAGAGGAAAAAGGGAAAAATACTAGACACAACATTTTGCAACACTGAGGAATATGAAGGTGTTTCAGAGTGTTTAGTAGAAACAGGTCAAAACCTAATAGAATGTGTGAAGCCTAACAAATGGAGATAAATTAACTTGTGCTCAATACCATGCTGCCACAGCTTGATCCTTATCAATATAAGATGTAGGTACATTTTTGTTTTTCATTACAGAGCAGTGAACTATGCACAGGGTAGGAGAGTTGGAGAGACAAAGTTGTGAGAATGCACCAAATGAGTAAAAAGTAGAATACCTCTGTAGTAGGTTATGCTACTGAAGGCTAATCATATTGAGCAAAGAGAAACAATGATGAGTGGTGGAACCCCCATAATCTATTCCATTCAAACAGAGTGCCCTAACCTGGCCACTCCCAGGGTTATTTAAAAAGGATCAGACCATGGTCTTCAGGAGGAAACCCATCAAGGGGACCCAAGGAAAGCACTGCACAAACTGGCCAGGGTTACTGCCTTCAGGGGCACATGGCTTGCTCTGGGGTCTGGGGAAAGACGGTTGTGGGACTGGGTAAAACTTGCTATTAGACCTTTCAATGAGACTGTGGGAAGGTGCAAAACTTACTGTCAGATGTTTAAGCGAAGGACCAAAGGAAAAGGGAGTGATCAGAAGAACAAGTACCTATCCTATCCTTTTACTTAAATCTTTCTTCTAACTGTATTCCACATGGATGTGCTTTCCTGTCTCAGAAATATTCTGTATGTGATGTAAAGCCACTAACAAATGTCAGGCTGCACTGGGTGGTGGATAAGTAGAAATAGGTATATAGATATATGTTTTATGTGCATGTATATTTTAATATTCACATTTATATTTACATTTATTTTTATATATTCTCTTCATCTGGGTCCTGAATGCCCATTTGAAATTCATTTTGCTTTTTCCAATTTGTAAATGGTGCCTTGCATCACTCTTGGAGACTCTCTAATTGTAAATATCTAACTTTGTATAGACAAGGAGATGCTAGCAAGGGACTGGTTTGTTTTCCTGGCATGTCTCCAAAATTCAGTGATTTAGAGTCAGTGCTAGAAGAGTTGGCCTGAATAGAAGCTGTTGGGATACAATAGAGTTTTGAACTTCTATTCATTTTTGTGAAATGATGTTTTCGACATCTGGAACAATTCTAAACTCTCAGTCACATTATAATGCTCAAAGCATTTAAACATCGTGAAATTGCCCCTTAACACTTTGATTAATTGCTTCTTGTCTTGAATCTGCTTGCACCAGAGTAAGTATAACTGGATTTAAGTGTTGAGAAAGCCACTGGTCTGGTTTAATAATAGTGTTTCTTTAGCTGTGTGTCCCCATTGAATCCTTATACTTAAAGGGACTGTTAAATGTCAATTTGTGCAGTATTGGAGAAAGACACTTGAAACATTTTTTATATGTCAGGGATTGGAATGGATTAATACTTGTATTTTTTTAGTTTCAAGGGTGTGTCAGAATAAGGTAATATTACGCCCTACTGTTTTACTAAAATGACTGAACTAAATCCTGTCAAATTTAACAGGAATCCTTGGAAGATTGTGTAGAATGTGCCTGAATTGAATAACAATGAACTCAGTCTTGCTGCCTGACCAACAAGCCCAGTGTATCATATAACCCTCACAGCAGGATGTCAGCAGAGTGTCTGTAGTGATAAAGTTCCTTATTTACAAATCCTGCCTTACTCAGATATACTCAGATATTACATAGCATTTTATGTAAGGTTCTTCTGACACCTCTTCTAATCTTTGTAGGAAACAGTGGTAATAAAAGTTATAACTAAGGTAGGTTGGTATATTCTGAATGCCTCAAGTTAGTTGATTATAATGGAACCATAATTATGGAAGCTGGAATTTTCCATATTTGTTTTTCATTTCAGGCTAAATTTCTTTGGAAAATTAGAAAATCCGTTTTTGCCAGTTCTCTGAAGATGAATAGGGGAGCACAGCCCAGTCTTTTAATAACACTCAAAATAATTTCCAACTCGTTCTAGAAGGGTCTTATGCTGTTGCATTCTGCATCAGAAACTGATTTTTGGACAATTCAGCTCAGAATTAATTCTTTGGTTGTTAATAAATCTGTATACATCAAAGGGTTTGCAACTGAGGGAAGTCTTCAAATATTTAATTAAGGACATCAGGAAGTATGAGTCAGATATTTTTGAAAGGATATAATTAAGCAAATTCCAAAAAGCAGTCTGGAAGATTCAGAAATAGGAAGAGCCAAGTTCTTTGTCAGCATGGACAGACAGTTCAGATTTTTAAAGGTAGAAAATAATAACTTTGCTTCAAGAAGAGTTACTTTGGTATGAACTTTGAATCAGGAATGTTTAAGCTGTCTTTAATATGTATGTGTATGAATGTTACCACGTCAGAAAAAATTCTCAGCTATTACAGTAGTCTTCATTGAGATCAGTCTATTAAAAAAATATGGGAATCTTAAAAAAGCTATGAGATCCTCCAGCCATGGAAATAACAGTTATCTAGAAATCCCCTCAGAAAATATAGTAAATGTACTATTTTAAAAGTATTGAACATACTATTACAACTCCACAGTCTAAACAAATAATATATGAGTAAAAAATATGCAGATACCTTAAAAAAATACTTCACACAATTCATAGAGATCTTTTTCATTTACAATGTGTGTTTTCATTCTTTAACCAAGGAAGATTTATAGAATATTTCATCTTAAATCCCTTTAACCTGAAGGAGAATGACCATATTATTATAATGTACTCATCAGTGTATATCTTTAGGGTGGAATCTGTATACAATCCATATTCGCTGTAAGTAAAAGCTCACTTTGGTGGTGAGAAGTCTTGTGAAGTATTTACTGATCTTCATCGCCCGTGTAAGTGAAGCATAAGTGCTGTCATGGCCCAGAGAACAGGTAGATGATGCTCACCCAGCATCCATCAGTCACAGTCCACACAGCAGTACAGCGACAGGAGCCTGACATTTAGCAGAGGGGTACCTTTGGTAGAACTGCATAGGAAATGCAGCTGATTCCTTGCTAAGGCCAAGTTCAGTTTTCAAGTTGGTGTGGAAATTGAAGTAAGATTGATTGGAGAATGTAGGTTTATATCCTGAAAAATGGCTAAAAATTTGTTTTCTTATTTAGGTAATTTTCCTCAATTTCACATTCCATTTTTTTCTGAAACGCTAGTACCAGTAAAATTCAAGCATATACATAATTCTTTGGGTCAGGGGCTAGTACATCTTACAATTAACCTGCCAGAATACCAATTAGTTTGCTGATCCAGCTTGTCACGCAGCCACTGAAAAGCAGAATCAGCGCAGGAAAAGTTGCAGGAATGAGACCACCCCCTTTTGGCAACAGCTGCTTCTTACGTCAGTGTAGAGTGATCACAGACCTACAGCCAGAGTAAGCCAAGGATTTTGTTTCACCCAGTCTGTCAATGGCAGAATGACAGATTAATGCAGCCAGTTGCAATAACTTCTGTGCAACACTGCACGAGCCCCTGACACTATTTGGTGTTGCTCTAAAAGACTCCTCTTTGAATCAGATATTTGCAGGCAGTAATATTTAAATTCTCCTCTAGTTTTCACAGTGTTAAACAAAAGCTTGAGAGGGCAGCCCACACGCATTTTAAATGTAGAGTAACACACAGGTTAGTTTTAAGCCAAGCTCATGATATTGATTTTTAAGACCACCTGGTAATGTCTGAATGCTTGAAGGAGGCATTACTGTTAAGAACAGGGGGAGCCTTTGAGTCATTGAGAACACATCAGGAAGAAAATTGTTTTTTGCAAGGCTGAAGAGGGCCTTGCTTGACCTGCAGGACTGCTGGTACTGCTGTTGATGCATAAGAAGGAATGAACTCAGATGTGAGTGTCGGGGTCCAGTCTGTGATGACAAAGGTGATAATTAGAAAAACAAAACCGTATTTTTGCTTGTGTAGAAAGTACACTTGCTTTTTGAGAGACAGTAAATATGGGGCACTTGTGGTGACATTTATTGTCTGAGCTTAAAAGACCTTGGAGACTGGCATCTCTGGATGTTTGGAATTAACATAGCAACTTTGGAATGACAAATCTAGTCACTTCTTTGGAATGTTCTTGTGTCAGTGGGCAGAAACCTAGGGGTTTGGGTAGAAATCAGAACATTAAAGGATGAAAAGGGAGACATGCAGAGTCCTTGGCATTTAGTTGACAGAGCAGCTCTTTAATTGTCTCTAGACGAAAGTCCTACTCTCAGAAGACAACTATTACATTCCAGCAAAACAAAGTCCCTTGTTTTAGCTGTTCACTGTGGCTTTTAAAGTATATTGTCGGCGAGAAAGAAAAGTCAAGGAAAATGCAATTATGAATGGTAGACAGAGTAGTGATCTCTCAGAGAGCTGAGAAGAAGGGGAACTCTAAGTAGGGCACAGGCCCTGGAAGGGGGCACTGAGGAGAGGGGAGCAAGTGGGAGAGTTTGGGATTGGGTCTGGAGAGAACAGGGACCTGGGATGGGAGAGGAGGGTGACCAGTGGGGAAAGCAGGACTGGGGAATCAAGCACTGCAGTCTGGGCATGGGTGCAGCTGCAGGTCAGGGAAGGGACACAAGCTTTGGCCTGGCAGAAGGAACGCACACAGATCACAGTGTCACAGAATGGTTGAAAATGGTTGAAAGCACCACAGTGGCTCCAAACTCCCTGCTCAAGCAGGATCATCCTAGAGCACATTGCACAGGATCATAAGCAGGTTAACCTCATGCCACGGCATAATATCAGATACACCAAGTAATGGAAGAAATTTCTAAAAAAGCGAGTTCTGGTTAAAAAATCTTGGGGGAATAAGAACGATAAAATGGACATGCACCAATAATTGTATTGGATGGCAGAAACAGCATTTTCACAACAGCAGGAACTTCATCATACAAGAGAAAAATATGTGTATTTCTGCTTATTTCATATTATCCTATTATTTGACTGTTAAAGGTTTGGTCTGAAATCCATCTAGTATTTGACTGGTATATGTGCACACTGGATAAAACCTTCAAAGATTAAGAAATTGAACTAGTTAGTTCCTTATTGTTTATAGCAAAGAAGGTAAGAAAAAAAAGATATATCAGTTTTCAGCATTAGAATTATCTCTGCTTCAGCACATAAATCACTGCTTGACTTTATTGCATTTCTGTTCTGGAAAACTTATTAGTACCAGAATGTTAAACTACAGAGAAAAAGATAACCACAAGAAAACATCCAGAATATATAAATGCCACTTCCAATAATATAGGACTAAGCAATTTCCTTTAAAGATTCCAACTTGTCAAACACTGATGTGAATTATGTCCTATTGCATTAAGAGCTAAAACCAGCAGTTGGCACACTCTATCCTTGGCTTCCACATTCATTCAGATGTAAATCTGAATTGAAGTGATAGCAGCAGAATTTTGCATGCAAGTAGTTTAGGAAGAAGCCCTCACAATTTCTCACTCAATCTGTCTGGATGTGGTCCCACACAGCTCACACTGAATGGACAAATAGTCACTCAAGGCCTGTGCCAGGGTTCCTAGTACTTCCAGACAGTACTGGAATTAGTTCTGAAATTCTGGTTTCTATTTAAAACCAGGAGTAAGCTTCAAGTGCCTATGTTTTGGAAGATAAGTTTGTAAAGTTTGAGTACCTGTCTTAGATGCACTCAGCACCTAATTTGCAGACAACCTTGTTCCTTCAGAGAAGAGGAATGCTAACTTAAAGGTTTTCACTTTTCAGGGCAGAAGGGAAAACTTTGCAAGTCACAAGGCTCTTCAAATTCTCGTCCCCTGTAAAGGTATTTTACATAAATAAATTAACAAGCCCAGCTGCAGTGACTCTTCCGGCCTCCCCCATAGGAACAGAAAGTTATTGACAACATACTTACTGGCTATATGATGGTAGTGCTGTCTCTGGGGGTGTAAGGAATCTTGGAGAAGGCAGGTTGGATAACAGATAGGCTCAGTGGGGTAGGATCCATCTCCTAAATTTGTCTTCCAGAAAGAAACCACAGTCTGATGACACTTTCATGGGAAAAATTTTACAAGAACTCTGGTAACTTAATAATCTAAGAAGGACTACGTGGGCATCAAGCTCAGAAGAGAAGGCTCAGATCATTTGCCCTAACTCTCTGGGACAAATGAAAAGCTCTGGCACCTGGCAAAGCCCGGTGTCATGCATGGAGTCCCTAATGTCTTAGAAATGTGACATTGCAGTTCCTTTGATGAAAGCATACATTATTTTAAGGTAGAGGTATGGATGAGATGCTGATAGATCTCATTTTTCTGGGATGAAAGGGCACGTGGCTTGTGAGATCTTCAGCCCCTGAGAGAGGGGTGCTTCAGCTCAGTCTTCAGGAGTCTTCTGTGTCTTGCTTAGACAGGCTTTGCTATTGTACCATTCTACTTTTCACAAGGAGCAAAAATGTCAACCGCATTCATATTGAGTTTTTTTCCCACCAAATCTCTATGGACTAGAATTTGAAAATTTCGTATTTCTATAACATAACATAATTCTCAAAGCATTGAAATGCTTTAAAGATGATTTAAATTGTCCCAATAAAATTTTCTGATTAGTTTCTTGTCATAATCCAAATAGGAAATGAAAGCATCCCTGACAGAAATAAATTTGGCCACACAGTACAGCCCAAATAATGCTGTTTTATTTCCTTGCCTTGTATAAGTAAACACTCCTCAACAAAAATGTTTACCTTTCTCTGTTAGGAAGTCTATTAGAATAATCATCCTGTGGCACACGAAAGTGGTGAACATCCAGTGTGCATGCCACACTGCGAAGAGACAGAAGGTATTTATTATAAGTGAATTCCAAATATTAAGTGTAAGAGATCATGAAATGTACATAGGAAAAAAGATTGCCTGAGACGTATTGCAAACAGGAGGGGGGCTGGGACATTAACAGGCAATCTGCACTACTGCTGTCCCCTCAGGGGTTCTCTACAAATGGTTCATATTTCTGGAGTTGAAATGTATGCTGTATGAAAAGGAACATTTCTTTTAAAATTTTGCCACCACGCCATTTGAGTTTTGATTCTTCTCGTGTCTGCAGTCCTTGAGGAGTAGGCAATTGGCTTATTATTTTTACCACTACCTCATTTTGGAAAAGCTCTGCTTCCTAAAGCTCCGCTTTCACTTTGAGAAACATCATTTTGTTGATGGGCCACAACAACACCCCCACTCAGAAAATTTAAAGATAATGATGACTGGGGCAAGAGTTATAGGGATAAGCAAAGAATACCAATAATTGAATGTACAGAACCCTAATATTTCCAAATAAGCTGATGTATGCCTCAGCATGGGGCGCTGCGGAGAAAATGAAATATCTGTTTGGAATGGCTCCCTAGTATATACCAAAAGAGCTTTTATTATCAGAAATATTTCCATGATGCAAAGTTCAATATTTCTAAAGGATTTGTAATATTTACTCTCTATATGAAGTCAAGCTAATAGCAAACTGCTGCATCAAGTAAAGGTCTTAGGAAAGAACTATCTATAACAAACATGAAAGAGAAATCCAATGTTCTTTGAGGTCAGTTGCTTTTTTTTTTTTTTTTTACAAATGGTACATTATAAAAAATTCTTGCTGGACTGAAAGCTGTTCTGAATTTCTGGAAAAGCTCAAACCCCATTTACTGCTGTGAAGTCAATCCTTCCTGTGAAACACACGGTTTTCCAGATTAGTACTGCAGAGTTGCTGGCCCTTGAAGTTAGGCTTGGGCATGCTAACACTCTTATTCATCCCATGTGGTGCTGATATGAAAAGAAATAAAGGTGAAATGTTTATGAGGTTGAATTTTTAAATTGGCCAGTAAATGAATTCAGCACACAAAAGTTGATAACATTTACTGGACCACAGAAAGGCAAAATAAAGCTATGAAGCATTAATAGACCATCCTTAAAACTTTCTAGTTCTCTTAAGGGCTGAAACAAGAAACGTCATTAAAAGAGCAATGAAATGTGAGCAGTATGGTAGACTCATAAAAGAAAACATTGATGATGCCATACCTCTACACATTCACAGGAGAATATTTCAGGGAAAGAGTAATTTAGCAACTTGGATCCTTGTGCTTTTTTGTTCAAAACTCACCCAAACCCTTTGAAAATGTATGAATATTTCTTTTTAACTGATGATCATTCTACATGGTATTTCAGAAGAGACTGCTTATGACTTTAATCTAGCAGTGTTCTTGCTAAGATCCCATAAGGGAACAAGGTTCTTGTTAAGGCCTATAAAGTACTAAGTCAAATTTTCCCACAGGCATTTTGCTGGGGCCCTGATTCAAAGCCACTGAACCTGATGCAAGACCTCCTTTTGACTTCATAAGCTTTGGATCAAGGTCACTGAATGAAGCGTATGAGAGACTTCCTAACCTGAAAGAATGATCTCCTCTTTAAATGAGCTCCCTTTTCAGGAAATACCACTTATTTTCAGTGAATGTTTGGGGGTTTTGGTGGGTACAATTGGTATGTGACTAACTAGCACCGTGTGCCAAGGTTGAGATTTCTCTGTCGAAGTATGTATGTCTGTCTATCCTGCAGGGAGTATAGGGCAACTAGGAGGTGTCAGACCTTTTGTTCATGTATTGAAAGAGAGTCACATATATCTTATATGCCAAGGGTCAGAAGTGAAGCTTGTCATGCAGTTTGCCTGTAGAAGGAATACCTTTTCTGCTATGTTGATGACAAGTTAAGCATGCTCATTGATGCAGCAAATACCGTGCATTGAAAAACAGAGGCAGAAAAATACAACTAAGCTACTTCCACAAGCAGAACAGATGACACAATTACAACAGTATCATGATTTGCTGCACAGTACTACTTCTGATAGACTTGTTATTCTGTTTTTTTTTTCTTAATGCATAAGAAAAAAACCTTGGTCAGATCCTTCTAAAGAAAAGCACAGTCAAAATTTAACTTCAGATGGCAGGTTTGTCAAAAATAGATTTTTTTCTCTGAAGTCCTTGTTTCAATTTGATATTTAGACAGTGGTGCACAGTTCTAGAAATGCTTTGCTAGAATAAAGATTTTTTTTAAGTGGTCTGATTTTTAAAACTGATGAAATTAACTTTTTAATGTAATTCCGAGGTGCAGTCATCTAGGAAATTAATGCTCTGATGGTGTTATAAATGCCTCTGAGCTCTATCAGTTCCATTTGATTTACTTGAGCTGAGACAATAAAGAGTTTTAAAATAAATCAATATCAGTAATTTTATTTAGACAAGGATGACTCTTCACAAAGCAGTGTCTCTTCAACACAAAAAAGTAGTGAGTTATTGTTTGCAAGACAATATAATTTTCTTTTGTTCCAAGTCCTAAACCTCTCTCTTTTGCCAGCTTAATATTGGTTACCTGCAGGTGAGTTCAAGGACTTAAAGAGAAGAATGTTAGCAAAGAAATTAGTTGCTTTTTGCCATTTCATTGGAGAAGATGGGTGTTTCCTTCAACACAAACAGTTATGACTTGACTGACCAGTGTGTTTTAAAGAGTAAAAAGAGGTCTGAGGGAAGACAAAAATATGCCGTAAATTATTGTAAAAAAAAAAAAAAAATACTATGGCAGATGTGACAATATGTTTTGGCCTTCTTTGAGGTTGCTCTTATAACTTGACAGTGAGGGATTCTCCAGAGCTGCTCTCATGCTGTGAGAAGAGTGGGAAGACAAAGAAACAGAGAAGCAAGCTGTGGGAGTGCAGCTTTGCTTTTGAGTACATGAAGAAGCAGTATTTCTGAATATCAGCACTTGCACATCAGGATTCCAGTTCCACAGTGTATAAATGAGGAAATATTGGACACATATTGTCATGTGTTCTCCTCAGGGCAAGAATGTTTTCACGGTTACATTTTGACAGCCAAAACAGATTTTCTGCAAAAGAACAGTTTGTAGACTTTTCCATTTTAATTGAGATAGAGCCAAATCCAAAACCTATGTCATGTCCTTGTGTCTTCAGAAATACAATTTTGGGGACTGGTGTAATCCTGGATTCCCACATAAAGTCCAAAGTCAGCATCAGATTAAGAGATTTCATCTCCAGTATTTCCAGAGACTGGTGGGCTGGTTCTTGCAAAAGAACAAAAAATCAGGAAAAAAATGAGGAACAAGGACAAGTACACCAAGAACTGCTAACACTGCACTGAGATGCTGCCCTCCTTTAAATGTCTTTGAGTGGTGAAGGGCCTGGGCATCTGCTGTGATGTCAGGCCCAGATATATTGTTCTTCTAGGTGCATTCAGTCTCAGTTTTGAAGCTAATTCATAGCTTTTGTGATATGTTGCATCATATACTCCATAATATATTTCTAATCTAATTTGACAACCAGATCCAGGTAAGCACTGATAGGAAAAAAATTACTTTTGTGCCTGTAAGAACATGATCAAGATCATAGCCATAATGAAGACCTCAGAGATCATCTCCCTGTATGAAGACATCTGATTTCATATTATTGTTTAACATTAAACCTATAATGCCATTTGTTCAGAAAAACTTACATGCTAAGCAGAAATACATATGTTTTCCCTAGTGTGCTTAACTCAGCTGGTTCAGTGAGGAGATTCCTGGACTGTTCTGAAATTCTTGGATGTATTGCAGATCACTAAGACGCATGCTGAAAAGTTTATTGGTAATAAAATGCATTCTCAATGGATTTTTTTTTTCTTTTGGTGAGAGAACAAGGTTTAAGAAAAGAATGCTCATGGGGAGAGAGAAAATGTCAAACAGTAACTCTGAAAAACGGTTTGATATCAGGTGCAGATTGAAGACCCTACTTTATTGTTTCACAATATTACAGGATTTCTTTTGTTTTGTAATCAGGGGCACTGTTAAAAATTAGTAAGTAAATAGAATGCATAGAAACAACCTCATGATACCTTTTTGTCAGTAGGGAATTGGGACCTGTGTTAATTACTCCTTGACCAAACCAAGTAACAGAAGAAACACTTCAAATCTTTAATTATCTTGAAGTTTGGCACTTTTTTGTACATAGATAATTTTTAGATGCTGGGCAATACATTGTATAACAAAAATGTTGGCAACATCAAGGGTTTTTTTTTATTTAAACCTCTGAAGTTTAAAAATTAGGTGTGAAATTCCTTGAAGAAGCTTTAACTTACATAGCTCAACAGGAGAACAATGTCAAAAGGGAGTCAAGAAAAAAGGAGACCTGTTTCCATGTGAAATTAATGGGGAACATCAGGCTACTCATTCATTGTTTATCTCATGATGACATAGTAACTAGTCCACACTTCAGCATTGGAATGGGCTGCTCTCTACCGAGCAGGCGCCCTAGGAAATGCAAAAATGCACACATATTCCACACCAAAGACTCTGGAATCACCCCTAAAAATGTCTAAGGAAGATAGATCACTCAAATGCTACATAGACAGGAAGGGGGTTGAGAGACATATAGCAATTATCAGCCAAAAAAATGGCCCAGATCATCACTTCTGAATAGAAAATATCGGAAGCAGAGACAGATTCCTGCTGAGAAAGGTGTGTTGGTCTATTGTGACATAAACCCAGACCAAGACAGGTCATAAAAGATAGCTGTGATTCTTCTCAGCCTCACCAGTCAAACACTTGAATTTACAAGTGGAAAAATATAATTTTATGGGAACAGAATCTCCAGTTCTTGGATTATATGACATGATGGCTTATTCATGCCTTGCTTACCTGATATATATCTCCCCTGGACAAATTCTAGCCAGGAGTTCAGCCTATGAAATGGCATTAGGTTGGTGGAAGAAAAATATGGAAAGAAAAGTCTGGAGCATTTGTTTTTACATCCCTGAAAGAAGCCGTCCTATGCCTGACCACAGATGAGAGTTGTAGTAACCCATGACCAGTAACTAGAAACTGCTTTGCTCTTATCTCTTGAAGGTGCCAAATACTGCAGTCCCTTTGCAGCACAGCTGATGCTGATAATGCATGCAGCTATGTCATGTAGATAAGACAGTCCAGGAACTGCATTTTAGTTCTGAGGGCAGGAAGGTTTGTCCCTCAGCTTTGTCCATGCACATGCAAATTACATCAGTAAACATGCATCTGCACATGAATGAAAGAAGAAAAGAAGAAAAACAAAAGATACAGCTTCCCACTCCACTTGGTTGCTAAAATCACCATCAACAACTGTATGGGAGACACAGGCTCCTTGAACTCGGGTCTTGGCAAGCAATGGAGTTTTTTTTTGGTTCATTTTTAACTGGATAACTGATGCAGAATATCTCCTATTATAAATTCAGTCAAGTTTCACTCTACAAAACAGAAACAGTTTTTCTGGATGGATGGGCCATTTCTTACAGACAAAGAGTACACTGAGAGCAAATTAAGCACATCTAATTGGAGAAGCGATTCTCTCACAGTTTCAGAAGATTTCGGTCTCACTAAATAAGCAGCCCTTCCCATGCCAGAACTAGAAGTATCACAACAAAAGGCTTTGTACAAGCCAAATGCCATCAGTCTCAATATAATCACTACACCTGCTTTTATCTAGAATAGATGACTGCAAATCCTTTATACGAATTCCTTTTCCGGTTCTGGTAGATGTGGTTGGTACTTGTACACTAATTAGTCCTTTAGTAAACAGTCTTTTATAGCTATGCAATTCTTTTAGATGCACAGCATAATTTGTCTCTTAGAGTATGGGCAGAAGCAGTGACATGATCCATTGGAAAGCAATAGATATTTGCTGAACAATGCCCCTTGAAGGCTTCCTTGGGCAGAACAATCAGGTGCAGACTCAGAGCAAAGTCAAATAATGACACCCTCTGCTCAAGTATTTTGGAGAAGGGTGTGTTACAAATGAATTTCTGCATGGACTATGACAAACAAGGTGTCTCACCAAGTCCCAAATCCTTTAGGCTGATTTCTGTGCAAGTGCAAGACAGAAATCTGCCTTACCAAGCTTTATAGTCTATATGTTAAAAGAAAACCAAACGTGGGTAAACACAAGGATGGCAAAGAATCACAAGGTGTTAATGAGACAATGCATGTACATGCCTAATGTTATGACAGAGCTTAATGACCTAAAAGAACCATATTTGGCAGAAATCCAGTTCCATTACTTGTAAGAAAAACTGTTGCAATCCTCTTCATACATTGCTATGGGTTGAAGAGGATTCATGATAACACCAGCTTCACATAAAAGGGCTTGTAGGCTTTAATTTGCCATTAAAGCAGATCAATTTCCAAATCTCACTAAGCAGATGCTTAAGAAAATTGTTTTAAACTCTGAGATTCACTCAACTATTCACTGATGCTCCATTCTTGCATAATTTTGACACAGATCTTTACTGCTCTTGTTTTATTTTCTTGCTAGAAAAAATCTAAAGAAAGAAAAACCAGTGATCAAATTCAAACTGAAGAGCCAGAGGCAGGAGATGTAAGGTTCTCAAACCATCTTAATCCAGTTCTCCTCTGGTACTCTGTTGTGGGTGAATCATGGCCAGAGTGACTGAAGATAGGCATGGAAGAGAAAGTCCAGGTTCTCATCCAATATTTTTAAGAAAGCATATCAGCAAAAGTCTTGAAAACATAAGAACCATGCCTTGCTTGTTTGTTATGCACAATCTTTCTTCAATGAGGCAAGGGATTTGTGACATAAATTTTCCATGGTTGTGGAATTAAAGCTTTCATGTAAAATGAAGAGGATGATTTAAGATTGCATGGGCAACCACCAAACTGGCATTTCTTAGCAAGATTTTTTTCCCAGTATTGTACAAAAGATGCCTAATAAGTAAAACAACAATAAAAAACATGACAACCCCCCCACAAATCCAAAAAAACCCCCAGCCCCGAGGCAGTACAGTTGCAGTGGACCTCATTGTAAAGTAAGCCTTTGCCTAGAGCTAACTTACTTAGGACAATTACTGTCTTTTCTCAGAGGTAATTCTTGGCAAACGTTGGCTATACAAAACACATATTGTAGACATAAGTTGTGGACCGTATTTAAGCATACATCCGAGATTTTTCAATGTCCCCTTCCTTTTTCAGCACACTTGAGATATAAATGCAGGTGTCAGAAGCTCCATGCAGTTAGTTTGTCTTTTTGATGCCCCAAGTTACCTGGCATGGCATTCAGAAGCTGGTCCAGAAGGGCTCAGGTCTCCCACACGTCCTGGTTCTTGTTTGTCATCCCCCTGTAGATGTCATGGATAACCCATGGCACCAGACATATCTGTTGGCAGAACTTTGTCATGCTCCATGGGTCTGGATATACACAGTAACTTGTTTTCATTTCAATTAAATATTCACTGAAGTTTCCATGGCAAATCATTATTATTCCATTTGTGACTTCCTGCATCTTTTTATAGAATGGCAAAAGTCACAAAGCAGTGACAAAGAATGTTCAGATTGGTGAAGGCATTGGTATTTGAGCTGAGAGAGGAGTCCAAAGCATTTATCTACTATTCATTGTCTGTGTGACAAAGTCCTAACTGCTTTTCAACTGTAAGATTCATTTCCCTTTTCATTTAATGAGGATGATAAACAGCTCCTTTAAGAAATGCTTTGAACAAAAGCCATTAAGAGATGGCCTTATAGAAAGTAGTCCATATACAGTAAAATGTGAAAGGATGTCAAAACAAAATGTTGACATGATTTTTCTTTACAAGCATGCACAGTTTTTACTCCAGGTAGCTGCAGTAGGTGAAGGAGAAAGGGTATTAGCATGTTAACTGAGGGCTTGGTGAGTTTAAATTTTCTTCTTTTTTCTTTCTTTGAAAGAAATGCCAGGGATGGAAATGGGTTGAGCAGAAATTGTTTACCAGAAGCCAGCAGTAAATGAAGGTCTGGCTAAAGTCAGCTGTAAAGATTTTTTTCCGTTCTATAAAACAGTGAGTTTGGACTCTAGGCTGTCATTCTGATTGTCCTTATGAGGGTGAGCTGAGCCAACAGCTTCTTGTTTTAAAACACTTTTTCCATAACTAGCAAAAATCTACATAGTTTCTCTAGAACTGCTGCTGCAGACTGGTATTAGTGGTCTTGCTTTGAAGTTAGAAAACATGGAAAATTTCTGTCAGAGCCTGCTTGACAATGTGTTTGTGCTTTTTGGGCTGCAGTTCTGCTTAAGATGTTACTTGTTGGACTAATCACAATTGGCAGTGCTGCTGAAGGTGTGGATTCAGGTCTCCACAGAGAATCACCTGTAAAAAAGAGTAAATTATGTCTTTTAAAGACCACTCCTACCTGAAGTAATTTTGTTTTGGAAGTAGTGTAATCTACTTATCTGTAGCATGGAGGCCTTATCTGTAGCATGGAGGCCTCCATGTGGTTCTGAAATCTCCCATGAAGATGTATTCAGAAAGTCAGGTTTAGGACTACCTCTGATTTGAATAGCAGAGATCAATAATAGGCAACAAGAATTTGCTTCCCTCGTCCTTGTCCAAGAGAAGCTGATTTTCAGCATCATTTTTCCAGAAATTGGTGATGTCTGGTATGGTAGGGAAAATATAGATGCTAGAACTCAGTAGTAATGCAGGAGAACAGAGAATGAAGAATTTGTGTGTGATTACAATTCTGCATTCCTCTCAGTAACAGGTAGGAATTATTTAGTCCACAAGGATGGTGAATTAAACCAGACCTGCAATTTCATGAGGCCAGATCAATTGACTCAGCATCCTATACTTCCCAATCCATTCTGATTCTTTTCTTGCTCCCTGCTTTGAGCTCTCTGTGCTTATTATGCATCAGCTGCAGCACTGACTGTCCACCAAACAGCCTAAGATGAAAGGCTTGGGAAGATACATATTCCACATATTCCATGTATGCTTTCCTGGCAATTGGGGTGGCCCACTGTCAGAACAGTGAGCCTAAAGACACTGGTAAATGGGAATCACTTCTATACTGTAATTTAACTCTCTGTTGCAACTGCTATATTGTGCTTGTATTGTGATTTCAATACATCATGGTATCACTGTGCTGGATCAAAATCCCATGAAATGTCAAGCAAATGCAAATAAATAAATTTGTACTAAACATTAAGTTCTCTTCATGCAGAATATGTAACAGAACTTAGAGTGTGTTGAACCCTGACATGCACACATGACATCCCACCACAAGCAGATTTAGCTCACCAACATTGCAAAAAAAAAAGAAAAAAAATCCCCAACCAAAGAACTTTTACAAAAAGAGCTGAATGGTTTTCTGTCAACTCAATGGTGCTGAGTTTTCTTGGAGTTTTGTAAGAGTCATGAGACAATGGAAAAAATGGGAGAAGGATAAAGGCCAAGAGATGGAGGACTAAGTGGGAAGAGAATAAGACAAGTCCCCGTGGCTTTAGTGATCAATTAAAATTTATTTAGTTGCTAGCGAAATCATAGCCTAAGGTTTTATTTTTGCTAAGACTATGCACCCAGGTTGTTGATATGTGGTGACTTGGGATAATTGAACCCCTAAATCTTGAGCCCTGAAATAAGATCTTCAGCAAGTAAAAGAAGGAAAATATGGCAAAAAGTATTTGACACGACTTTGCAGGCCACCTCCAGTCCTTTCACAGCTGAACCTTGTGAAAATAGAACATTCGTGGGGGCAGTTACCATCATATCTGCTCCTTGACAAGCAGATGATGTTTACTCCAGAAGTTAAAATATGGACATTCTAAGTACAACCATGTGAGAAATGATGCTCCCAGCTCTCCCCTGAGACTGGTCATTCTGGCAGAGTCAGGCCCCTAGGCTCTCATTTGTAAGTGCAAAATCAATACTTCTATTGTTCATGATCAAGTCCAGACAAGGCTTAAAGAATGAGAAATAAAACAAAATAGATTAATGAAGGGAACGCTCACTCTAGCACATTTTACATTCAAATGCATTCAGTAATAATCAGCCAACATCTTGATCGTGTTTTTATTTATAACATTTCCTGCTCAACACAGGTCTGGCTTTGGTCTATATTACAGAACAATCCTGGCAGTCTTTGTTGCAAAGGCACAGTTCTTAGCAGCACTAAAGGCTATGGAACCACTGAAAAAAATATGCAAGCACATATTAGCTACTGGACAAGTATTGTTGTGCTTAACACATGTAAAATTGCTTCCTAAATATCTTACAGAAGAGCAGATGTGAGGCATACTTACTAGCAATGTGGTTGTCACCCTTGATGCAAATTCTTTGCAATTTGTTTTGTTTTTCCTTTTCCTCTTTCTAGATCTGTGCTGCTGAATGCAGAAGGCTTTCTGTTACATTTGACACTTAACATTAGGCAATCATAAGGCACTGACCTCACTATTACACTGTTGCTGCTGATGCATTACAGTTTTTGTTCCATGATGACTTTTCTTCATCTTTTATATGCAACTCCCTGAATCAGTTGTTCAGTTTGAGAGCTCCACTCCCTTTTCCTTTGTCCCAAACAAATGACTCAATCTTCATTTTAATTATACAAGTTAGTTTGTATTTAACTCTAACATCCATTACTAGCCCAAACAAGTGGTAGACAGGATTCTAATTCTTCCTCAGGCCAAGACAGATGAACTTATAGGGTTCATGTACATGTTCTTCATTTTCAGAAGTGAGGAATATCTACCAAAATGTCTTAAAAACACATAAAACAATTTCTAGATTGAATGGTAGCCATATCATGATTATGGTTCTACACTAAGTGAATGCTCCAAGTACAAGCTAGAAACAGGTACCTTTGTTGTGGGCTGCATGAGAATTCCTATTCTCCTTGCATTTTTCTTTTAATTGGGGAAAAAAATGGAATGCATAAAAAAATAATTACTTAAATCGCTCAGTGCAATAATTCAGGTCATAATTTCTTCATAATCAATAGCATACTGACAAAGAAACATATAGGGTACATAAAATATTATTGAAAATTAAGAAGGGCTGGGCAGGGCAAGGCAAGGCAAGGCAAGGCACAGCAGGGAGAAGAAGATACTAAATATACTTCAGTAATATTTTCGTAATATGATGGATGTTTAGTCATAAAACTCGGGAATATATTTTTCTTAACATCATAGTTGATATTGTTTCCCTAAATTCTTCTTTGTAAATGTTGATTGAAAACAGAAACTAGAAGATGCTTTATTTAAGTATGTCTGGATTAAATGAAAGAAAATGAAATCTCTGCTTTACAACTGTTAGCTTTATATCTATGATACAAAAGAAATTTCTCTTTTTTAAGTTCTCATTGCAATTTAAATTCTAAATGCCTCTATCTACTTCTCCTACTGACAATATCTTATATGGATAAATGGATAAATTCTACTAATTGCAGTAGAATGGGAAAGATGGGAAAATATTATGTGACCTTTAATAGACAATAGATTTCTATAATAGTGAGCAAGGATTCATTAAAATCCCCTCCTTGTTTCCTGAATATGAAGAAAGCTCAAATTAGCCTCCAGATGTAAGGTTTGTAGTTTGATGTAAGTTTTGTAGTTTTGTAAGTTTTGTAGTTTATTCTATTTCCTCAAGAGAACAAATATGAATCTTGGCACAGATAAACCATAACTCCAGTTTCTGATCCAACAATGTATGAAAGCATATGCTTAATTTCAACCTTGTGAATTATCTCAGATCCCAAAGTTCAGGGACTAAATGTGAAACACAGCTTTGTGGGTCAAGTGTATTCCAAGCTCAATAATCAAAGTCGTTGTCTACTTTTCTTCGTAGATGAACTACTCAGAATGTATAGTATAAGAGAAAAGCAGAAAATCTGCCACAAGATGCCCAACAAAATTATAGTAACAGATAAAAATATATCTGTGGATGAAATGACTAGAGGAGTTCACACAAAACAAAGAATTATGTAAGGGATGGTCGACCTTGCGTATGTGCCTGCTGTCATAGGACTACAATTTTCTTTAAGAAAGTAAAATTTCCAAATAGATCTGTTTTGGCGAGAGTCTGGAGTGAAGTCCTCTGAGAAGAGACACAGTGCAGCCTGAGAATTTTGATTCCCTGTCTGCTTTGGAGGCCTCCTTGCATTCTTTCTTTTCTACTCAGAAGAAAATCTGAAAGTTGCTGAGGCAGCTTATTGCAGTCCCTCTGTCTGAGAAGGGGGGAGTGTGTGCTCGATTGCCAGAACACTGGACTCAAAAACATCACTTGCTGACTTCAACAGTCTCATCAGATTTAACTTGTCCTCCCCAAATTAATAATTTATCCACTCAAAAATCTGCTGCCTGAAAGTGAGAGAGGACCCTAATACTTAGTTGACATAGTTGTAGAAAAACACTTTGTCCAACCCCCACTTCCAGTGAATTTAGTGGAATACTACTTCCCAAACAAATCCATAGTACCTTGGTGTGTAGCTGAAACTCCTTCTTTCAAGGGAAATTTGATTCTGTAAAATAGGGCAATTTAAAATCCAAAATGTTTAAATGGAACCAGCTTTTTAAAAATAATCTAAGCGTGATTAATTGAACTCCTCCTGTGTTTTATGTTCAAGTCTTAGCAATTCTGAAGTTCAGCTGATACCAGAAATGGACAGCATTTGAAATACAGCAAGAAGAGGGTGCTTTTATGAGACTTCCAGACGAGTGCTGTGGATCCAACGGATTGATATCCAAATTTTCAAGTGTACATCTGAACAATTGTGTTAGGACAGAGATCTACTGCTTTTCAACTACAAGTTTCCCTTTTCCTTCTTCATCTGTTTATGAACTATTGAGAACAGAACATCTGTTTTAAATTAGTAACTGGACCATTGTTCTGAAGCCAGAACATATAATTGCCTTTCTTATTGTTTTTTCCCCTATTCTCTAAATTTTGTCTTCCAGTTTATAACAGCAAGATATTCTGTGAGCAGTGAAGTTAATGAAGTTCAGTTTCCTATGAACTGTCTTTTGTCCTGTGGACACTTCAGTGGTCAAAGACAGCATGTGAAACTATTCATATGTGGTCTGGCTGTGGGCAAAAGCCTACAGTATCTGACCATGAAACTGTGTTTGAATAAAACTGATCCTGACTGCCTTTCCTTGGTAGAGACAAGGAAGTTTGGGTCTTTCTCCCTAACATCACATTTAGTTTGTAGAATTTTTGAGTCTTGCATGCCTCCTTTAAATAAATTGATCAAAATGTTTAAAACACATTTGAAAATATGGTTTGCAGGCAGATATTAAATAAGCAATATGGTCACATCTTTGGAAACCATGTACATTTCACTTCTAACCTTCATGGTTTTCAGTGACTCTTTTCACTGCAGTGAAGTCTGTCTCTAGGCTCCCTCATCATACTCTGAGCTTGGCTGCTCTCACTTTACTGGAGGGCACAGGGTCAATGGGTGTTGCTGGGCCAACTGGGTAAGGTGGTCAAGCACTTTCTCAGCAGAGACAGTAAAACACTGACAACTCTTTTGTTTCCAGTACCTGAGCAGGACCTGAATAGTACTTATCCATTGCACTGCCGACTATGGCTTAAATGTTAATAACATTTCCAAATTGTTAATTCTGGCTCAAGACAGTTTACAAGTATCGAACATCATAAACTAAAGGTACAGGAAGACCAGCTAAGCAGTCACAGGTACATTTTTTATCTCCCGAGGTTTTTCCTCCCTTTTTGTTTTGTTTTGGTTTTGCCCAGAAGAATTAGTTCAGTGACTATGGCAGGGAAACTGGGCTTCAGCAGAGCAAAGGTATGCATCAGCTGAAAATACTGGCTTCTGGAAATGAGTTATTTTATAAGGTTAAGTCAGAGTTTCCATCAACGCAACCGTATTTTTGTCAGTAAATCACAAATACTTTCCTATTGATGCTACTCTGCAATTTGTTTGGAATTTGCTCAGCAAATAATAATAGCAAGTCAGAAGAAAATGCCTGAGCCTAACTTCATTTCAGCCCATTTCTGTGTTTCCACATTTCTGAACTGTTTGCAGTTTCAGCTTATTATTTGAGAAATAATTTGAACATAACTTCTGACAAACAGCAGCACTGGGCCATAGGCTTTCTATGCCTTTGTTCTAATACCTTTAGGTTTTTACCCAAGCTATGACTTCTCTGTGTGGGGTATAAGCATACCATGGTTACATAATTTTCACTCGTTTATCAGCATGAGGGAAGAATTTGCAGCTCAGTGGAAACAAGCAATTCTGCCTGAGATGGAGTGGGATCCAGCTCACACAGCCTTACCACTGGCAGTTTTGGTGGTGTAACCCAATCTCCAGCATGTCCTCTTTACCCCTGTATGCCTTGATACAGAGATTGTGACTCTGATAATGCTTCAAATCTTTTTGTAAATGAAAATAGATGTTATGAACATAGTATTGAAGCGTTCTCACTAAAATCCTGTTTTAACACTTAACATTTTTGCAAGAGGAATAGCTGTTTTTAGAGAAATCGTTGTTGTGTACAATGTTAGGGTGCACATGTGGAAATGAGGCAGAGTAGACAATCTAAATAATGGTGCAGTTTATAAGATAGCAGCAGTGGGAAAAGAGAAATAGAATGGCAGCTTCTCATGAAGCATAACTGAACACTCAGAGGACAAAATAGAAGAATTATTGTTTGCAGTTGTGATTGTGACAATAAAAGGCTGTAATAAACTGACAAACAAACCAACCACTCTTATTGAAAATTGCTACAGAATTCCTCAATTATCATCCCAAACACTGCAGTGTACAATTGTCATCTCATAGAACCATAGAATGGTTTGGGTTGGAAGAGATCTTGGAGACCATCTTGTTCCAATCCCCCTGCCGTGGACACCTTCCACTAGATCAAATTGCTCAGACCCTCATCCAACCTGGCCTTCAACACTTCCAGGGACAGGTCATCCACAACTTCTCTGGACAATTACCCTATATTGATAGGGTAGTTAAAATTACTCTGGTAGTTAAACCTTTTGAATAACTATGCTGTGAGAATGTTATTGCAGGAAGTTTCAGAGTGATTTTGCAGGGAATGAATGAGAGCAAAGTGGTATGGATAGTCTGGGAAAGCAGAACGGTATAATAAAAAACAAATGCAAAAAAAATTTGGAAGATAATCATGGAGAAAAAGATGACTGTGTGACATTCAAATAAACTGCACTATGCTGGAGAAAGTGAAGTCGTTACAATGGATCAATAAAGAAAACGAAGGCACCCTGTGCTATCATACTTTGGTTAACCTAATCTAAGGCTGCACAGATGCAGCTGTCAGATGGCAGCTGTTTAGATGTGGCAGTATCAGCTCTAGAACATGGTAGCAGCCAGCCTATGAGTTCTCTAGGAAGATCTAGGCTAGTGGCATAGGTAGTTTCAGATCCTAGCTCCATGGTATGTTGTCTTCTCCGTCTGTTCTTACCTGATCAAGGTTAGGCTTGCTAAGAGAGGCATCTGCCACAGTCATGCATCGTTCTGCTGGGCAGACATGGTTTCAGGGTGTACTTCTTCTCACCCATGCATAGCTGTCTGAAGGCTAAGCACATAAACAAGTAGTTTAGGTTCCCTCTTTAGTCAATGGAGAGGATGTGTCTTCCAAAGAGTGATTTATTTAATCCCAGAACAATTGTGCTGCTGGGGAAATGATCCAGATGCCTAAATATAGGAGCTCAGTAGCATCTGAGGTGCCCTAGACTATCCAAAACAGCATCATGGGGCTGGCAGGCATGACACAAGACTTATGAGAAACCTCAGCCTTCTGGACATGCAGTAGCTGGAAGCCAGGTTCCTATGGTGTCTGAACCAGCACTGGATGCCTATGTTTAGGCAATGGAAGCAGACCTGGAGTTTAATTTTTCTTCAGCCAAGAACTAGTTACCAGGAAGATCTGTGCCAACAGTACAGCACTGTCTTAGAAGCTGTTTGCTGTTTATTTTCTGAGGAAGGAGGAAAAAGAGGTTTTTCAATTGCTAGTTTTCTGATTTATTTCCAGGGAATAAAAAAAAAAAGTTCAAGATAGAAGCCTGTCCTGAACTACACTTTGTCTTGTTGTGTTCAGAGTGAGGAAGGGACTGCAGAAACAGAATCGTTATGGGGAGAAAAGTCTTGCTGTAAAATAGGTTAAATTAGATGGCAGAAGAGGGGGAACAAAAAAGAGTGTTTGACAGAGTGAGAAGAAATACTTGCCCAAAAGAAGAAACTTAGGTGCTGCAGTTGAGAGAGGTGGCCATAAAGACTATGTTACCATTGAAACACTAGAAAACTCAGAGTCTTGGACGGGAAAGACTTACAATAAGGCCACAGAAAGGACAGAAACCTTGAGGTGGTAAAACAACCTGTAAACTGAACTGGCAGGGTAGCACCCCAAATAGAAACAAGAAGTCAAAAAGCAAAGTGAAATTAATTAGAAGGATTAAAGACTCTTGGAGGAAAGCCCATCTTGGCCAGATTTTGACAAGCTGCTTGAATTCTACAATATTGCATTTGACGTAGAATAGGGACAATGACAATGCAAATGGCTATAATATGTCCTTGTGGTGGCCATAAAAACCCCACTGATTTCATCCTTCATCTTGAAATGCAAAAAAACCTCTGCATTTTTAAACTGAGCATTACTTTTAAGATCAACAGATAAGATAGCTGGCATGGGATGAGCATGCTACAGCAAGTATGAAGGCTAATGCCACTGCATCTTGAAGTGCACTGTCCACTGGCATTTTCAAATTCTCCATTGTGGAATTCTACTTTACTCACATCACTTAGGTGGTATGATATGATTATTGTTCATACTACTAGCAGTTTGCCCCAAATTCTCAGGTGCAGTTGCGGGCCTCAACAGGGTCTGGCTGGAGCAACTGAGTTTTGTTTGTTATGCAATGGCAGTCCAAACTTGTGGGAAGGAAGGTTCACTTTGCAAGGCCCTTGGTAAGGAGTCAGAAAGTGTATGGCAGGTCACACTGCAGCACAGGCCCAGCCTAACTAAATGGGAGCTCAGGGTCTGGAGTTGAAACCCTAGTGAGCACTGTTAATGACACATGATTTCATAAAATATTTCAATTATCTTAAAAGTACTCTGACCACCTAGAAGGTCATAGGACTCCAGGCAGAGATTAAGGCCTTAATTAGTTACATTTGCAGAAAATTCAGTGTGAAAATAAAACCATATGAAGGAGGAGAAAGTTCCTCCTAGAACAAAAGGGCAGACAACCTCTGCAGGTTTTAGAGGAAATGAGAATATGTTGCCCACCTTCCTAAGGGGTAACCAAGGACAACTTTTTGTCACAAATAATTTAGAAAAATCTCTAACCATAAATATTTATGCTACTAATTAATTGAATACCAAATAACAAGTAAGAATAAGAACAAAAATCTCTTTCCTAGAAAAAACTTCCTGCTTAATTCTTAAGCTAGTATAGTTTTTTAAAAATATACTGTCAATATGGAAAGGCGTAAGTTTCCCAAAACCTGAAAAACACAGAGCAGAGCAGAATTCCTGATGAACCTCAGGACAGTGCACCTTCAGAATTGCAGCTGCTGGGGAAAACTGGGTGTACTTAACAGAGAAAGTGTTATAAAAGAATATTCCCTGCTAGGTAGTAGTTGGTAAACTCTCCAGCAGGGCATAGGTGACAGTTCACAGCTGCAAGGCACTCAATATTTCTTAAGCCACCTACATCAGAAAGCAGACAAAAATATCCAAGGCCTCTGCATTGCAATGGACATCTTCTGGGATATGAAAAATCAATAGGGCTTTTCTCTGAGTCACTAAATGATGAGTTTAAATTCACTGGTGAAACTAAGAGCAGAATCTAGTGCTGTGTTTTAATGACATCTTTTACTACCAAGTGTGACCTGCACAGCAATTATATATGTGACTACATTTCAGTGATAATAATGCCTAATTCACTACTGCAAATTGTTATGAGGCCTCAGTAGCCAATTGAAGAGAAAAACCTAAGATAAATATCCAAAATGAGTGTGCAGTGGGATAAGTTGGCCAGAACTTAGTTCTGTGTATACCTTCTATTTTTGATTACCTAATTGAAGATGACTAATTAAGAAGTTTTTATTTTAATATCTAATAGAATGATTAGCTTTGTAAATAGACAAATCTCAAAGTGATTAGGACAGATGAATCAGAAAGAGGAAGTGCTTATAGATAACTCTCCTTCTACATACTCTGCAAGCAAATACCTTTTTATAGGCTAGGTTTTAGTTCACTCAGTGACTTTTTGAGTCTCAACATGTTCCCTTTCATCTCTCTGATCAGGGAACAAAGCAGGGAAGAGCCAGCCAGATCCTAAAGCAGATGAGAGTGATTCTCTTTGGGCACCACAGAGGGTGCTGACAATGGCGTCTAAATTAGTCTGATTATCAACTTTGTTACTTTATTTCTTTCTTGTTCCAGTATTGTCTTAGAGTCCTAGTACCCCATGCAGCATGCAGACATATGGTGAGGCTATACCCATACCCTAAGGACTTATAAAGGAATTTATGTGTCTACCACTCATGGAAGTTATCATCTAAGAAAGCCTAGGTCTTCTAACCTAAGGACATAGGCTACATAAACCCCAAGCAACACCGAGCCCTAATGGCCTTTTGCATCCCTCCCACATTCAAGAGCAGGGCTTGATACCAAGGGGGGGACTGTGATAAAATAATCCTCTGGTGAGTGGGAAGATGTGTCAGCAGAGATGTCACTGTATACAGCCACAGAGTGGAAATTGTTTTGCTTTAATGTATGAGATCTTCTCTCACTCTTTTGGATACTCCTCCTGTTACAGGAAAATCTTATTCCTATTTTATAAAGCAAAAGGATTTGGTATTCTGCCAAGTGTTAAACATGAAGTGTAATGGTGGAGCCAGAAAATGAAGGCACAACTTGTGAATTGCCATGTGGTGCCTCAAAGAGAATACTATACACATTTTTTTTATGAAGGTAGAGAGCAAATCAATGAATTAAACAAAATTTATATACCACCAGGGTACCTTCATTCCAGTATTAAGAATTTTAAAAGCGTGCCTTAAAATAATAAAAGAATTTAGGCAAAACCATACTTTGACATATAAAACCAATTCCATGTACATGCAGTGTATAGATGCATATGTGTGTGTGTGGTAGAACATATTATTTTAACTGGCAGGAAGCTCATAAAAAGAAAAGCTTTTGGGGTTGGCTCAAACTTTGAGTGCACTTTAACATGCTGGTTGTACTTTATGAAGAAATCTCAAATGTATCCCATGTGTTGCAAATGTTTAAGAATGGGCTCAAGATGAGCTTTTGTCTGCCTGAGACACACAACTATTTAAAGAATATCTTCCTTCAGCAGCACCAATATTTATTTTTGTGTGCAAGCTTTACAGTTTGAATGCTGGATTTGAGTTTTCACATAGCCGTCAAAAAGTGAAAAAACCAAAACCTTTAATAAAGCTAACAACAGAATCTAGTTTCAAGACTATTTCCCATGACTGAAACATTTTTTTTTTTGCCAGAATCATTTTTCTTAGAACAGCTGACATATCATTATTGTTTTCCTTGTTAGAATATTGGCTTCCCAAAACTTCTAATCCATCCTTGAACTAAAAAAGAAACATGTCTTCAGAAGTCTAGGTTCTTTTTTAGTAACTAAAATGTTCTTTTCCCCTTTCCACCACCACTATTGTAGTAAATGATTGCAAGCTTCTGGGATGTCAATAGAAATGTACATAAAAAACCTGCCATAACTACCTGTTTGTTCTCCAGCTGTGTGGGATCAATATGACTAGGTGCAGCTTAAGTGGTGAACTCCCTTATTATCCTCAGTGGTCCAATTCCATGCTTCTACTTGTACTCTGTTTTTGAAACTGATTTTTGTTTTTGCTGGATTTTTCTTCTGTCATCTTGTCTTAATTTTCTGATCTGCCTTCTCTGTCATATTGAGTGAAAATTTTTATTGATGACTACAGTGTCATATCCCATCATACGTTAGTCTTTCTCAAGTGACTTTAGAAAATGCTTTAGTGACGTGACATTTCACCCCTTGATATGGTTATATATGATCACCTCAGTCAGTGGGACTTCAAGAGTGACATAGTTTTGCTCAAAACTCCAAAATGGACTGAGGAGTTTAGATACTGCTTTTATGTTTAAAGGGCTGCTTTCTCAAATGGAAATTTAAAAAGAAAAATCAAACAAAATAAAACCAAACAACCAAACAAAAGAAAACATCCTATCCTTATAAGTATCTGCTTCTCCTGAGCAAAGAAACATAGGAAATAAAACCCCAAACAACCTCCAAACAGTGAATAAGTCAACAAACCATGGAAAACTTTAGTATTCCTACTTAATTTTTTCAAAATTTGGTAACTAAAGAAGTCACAGGGAGGGCTCACTGCACACTTTTTAATGTTTTAGCAGCAGATGGTTGATATTTTGTTGACAAGAAGCCCAATTGTGCACATTTTAACTTTTCAATATCTCCACAGAAATCCATAATCATTGTCTTTAAATGATTTAGGGCTGAAAAAGCAACACGTATCTATGAAAAATCAGATCAGAATCCATGCTTTTGGTTGAAGTTCAGTGACATGAAGTGCATTTTTAGAAGTCTTTAACTGAATTTTCATATACTTCTTCAGAACATCTGTGAAGCAGCTCAGTCATATGAGAAATTCAGTAATGAAGTAATAGATAGAAGCACTCTGAACTATAGACATTTCATCATGATTAAGAAGAAATGCCCATGGCAAAGGATTATGAACACAGAAACAGAAAGATCACTTGGGAGTACATTATGAGCTAATGGTCAAATTGCAAGGAGTAAGTATCAGCAGTTTCAAGTCTCCCTTTTCAAAGATTCTATAGTTCACAATCTTTCTGTGATACTTCTGGCTCTTATGGAAAATAGTTAAAGCTTTATGATGAGCAGTTCAAGGAGTGTAAGCGAAAAACCTGTGGTAAAGCATCCATTTTGCCTGACCTATTTATCTAGCTCCAGCAGGTGCAGGGTCACCCATCTGGAGGTCTCCATTATTTTATATAGGGAACATAGGTGTTTACATTAGAACTTCCTTGGTAGGTGTTTAAAATCTGAGTGCATACTAGGTACCTAAGTCAGAATTTATTTCACGAGCTCAGCTCAAGGCTGTGTGTGTGCTGTGCTCTCCTGCTCTGTCACAGGTTTTCCCCACACAGCTGGCAGCGATATCACAATGGTTTAGAGCAGTCCCTGCTCTGCTATTGCAGGTCTCCTTGGACAGGCTGTCCTTGGGGATATGGGCTGGCACCCCATACTGTCTATGAGATGATAGAGTTCCTCTTTTACGTTCTATATGATACGTCTGAAGCAGGGATCTTGGTTACTGAGTTTTCACACTGGATTTCTATATTTCTCCTTACATTTCCAGGACTTTGATTCCTGTTATGGACTATGAGAGCTGAGCTGAGTTCCTGAAAATAGCAGTATCTGTTGCTCCGCTGTTTTCATTTTCAGACCTTACTGTTCTGTGTGTTATTGTTTAAGTGCCCATTCCACAGTGTAGCATGATTTTTTAAAATTAGCTTGACATTTTATGTGTTTCTTTTACGGCTCATCTCAGTTGTTAATGAGCCCTTTGCCAAGTGTCCTCTGTACAAATCATTATAGACCTTTAGTATTATCGTTTGAAAGCTAATACCAATAAACAGAAAGAAATGCTCAGCAGAAGGAACATAAGTGTTCTATTTTCCCAATTTTAGTTTGCAAAGGTTAGGCACTATTCACTAAAAGGAAGCTTTTTTTTTTGTTTTAAATGTAACAGTAGCCAAGTAATGTGATTTGTTCAGATGGGCATTATGAGTTGTCCAGACTCCAAGCCTGCATCATTCCAGCCCTGAAAGACCTGTGCAGATGCAAATGCAGGCGAGTCCTCTCTGTATCCTGAGCAGGTATCTTTTGATGTCCTAGAGATCATATAAGTCTTGTCAAATGAAGGGTATCACAAGGAAGAGGAGAGCCAGGCCTTGGCAAAGATTTGAGCCTACCTGGGCACATGCTGAGATTACAGAATCACAGAATCGGAGAATAAGCTGAGTTGGAAGGCACCCACAAGGATCATTGAGTCCAGCTGCTGGCCCTGCACAGGACACCCAAAAGAGTCACATTATGTGCCAGAGACCATTGTCCAAATGCTTCTTAAACTCTGTCAGACTCCACTTCCCTGGGGAGCCTGTCCCAGTGCCCAAACACCCTCTGGGCAAAGAACCTTTTTCTAATATCCAACTTAAACCTCCCTTGACACAACTTCAGGCCATTCCCTCTGGTTCTACCACTGGCACCACAGAGAAGAGATCAGTGGCTGCTCCTCCTCTTCCCCTCATGAGGAAGTTGTAACCGTAGTGAGGTGTCCCCTCAGTCTCCTCCAGGCTGAACAGATCAAGTGACCTCAGCCACTCCACATACGGCTTCCGCTCCAGACCCTTCACTATCTTTGTGGCCCTCCTTTGGACACTCTCTAATAATTTCATTTACTTTTTATATTGTGGCATGCCAAAGCTGCCCCCAGCACTGGAGGTGAGGCTGCCCCAGCTCAGATCAGAGTGGGACAATCCCCTCCCTTGCCTGGCTGGTGATGCTGTGCCTGATGCACCCCAGGACAGGCTTGGCCCTCCTGGCTGCCGGGGCACTGCTGGCTCATGTTCAACTGCCAGGTGCTGAATCCAGTACTTTCCTTTGTTGAACTTCATAGGGTTGGTGACTGCCCAATCCTCGAATTTGTTAGGGGTCTCCCTGAAGGGCCTTCCTGCCTTTGAGGGAGTTGAAAGCTCCTCCTGGTTTAACAAATCTGACCCAGAGGTGGTTACAGAAGTTACCTTGCTTATGACTTCTGCTCCTGAAAGTAGGAAAAAATGGACTTTCTTATAGGACATGGGTTTATTTGTTTGTTTTGTTTTAATTTTAATTTTGTTTTAATTTTAATGTTTTCAGATTATTTTTTCCTAGATACGCTTTATGTAGACATAAATAAAAAAAGGCCTGTCTGTTTTTTCCTACTCTAACAGCACCCTTGTGTGGGTACACATCAAAGACAGAAGTGATTGAGCTGCCAAATCTGTAAGGAATGATTCATAATTTCAGCAGGAATGGGTATTAACTGGTGAAAGCTTGTGCAAGGTCATAAGTGCAAATGTCCAGGCCAGTGTCAATTTGACTGTGATGGCTAGAGCACCAAGGCTGTGCATATGCATTTGATGCCTCTTGTCAACGTTGGTAAGAACAACTACTAAAATGCCTTTCAGTGCTTAAATTGAAAAAAATGTAACTCTGCAAGTTAGAGTTCCATGGAAAGTCCCTTGTGAAAGACCGAGGACTGTGGTGGGATGGTTCTCCATTGGTAAAAAGATAACCAAACTGTAGGATGAAAGTATTAAATTGCGCACTGAACATAACACAAACACCCTAAAGACTAACACAGCTCTGATTATGACAAGTGCTGACTTGTGAGACAGTACAAGCATAAAGAGACTGGCTATTCCATAGAAAAGCAAAGTGATGCAAATGAATGTGTGGAGTGTGCCTTGTGTGAAGCAGCAGTCCGAATAATTTTTCTTTTCCATATGGAAGAATTACCAAAAATAGAAAAATCACAGGCTCTTACAGGCCATGACTAAGTCTAAATCAGCATAATTCTCCCTGTAACACCAAGAGCTGTTATAAAGTTAAAAAAAAGAGATGAGAAGTCTCACAATGTTAAAAATGGAGGTTAAGAAAAGAATCACGGCAAGCAGTCCCAGCTGACTGCTGTGGTAGAGTACTAGAACTCTCAAAAGCAAGGCTTTCTCCTGAATTACCTTTGAAATAAAACAGGGTTTTGGAGGGGGTCACCTGGCATTGTCAAGGTCTGAATAACGTTTAAATAAAACAATGCCTGGTCTAGTACACAATGCATGATTTTAAGGAAACAGATTATTTTTTCATCCCAGAAAGCTGAATTTTTTTGTGAAAAGATGATAATTAAAACTCACAGCTTTTCAATAAATGAAATAATGCTACATGGAGTTACAGAATATTCTGGTTAAAGGCATACTGGCCTGGTTTTAAATTATTAGATGCTCTCGACTGAAAACATGTGCTTGGGAATAATAGTATTGGCTCATCTGCCACTGATTTTAATAGTGTTAGTTAACCCTATTAAGCAGAATAGCTGGTTCTGTTGGTTTTCAACAGTCCTGGGAACATAACCAACCATTCAAACCTTTAATGGCCCAGCAGAGTTAGAATTGTTATGTTTTGTAGGTATGTGCATAGCCAATGGTGAAACTGATGGGATAAGGAATGCCCTGATGCTAACAGTAATTGAGTTACCAAACACCCACTTTACATGACTTCTACACAACATTAAATAAAGAATGGTCTTAAAGATGACAAGAAAAAATTGTCTAATTTACAAGTAAATTTTCACCCTCTCCATCATAAACAATTCATTAAGATTAAGTGACCATGCCATTTATTAATCATCTTATTCTAATTCTCATTGTCACATGAAACTTGTTAGGATATATTTTACAGCTCTGATACAATCTCTTTCATACATGTAGAGATTTTTAAGAAAGATCACTAAATATTCTTAAGGACGGAAAAATAAAAAAGGCCCAGAATTGTAAAGTCCCTTACAGTGAGAGAGCTACATTAAAAGGATCTTGTAATGATCCTCGGGCATTAAAATTCCCAGAAATTCAGAGATGAGTATGTATTAAAAAAAAAAAAATCAAGCATTTAACAGTATGAAAATGAGAGGTAGTGCTCCTGTACAAAATTTTCTTTGTCCTGAAGTGACACCATGAAAATGAGAGAATAAACCAACTGCTTCTTCAAAAAAAGCAGCTAGTACGCCATTAAAAATTAGCTTAATTTAAACCTAATTATTATGCGGAGTTTCACTGCACTGAATTAATGACATAATTTACTTTCTGGAAAACATTACAGATCCTTTGGTTGTTTGAACTATTGAGCTGTTTTCAGTTCAGTAATAAAAAGTTTTGCTTGAATGTGGATCGTAGGTTTTGGTATTATTGTTCCCCTGACAGAAGCTTTTAGCAGAAAGAGAACTGAAAGAGTGCTGGTTTGTGGAAGGGTATGATACTTGCAGTCAGATCCTCACCAGGAGCAAACTGTGAACCAGCTCCCTTGGTTTCAATGGGTACAACAGCTGATGATACGGAAATGTTATGTACTTTGAAGGATTTTTGCAAAACATAAATTGCCTTTTACTAGTGCTTGGGGGCTTTCAAGAGAAGGAGAAGCAAGAGCGTGAAACCAAGACCATGGTTCTACAATGCAATAAATCATACTCGATGTCTTGAATAACTGGATTAAAACAGGTGTAATTATAAGAAAGAAATGGATAAACCGATATAAAACAAATTTACTAGTTCTATTTTGTTCAAAATTTTGCAAGGGACCATCCTAATATAAGTAGCTTCTGCGCTGGCTCATATATCATCTGTTCTATTGCCCCTTCAAGTATTTTCTCTATCATGCCCAGCAAGAAAAAAAAGTTTAACTACAGCATGATCTCTGTATCAGATACTGTGGCTGATTCAACAGCAAAGCAGTGATGTGCCCAAGATGGATCCCAACCACATTCCTATTGCTGGATGCACACACCTAGGTTAAGGATAACAGGCCCATTGCTGAAACTCGAGGTGAGGTGGGAATTCCTCAGGATGTCAAATGGGAAGCGTAGCAGTCAAGCGATCCAGTAAATGCCCATGTAGCAAAGTAGGGTTCATGCACTGCTAACTGAATCAGGAGCAGGAGAGGCATGTTATGCTTAAAAGTATTTGTCAGGAGGCTTCAATCCCCATCTGCTCCAATGCAGAATCTGAAGTGACTCTGCATGGCATTTTGTAGTGCTCCTAATGCAAAATACCCCAGGCCGTGGCTGCCTGCAGCCAGCAGCCTTGCTGGAAGGAAGTGGTGAAGGGGATCCTGCAGAAAGTGCTGCAACCCATGTTTGGTCCACAGTCAATAAATGAAAACACAATAGAAACCAGAACCTCTGAACAGGAGAATTAAATGCAACATGGGTCTAAGGCAATAATCCAATTCATAATTAATAGCAACTTGCCAAGTGGTGTTTTCAATTATGATGGTTTTATTCTGTATTAAAGTAGCACCAGAGGTTGAATGACGCAGTCAGGCCTGATGCTCCTTCCATTGCATTAGATGGTGTAGAACATTTCCCAGTGCATTTTCTAGGTAAGATGAAATAAAAAGCAGTCTAAAAGGAACGTAGCTGTTTAAGTTCACAGCTCTGCTGAGTTCTCTGCGTTGAAGAGCACTCCACTGACAGAAAATGTCTTCCAAGTTCAGAACCAAGCTGAATGACATCTCTGGAATATATTCTCAGTGTTCATGCATTATTTCTTTATTCAAGTTTCAGAGTGTTTGACTTTTACTGTGAAACCATAAATCACTACCATTTTTGGCATGTCAGATGTTTTCCTCAGTTAAACACAATGAGTTTCCTCCAAGCGAAGAAAGAACAGTGGAAATAGTGTCAAAATGTGTTATTAATTTATTGGAAGGTCTTGTTAGATATAGTTAATTCAAATGTTTTAGTATATTCCAACAGAACACATATATCTTTTGGTAATACATGTGCTTTGAGACCCCTGCACATTATGAACGTATTTTAGACTAAATATTCTTGGTAGAGATGGCAGATGCATTTTTAGCTGCAGTGGTTGTGAATAATGGTCCAGAACTTTTTTGTCCTTGTCCATTAATATGTTAGGAACTACTTGTTATTGAACCGAAAACTAAGAACTTTTCTCACCCTTTTCTTTCACTGCAAATGTATTTTAAAGAAAAACATAAGAAAGAAACATTTACAAAGAAAAATAGTATTTGTGGTGACATAAATTGCCTTGGCAGACTTATTTTGGTGGCAATTATATAGAAAAAAATTCTATGCAGACTTTTTGTATTACTGCCTGTAAATATTACAGTTTTCTATTAATGTGCATTACTAGAGCTACTAGCTTGACAGTTTCTTGGAACACTCTGCAGGCAACTGCTTTGATGAAAAAAAAAACCTACTTGCCTCTATCTGAACAGCATCAAAAAGCATCATCTACACTGTTCACTGAATTGTGGCAGACTCTGTGACTTCTCCTGGCAGTGGTAGTTCTGCAGCCTCTTATCCATGCTACTACTTGTTATCTCTTGGGGTGTGCTATTCCAGAGGACAACATCTGTTTTTAGCTTTGTCTTTAGTGCCAAGCAGACTGATTTTTTTTTGCAAGTACTTTACCAACTCAGTTTCTATTGATTTCAGAGAATACTGTAACTAGAGAATGTGACCACCACTCTCCTGTAAATTTATGAGTGTGATTTTCTACTCCCTCCAGACAGAAAAAGGGATGAGGAATTTTCCTTTCTTTGTTTATATCATGGTTAATGAAAGTGTACACTTGGAAAGTGTTTTGACTAGTCTATTTCAGATCATACTATAGCCTGGTGTAGTAGCAATCTCTTTTTAGTTGGCAGGTTTTGAAACATTTGTGAAAGCCAACATGTGATGGATTAGTACAAAAACCAACTTTTGCACAACTTTCTATTATAATAAATATGCTAAAGGAAACTAAGACTTAATAGCATCCTTATCTCATTGCATCTATCAATAATGGAAAGGGACTGCTAAAGGTAATGGTTAAGGTCATCCAGAACCCCTGATTTGCCATGTATTTCATCAGACATGGCTACTTTTCTGCCCTTAACGTTTGAGACAGATGTATTTTTGGCATACGCAAATCATGTTTTTAAATCCTTACTGGAGCAGGAGCCAGGATTTTTTTCCGTGAAAAAACCCCAACATAAAAACCTCAGGTGAGTCTTCCAGCTCAGCCAGCTGCAAGTGGTCTACAGAGGATCTGCAGTAGTTATCAGTCAGCAGTCAAGGTGTGGAAAGAAAAATGAAGGATTGTCAGTCACACTGTCTGAGCGTGTAAAGCCAGAGGGAGGGGAAGATAAACAAAGTGAATGTCAGGATTGTTTGGCAGAATTAGTAGACCTGGAAGTTCTCAGAAGAAGATGAGACACTTGTAGGCACAAGCAACTCTAGGTTCTGAGGAGCCAGCTTGCTGTGTGGGCAGACCTTCCTCTTTCCTGTTGTGCTGCCATGAGCAGGAATGCCATGTCCTCTCTTCAAACTCAGGCCCTTGCCTTTCTGTCTCCTCCCATAGTCTCCTCTCACCCTGCTACTCTACACTCCTCTTTCCTTGGGGAAATGCTGTGAACTACTTGTTACTGGTTCTATTCCTAACAAGGCTGAATGGAAAAAGTAATGTAACGTGGCTGAATGATCCATTAATGGATCCATTCATGGATTCATTCATATGCAATTGTCTCATAGGAGCACTCTGAGGATCACAGGACATTTGTTAAGTGATTTTGGACCATTTGATGAAAGATAGTTTTTCTAAGTGTTATTACTATTTTTTATGTAAATTTATCATGTATTTAACATATAATTAATGTTAGAAATGCTCATTCTTCATAGTTCCTCATTGTGTAATTTTTATTTAAAAATACATAAATATTCTATCTAGTGTTTGTATGTACACATTACATGTAAAAGCTCTTGATTTTCCTTGAGCGAAAAAGGATTAAAACAAAACTTTGGAACAAGCTGAGATGTTGCTGTTGCTGCATAGTGTTCATATGCCTTAGGAAAAGAATGATGGAATCTTTACTCTCAAACCTAAAATGTGCTGCTTAAGGTATTACTTTACTGTCAGAGAGAGGGAAATGGTTCAGAATAAAAACAATTAAACTTTACTCAGAATATTTTGAAGGTACAGTCTCATGATCAAGATGTTGTAAAGCATTGCATTTGCAACAAATCTGGCCTGTGCTTCAGGAAATTTGCCATTAGCCTCTTTTGCATACACATTCCCTGAACCATTAAAGACATGGGGTTTAACCCTGATGTGAAGAATCATTTCAGGTCAGTATTCTGGTGTGAAAATTTGTTTTTGCAGATCTATTAAAAATCAAATAGTTTCACAGCATAGCTTCTGAGGGCTTGAGATGCACTACAAGTTTTCTGACATGTAGTAAACCACAAAACATCCATTTAATTTGTGAACACTGATGGTGTGGTGGAAAATGGCATTGCTTCTTTGATGTTTGTGGAGCCATGCCAATTTACACCAGCTCAGGAATTTAGTCTATTGTTCCTGCAAACATCCTATGACATTTTAAACTATCAAGATGATCATTTTGCAAAGACAACCAAGTATTAGAATAACAATTCCCTGGCAAATACTCTTGGGATACTTAGCTTACTAAAAAAATAAATTACACGTGTTCTTTTTATATAAATAAAAACTTCTTTCATAAGAACGCGTGGCTTCATAGGAGGCTGAAGCTGTGATTCCCTAGCTGTGGATGCAACTTTGTGAATCAGAAAGGCAGACATCTCAGTGAAGCAACTGATGTTTGCTCAGACTTGTAGGGCATTAAGTTTTAGTGTCCTCAAATAAAGGTATCCAGGAGCTAATCTCCTGTCTTTCAGTTCCTTTTTAGTGGGTTCTCCCTGCCATTTCCAGCTTGTCTTTGTCATCAAGAGTGCATGTAAAAACACGTATGAGAAGGAAAGAAAGGCAGCAAATATTTTGTCTCGCCTTTTCTCCCTCTGTCTTTATAGAATTAACATTTATTTACCCTGATGTTGTGTCTGATCCTGAAGTTGCTTTCAAGCAATCCAATTGAAAATGGGTATTTCATTTAGAGGAGGGGGAAGGTATCAGAATGTACAGAAATATTCTACAGAATGCAATGCAGGTAGCCACAGACGTTAGTGTGTTAATCTGCAAGGGTCTACATACAAGATGATATATGTCAGTAAAATTTTCTGTGGCCAGTATTAGTTGGAGACTTTCAGAATGGAGAGGAAAAGGAAGTAAGAAATGTGCAAAGCTAGAGCTATGCTCCCCCTCTTTCTTTCAACCTAACCAGAAAAAATAGGTTAGGTTGATGGCAGAAGTCAGTAGCACTAAGAATTCCACCTGAGAAGATTTCATGTGCCCAAAGGGTAAACACATGGATATGGATTAATGGGGCTTCAAGAAAATCTGAAGCAATCTGAAGATGTTTCTGAGTCTGCCACAAGGCTCACAGATGTGGTTTGGTGAAATTTTTTTGCCAAGACTTCTTTACATGGCAAGAAAAGAAAAAAAAAAATCACCTGATTTTTCTAATAGTGAGACTCCATAAAAGGAAAGAAAAAGCAGTTGAAAAAAGAGTTAAAAGATTCATGGAGCTTTTTCAACATAGCCATACCTGGAGGTACAATTATGTGTTTTGGGTATTGTTATGTCAAAATGGTAAAATTCCTGACAGGCTTATTTCTCAGGTATTCCACCTTTGACAACCTTTGTTGCATGATAAAATTAATCTGCTCTTCATTTCTATCCATTTTTAGTTTATGCAGATACAGACAAACCTAGAGGACAAAACTGTTACCCTAAAAATGAATTTACACTGACTTTTTCACTGTTTGGAGGAACTCCAACTGTCAAGGAAATATAATTTAGGTAAATTCACTCATGTTTTTACTTTCCTACTTCAGTAGTGAAAAATACTGCCTTGCACAACACCAGAGATGAACATTTTTAGGAATCAAACTGGAAAACATCATGCTGAACAAAGGAACAGTTAGCCAAAGGAATAGTTATGAGAAAATAGGAATTTGCTGGAAATTGGTGGAAGCAGTCATCCCATGTCGTGGAGAATTTTTGCTATTTTGAGAATAGATTTGATCTCAATATGGGGTGAAAAGCAGCAATTTAGAAATTCTCAGGTTTGGAGAATGGAGAACTGTATGTTCAGAGCTGAATAATTTTCCTTTTAAATATTCAGTCGTGAAGACCTTTGTGTCTCAAATCCAGCTGTGTTTTATTTATTTAGTCTGAAGTTACTGAAGCAACATTGGCAATTGAAAGGATAAATTTGAACTGGCACCGAGAAAACCTGACACTTTGAGGGAGACACACATAAAAAAATTAGGGAAATGCCCAGATGAACAGTTATTTTTTATAAAAGCTATAGAAAATATATATGAAAATGAACTCAAACTGAACAGATACATGCAGCAATATTGTGAAAGTAGAGTGCTCATCAGACTGACATTCTTTTACTTTAGATTTATGTAGCCCTATGTGCTGCCTGGAAAAACTGGATTCCTTGTTGATCCAAGATGACTGAGTGCTGGATTTGGAAATGTTTTGTTCTGAAGTATCTCTAGAGCTAGAGATACTAGAGACACTGTTTCAGATGCTCTCTCTTTTAGGACACCTCAGAAATTAGGTGTGTGTTTGGTCTTGTTATTTCTTGATAACAGAAGAAGGAAAACAGCATGTGAACTGTACCTGAATTTTGAGGAAAGTTCTCTACATCACTTAATCTTAAAAAGGAGATTTTATTTGCCCTAGCTCTTTAGTTGACTCTCCTCCACTTGCCCTGTTTGCTAAAATCTGTTGGTTTTCTTATTTTTAGAGGAAAATGACATTGAGGTTTTTAATGGAATTGTGGAGATCTAACAGTAAACAGCTGAGAGTGTTGTATCATCAATTACTAGGTGTAAGTAAATGGTTTCATGGGTTGTATCTAAAGCAATACAAAGGTATTAGACTTGTGTATAAATACCATGTATTTATGTTAACATACCAATTAAGTTTATGTTTTGATCCAGTATATACTTGGTAGATCACAGAGGTGATCTTGAATAGGACAAGGACAAACTCTTTCTCACACCTTGTAATGATAATCTAACTTTGAGAAGTGTCTTGAACAAGCCCGTTGTGGCAGGAAAACTAGAGTCACAGGAAACAACTGAAGTTTTATTTTGCAGCCTGAGGTGCCTGCCAGGTGCAACTTATTAAAGCATAAAACTGCAACAGTTATTTTAGGTTTAAGAGAACTGGATGTGGCTTACTGAGCATGAGGCCATTCAGCAAATACTTCATGCTGGGGCTTGATGCTCACCTTGTTGGACTATAAAGTCAATAAGGCATCATTTCTCACCCTGTGACTATGTTTTTCTTCTTTTTAGGCACCACTACTGACTGTACAGCACAGAAAATATTACGGAAGATTTCAGATATGGTTATTTAACTTTATTATGGTGCACTTATTTCTGTTGCTAAACAAGAAAAAGTTTTAGCTTCAACCAGCTAACATCACAGTTATCAATCTTATTCACAGATCATTAATATAGTGTAAATACAAATGTTATAACTTTATTGGGAAACTGGGATTCTCTCAAAGTCATAGCTACACTTACAACTGGTGTAAACTTCCTTTAATTATTTTGCTTTCACTTATTCTCATATAGACACAAAACAAGAAGTGCAGTTTCCATTATAAGACTAATTGTGGTTGGCCCTCTTTATAGTGATGGAAATTGATATGGTAAGTCTTAAAACTAAGGGAGTGATATATGAACTATTTCTGAAAAAAAAAAATATGTAAAAAGTAGTAATTTTTAACAAGCAAAATTCTGCAGTAATGCTCTTAGTGATATTTTTCATAGAAAAAGGAAATATGTGACAGTTGTAAAAATATTTAAGTGTCAGTTATTGGATTTCATACAGAAATTAACTTGTAATGTTTGGGCATTTATGTTCTTGGCATGATTAAATGTATATTGGTGACATAAAGATGTTCTCTGCCCCCTCCTCCCTTGTTGCTGCTGTGTCAATATTGTGACAGATAGGATTATAGAATCACAGAAACTTTTATATCAGGAAGGACTTCTGTAGGTCATTTGGTACAAGACCTTGCACTCAAATCAGGGATTACTTCAAAATGAGTTTTTAACAGGCTGTTTTGAGAGATATTGGCACTCGCTGTGCTGCATGAGAGAGCTCTGCTATGCAGCCAGTGACTGCATGCAGTAGCCAAAGCAGTCTTTGAAAACAAGTCTGATTCAGTGGGCTCTCCTTTAGCAGGGCTTATAATGAGAAAAAAATGAATGTAAACCAAAGCATCTTGGCATAGGACTTAGATTATATTGAATCAGGTTTAGAAGCAAACTGAATCGGGAGATGTGAGGAGTGTCAGGAAAAGTAATGGTCCCTGCTTTAAGTCCTTCTGGAAATTCTTGGAGAGAGTGTGCTCTAAATGTCTGTCTTTAGGTCAGCACAGGCAATTATACACACTTTAGGGAACTGGTGATGTATGTGACTACTTTCTGTTGAAAACTCTGCTGCCCCAAGGGGCTCCTCCAGCAGCCAGCCCAGCTCTAGGAAAGAGACTTGAGGCATAAATCGCTAACCTTGAGTGAACAGCACACCGCTCCAGCAATAAAATCCAGCTATAAACACGGGGAAAGGCCACGTCTTTGATAGCTTCCTGAAATGACTGCAAGTTTCTTTTTTTAAGCCTTCCTCTCACTTAAGCATCTCAGAAAGCTAAGGTGCAGGTTACTGTGACTTTCACTTTTAACATGTTTACCCCTGTGACTCTTTATTTTGCTGGGGCTATTTATTCCCTTTTTCCCCCTCCACTCTTCATGTGCTTATTCCCTTCTTCATCTGCTTAGTCACATGAGCCTCACTATACACTCACAATGGGAAGCCACCATGAAGCCCATGTGATTTTTTTTTCAATCTAAGTTCTGCTTCATGGACTTAAGGAATTATTATGCAAGACTTTAGTTTGATTCACAGAAGGGGTATTACTTTCTTGTTTATTTTGCATTCTTTGCCTTCTCTCATCTATTCACTTATTTAACCCCTCCTAATTATTTTTTTTAATCTGAAAAGATTTGGATGGTGTAGGTCTTTTATGCCTTTTCTGTATATGTGTCTATATCAGATCATTTGTTGAAGGAAAAATGTTTGGCTAAACAAGAATAATGTTGTAATAAGGGCGGAGTACATTTCTTGTTTTGAAAAGTTCCTTCCAAGATTTTCATCTTCCTTTTTTCTGCAAATGTTTAGCCAAAGAAATAAAATAAACAGAAAATCACAGAGGGTAAAATTGGTGTGAAAAAAACAGTATTTTTTTTTATTTGGTAGATACTGACTGATTCTTAACTGAATTTAAAACCCAGGTCGCTTCAGTGTCTGCTATTTAGAAACCTTTCTTCTTGGTTTTTTTTTTTTTTTTTTTTTTTTTTTTTTTTTTTAATTAAGATTTAAGACCAAAGTGCAGTAAGAAAACAAATCCAAAGAAGGCCAGATCCTTCAGTATGTTGTGTTGTCTGCACACCACTTTCTCTGTGTCCACACTAGTAGTTACACATGATCTTAAGGTCACCATAAAGCCTGGGTTTACTGAAAATCTGTCAGGCAAAACCAATATAACCCTCCTCAGCAGTCCCTGTTGTACAGATCTGCAGGTCTGTGGCGACCAGGCAGCAACAGGTTTGCATTCAGTTCCTCTGGAAAGCGTGAACCTCTACAGGCATGGAGCATCACAAGTCCACGCACAGAGAATCTACTTCTGCTGTTAGATAAGCCTAGACAGATCAGAAGACCACAAATGGTTTCCTAGGAGGCCTGAGTGAGGGAATTTTGGAGATGCCTTTACTACTATGCTCTAAAGAGAATCAGAATGTGGTTGACCTTGGTGGAACGTGGGGATTTTTCAGGGAAAGGAAGTCATGTGGTTGGGTTAATTACCCTGGGTTCAACCTTGTTGATAGTTCTCAGTGGCAAAAACCCCCTGGATTTCATAGTGTCTTTAAGTCTCTTCTTTAAGATAAGGCTTTGCTGCTGAGGCAAAACTTTCAGTGGTCCACAGTCTGTGTGCCATCTTTTTTCCATCTGCTGTGTATCAAAGAAAAGAAGAATAAATTAGTCCACAGGGACTCTGGTGCAGTCACCTCTGAAATATACTAATTTGTGACTTTAAGTGTTGGCCTCATGGGGTCATTGCTAGTTGGGGATCTGTTCTCAGGAATGTTTACTGAAAGAGCACATTTTAAAGTAACGGGGAGGAATACTTGCCAAGTGAAGCATTCTTACCCATATCTTGTGACTAATGCATCCAATCAAAGCAGTCCAGTTTTCCAGCCTTGGATAATTAAACCAGATGCTCTTGAATAAACTACAGAATATTGCAAAACAATTTTCCTGTTTAATTAAAATGGTAAACATTTTCTTTTAATACAAAATTCACCAACCAGAAAAGAGTTGGGATTTGCGTGCCAAATTATTTGCTGTGGAACATTTGCTGTATTTCATACTGCAAGGTGGTCATTCACAATACTGCCATGTTATTTTAGAACCAACATAAAAGGTTTGATGAATATAAAAACTAATAAAAAAAAAAAAAAAGGAACATCTGTCTTACAACACTACCTGGCAATTTGTCTGCTAAGACCTAAGTACGTACCTTGTACATACCTAAGTACCAGATTAGATCATTAGATCCACATTGTTGAAATTATTTGAAATCACAATCTTGGGGATTAGTGGTAAACCTGAAAAGTCTTTAAACTAAAGACCAAGGAGAAATGTTGTGACAATTTTTGGATAAATATTGTCCATATTTTGCATAGAAATTTTATAAATACATATTAGAAGATCAGATTTACCTAAATCTTTTCTGAAGTCATAATCTGGCTCTAGCAGAACATTTAATGAACAGAAATTCAAGCTAAGCTTCCTCTAAGTCCATTAATACAGTTAAATGCACAATCTTGGGGATTTAGTTGACTGTTTATTTACCGTATATGGTATATTGATAAACATAAATAATGTGTTTGGTTCTTTTTTCCAGTGTCAGATGTAGGGGGTTTAATTTATATTAGATATAATGCAGAAGAAGAAAGAAAATATAAAACATCCCTTGCTCTCCCAACTGGCCATAGTTGATTTTCTGTTGATGATTATTTTGTTCAGAAAAAAAATAGTAAGCCGAATTAATCAGTCTTTCTCGCTGCCTATCATCAAGATTTAAATATTTTCAAATCACATATAAATTTATATGCTGATTCTTTTACATGTTTTTCTTTCATTCAGTAACTTGATCACTTTGGCAAATAATACTGTACGGATGTGGTAGTCAGATGTGACTTAATAGATAAATTATTTGATTTTGTTTCAGTTTCTTGTCTGAATAACTGTACCTCCTAGTTAGGCAATCCTGAGAAAATTGACTAAGTTAAAAAAAACTTAGGTATGGCACTATCTTACTTGAAGGTGGCTCCAGCAGAATATATATGTCTGCTTGACATGCTCATATCTTGTTCCATCAATTCTTAATCCTTCTAGAGTATTTTCTTCCTCTTCTAATTCCCCCTGCTATACGTGCTCCATTCTCTGGCTGGCAATGCATTTGTCCAAATTGTTTAGGCTGGTTTTCTTCTCATTCTTCCAAATAATTGAACACTAAGCATGAGCAAAATTGTCTCTGACCCTTTCTGTTTGATGCCACAGTTTTCCCAGATCTGCACAAATTTATCTGCCCTACTTCATACATCTCCAAGGACCTTTATACCACTTCATTGACTCCTTTATTGCCAATCTGGTTTGAGATCACCTTCCAAAAAAAAGCACTGCTCCTTCTCATGATATTCGAGTAGTTACCATGCCACATCCTCGTGACTCTTGGCTTGACATTGTGCAAGGGAAGGAGGATGAATATGTAACATTCCAGGCCTTACAGGAATGAGATGTTTCTAGCTGAGCAAAGAGGAGAGGTGAAGTTTAAAACCTAATGCATACCTAAAAGATAAGGTGAAATTTTTTGAGTTACGGATTTTGACTTATTTGTGGATATCCCGCCAAAGTCCAGCTTTGGGATGGAATAGTGTTTATTAGATTAGGCAGGCAATGAACAGGGATTGTCTATTTAATTTTGAGTGAATATGTTCTTGATGCATTGCTGTTCATAAACATCAGATGTGTAAGTGCAATTAGCTTGCAGATATTCATGTAACATCACTGTCCTCCTAGCTGTATGGGAATGTGAGTCAAAGAAGTGAGGGTAGAGAAATGTTTAAATAGATTCAGATGTCATTTCCTCTATTCCCAGGATTTTTGAACTTGAGAGAAATTTAGAGTTGTGAAGAAGAAATAAAGTATTGGCAGCTGGTCACTGGTCCCATTTCCACACAGAAGTGGACAGCTGTCTTCAAATGCACATATATATGGACACCAACCACTATTGCATTTTTAAAAATTGCCTGCAGGTATTTGTTTTGAATCTAGAACACCTACAAAAATACCTCTGGTACAAGAGAGTGAAAAAAACCCTGCTGTACAAAACTTTCTTATTCATTTAAATTTGAAATCATGCTGTTTATAGCATTTATAATCTCTGAACAGACGGTTTACTTCAAATTAAGATGGAAAACTACTGTGCAAGTTTGTTTTTCATATAAAACAGTCATCTGCCTCATGAGCAGTCTCACTTTAGAATTCAGTAGCAGAGATATGAAATCTTACTCCCTGTCATTAAGGGGTAGTGATTTTCCCCCCACTTCCATTCCAGCCATGCCATACTTAAGTTATGCAGCTGTTTCTAGCTTGCAATATCCTGGTAGAGAGTTAACAACATTACCTACAAGGAACACTTAAAAACCACTAAAATTTGTGACAAATTAAGAAAGTCAGTGCAACTAAAGAAAATTACAATTTTATTTTAAAATGTAGGCATTGATTTCTTGTGGTGGACATGGTAGACAGGAATAGCAAATTACTCCCTCAGAGCTCCTTATCTGCAAAGTCCCTGTCCACTTGCAGAATTTCTTAGAGAAGAGAAGGACTTTTGAAAATTTGTAAAATGTAACAGAAAGCTATGTACCATTTCCATGCAGCTATTGGAAAATGATTCCCATTTCAAACTCATATCATGATGGAGAAGAAATCTATAGTTTTGTATGCAACAAAGCTTATGTATTCCTTTTCTGAAAATGTCTTTAATGATATGCTGTGGGACAGATTGCTTTTTATGAATAATGACAACTTTCAAAGTTAATAGAAGTGAATTTAACATTGTCATAAGCAACGGAATTAGTATTAGCAACAGAAGGAGAAGTGAGGAATACTGCAAACTTGTGCTTAGGACCGAGGAGAAAACAAACTGCCCTAGTAAACAAAATACAAAGCATGCTGGAAGAGTCTCAAGCTCACTAAGGATTTTTCTGCTCTGAAAGAGCTATCTCACTCTAGATGAGTATGTATATTTTAAGTGGCCTCTTGTAAGAAATGCCTCAAGATCAGGCATTAAGCCAGAAAATGCAAAGCAGTCCATCAATCATCTTCTCAAATCAATGATATACAGACCAAAATATAGTATGAAAAAGAAAGAGTAAAGAACTTTCTTATCCTGCAGAATGACATATATGCCTGAAAAGAAAGAAAGTAGAACCTTGCCAACTAGTGACATAGATAAATAATTATATACTCAAAATATGAAGACAAAGACTTCCATTTCACATTTGTTTATCAGTATATAAGGAGTGTATGTATCAGCTGTGCATAGCACAGCTGATCCTGGTCACAACTGTAGTATTGACAAAAAAACCCCTATATTCAATAAATGCTAAAACATAACATAAAATACATAATAAGATAGAAAACTGAAGACTATATAGACCAGAGTTTTTTCCAGTCCTTATGATCGAGGGACCAACATGAATTTCTTGAGCAGAAAGTTGCATGTAAAAAATTAAATGGAAACTGGGGCAAACCTTTAAATGAGAACCTACCAGATACTGAAGACTGACATAATGCTGTTGTTGAAAGAGGTTAATGAGTTGAAAAGACCCAGATTTTTATCTAGGTCAAAACATATTAATACAAAGTGAGTGCTTAAGATTCTCAGAGAAAAATCTGATTTTAAATTAGAGAGTCTAGATGATACGCCAACATCATTTCACCATTGTAATATTCTGAATGAACCTCATCTTTCATTAAGCCAGACAAAACTATCCACATCTGAAGGGTCTATATAAAAGCTAGTGACTAATGTCTAAATCTTAGATAATTACTTTATGTGTACAGAGAGAAAACTAGCCAATGGAGTTAGTTGGAAGATAGTTTAGACATTCAAAAAGATTTGTTTATGTTGATGTAGTAAGTGGTAAAGTGAACTTTAATCATCTTTCAGAATTTTCTACAGAGGTGATTTAGCAAGTGCTGTTTACATCCTCACCTCTTGCACAGGTAACACTGATAAGCCAACAAAGGTACTTCAATCACAGCATCACTGAGGTCTTCTGTAAAAGAAAGCACATGCTTAAACCATGGATAGGGATTTTAATGTCAGCAGAACAGAGAGAAGGGGTCCATCTTGCATAAAACTTAGGATGAACAATGAAAGGATTTCTGAACATAACATCTAAAAGCATGGGTGCGTTCATTTAACTTTGAACAACTTTATTTCTCTTTCTGCTTTAGCAGTTCCAAATTATTTACACAGCTTGCTAAGAACAAGAGATGAGTCTTGTACTAAGAGAGAACCACATATTTTAAAGCTTCACTGGCCTTCCATGCTACTTATTTACTTTGAGCAACAATTTATCTGTAATGTAAGAGAAGGGATAGTCCTGACCCATAGTGTGACAGTCTCTGGAGAATAGTCAAATGACACGATAGATTTACTGCCAGTTGGAGACAGAAAGTCTAACTTTTATCACTGGACTTTAAAGTGCTTCCATAATTGCATGGGAACTCTCTTTACCATTTGGACAGATCACAAACCACTTGTGGGTTTTGCTAGTGAAACTCAACACCAGCCATCTCAGCTGTCTGGATGCAGCATTGGGCTTTGACCAAAGCCTTCAAAACATTTGTTGGAGCGCCATCAACCACTGCTGTTATCACAACAACAGGAAAATTTAGGGTTCCTGTTATTTATGAAATACCTGAGGCAGATGGTGAAGAAATCTTTCCAAATAAGGAGGTCACCTGAAGAAGCCTTGAAGACGGCCACTTTTTCAGAGGAAAGATCATGTTATCTCCTGGGTTAAGATAAGTAATTTAAAAACATTTCAAATGGATTGAATTTGGGAGATTTAGGAGCAAGGACCAGAAAAATTGCTGAGAGTGTATATATATAGTTTCTGAGTGTATATATATAGTTTCACTGTTTCTGTCAAGAAAGAAATAAAATACTGTTAGCATTATCAGAAGCATGACCTCTTAATCCTTGCATAAATCTTTGGCTTGGTTCAGTTTTTAATGGCTGAACAGAGATGCTACTGCATGGTCACAAATGGACACTGAGGCATCACCATGGCTATTGGTGAAAAGCAGAGGCAGACAGCAACTATACACAAGTTTGCTGAAGGTTGCCAAGTCTTGAGTACAAATTTATTTACTTTCGCCTATATTTCCCAACTTCAGCTGAGCTGACCTCTATTAGAACCTGTGAAGAAGTCATAAAGCATACAATTAATGGGAGGTTAGGAGATTTGGCTGAAACTTTTCTGGAATGCAGAAGATGGGATTGAAAATACTCTTTGGTACTTAATCCAGCCAGCATGGAATTGCATTAGAGAACTTTGATTCCAGCAAGCACTGCAAAACCCAAAGCTGCAAGTGCCATTCCAAAGAGAGAACTGGAATCAAAGACTTTGTTTATACCCTAATTTCCAGTGTCTAGCAGCAGATTTCAACTTGATCCTAAAACAAATGCAAATTTAGTTATTTAGATGTATATATCGGTGATGTAAACAAAAAGTGGCTGGATGACTCTAGGTGCTCAAAATGGTTTATCTGGGTTATTCAGAGTATTTTAGTACAGACATTTTCCATCTCTTCCTTTTGTCTCATTTACTTTGTAGGAATTCTTCTCCCCATGTCTGTCTGAAATAAAGTCACCAGGTCCAACATGATGTATTCTGAATAGAAAATCACCCTTAGTTTTCCAGCCCTGTTTTCTTGAATTTGAGAGGTCTGATTTGCTCAGATAAGACCTGGATGAACAGGAAGTCCCAGCTGGTTCTAAACAAACTTTTTAACTACTTGAGATTTTGTACATCATTAAGTACACATCATTTTCCATTTATAAATTATTGCTTGATCTGCTTATCCCTACTGTGTGGGTGATTAGGACGCAAACCTGTTTGTATGTGTGCCCATGCACATTATTTGCTTGCCTCTTCCTGCATGTAGAAGAGCTAGATTGGAAGTTCTTGAGGATTCTGGTGGTCGCTACGTGACTCACATGAACCCCCAAGAGCCTGTTTAAATTCCGTCTTTTCCGAACTGTTGGATGGAAGCACACAGGCAGCCACTGCATTAGGATTGTTGTTGGTTTTGCAACTAATTTTTTTGTTATCCCGTTGGTCTCAGGCCTGCAAGTGTAGTAGAAAGGAATTAAGAAGATAGCCATGGATAAAAAGGTTCATAGAGGAAAGGTTTGTGTGTTCAACTTTTGACAAGAGAGAAGTGTGGAATAGATATCAGTTTTGAAAATTAATAATGGTCTGGGCCCTTAAAAACTTTTAAAGATATAAGACTTGCTTTTAGTGTTTGGGGTGTTTGTTTTATCTTCATTTAAAAGGCCACAGAGTACTAGGACTTGTTGATGACATGGTTCTGCTCAGCTTTCTGTTCTAGTGTCCCCAAGTCTTCAGCTTTTAATAGACTTCCCATCAGCAAGAACTGCATAAGGTAACATTATTGTAAAAACAGTGAAGTTCTGCACAGAGAGGGATGTTTTCCTAAGCCATGGGTTTTGTATCTACCACATAGCAGAGCTGTTAGAAAGCGATTTGGCTCACAAGTACGTGTGTGCGCGTGGTGCAAGTGTGAGAACGAGCTGCTGCTTTGCCGCCACCCCCTCCTATGGCTGGTGGTCTGACGGTCGTGTCACTGCTCGCCTTCCTCCCACACCCACTGATGGTCCAGCCAAGTAAAGCTGCCTTCTTCACTCTCACACTGCAATCACATCATTCTTAAAGGCATGGCTGTGTGAAATTGAAAGGACTAGAGCAGATCAGATTGACCCGGTGTCCACTTAAGGCAAGAGAAATCATTGAACCAAGTCCAATTTGGATCAGGCCTCAAATGCAAGGTATTGGACTCCTATTATTTGAGATCCCCCCTCAGAGGATCTAAGTTTAACATCTGGCTCACCTGATATTATTGTAATAAGCCACAAAGATGATTACCTTCCTTGTCCAACAGTCTCTGTGGTTTACTTTTAAAGAGTTCTAGAAAAAAACAGCATTGATTTTTTAAACCGCTTACTGTTTAGAGATGGCTCAAAAAACACTTATTGAAAATCAGAAGTCAAAAAAACCTTTTATTTCCCTGCTTGAGTACATTCAGACTTCTTTTCTTAAAAAAATGTCTTGGTTAGACAAGTGAAAGTAAACTAAAGAGCCAAAGCAAAGGACAAGTTTCTTATTACTGTGTTCTCTCCTTAAGTTATTTATTAATTATATTTTCACCGGGAATATTCATTAAGAAAAGTCTTCTCTCCTAGTTTTGTTACAAACATGTCAGATAACACTGTAGGCTTTCATTAGAAGAAAGCTGCCCTTTCAGTTCATTGTTCTGCTTGTTATTTGCTGTGTACCAAAACCTGTCTGTAAGACACCCACTCAAACTGGGAAAAAAAGTATCCTTTGTAGGCAGGTGGTCTTTCCTTGAGCGTTTTCTGATTAGAAACACATGTTCATGAGTGTGAGGAGGCTTCTATAAAGGGACAGTAAAACAGAAGCCAAGAGACTGGTGGTGCTGCACAGGCAATTCCGGTGAAGCAGATAATTTATTTTTTATTTTATCTATTGCAGTTTTCTGCTAAGTACTGTAAGTTATATTGATAGCTAACAGTTTTTGAACTCACCAGAGAATGTTCCCTCACCCTGAAAACTCCGGATACAAGGATACTGTTGCAGGGCTTCATAGGAACTCCTGTGGGAGTCCTGTGTGTCAGCAAGGTGGAATGATGCTCCAGAAACCAACGTTTTTTGCTTTGCTTCCCTAAATCCCAGTGGCCACATCAATGTGGCTGACCAATGTCCATGTGCTTTTTTAAGCGGGAAGCACATTTTCCTGAGAATGAGAAAATTTCCCCGAAGTGACCAGTGAGTAAGAACAGAAACACAGTCAGTGTTTCAGTCAGTGGGCCAACCTCTGCAATGCTGAGATTGTCTCCAAGCACCAGGGCATAGGGGAGCTCTCAGGAGCCGTGTGAGCAGGGCCATGCACCAGTGGGACATGAGGAAGGGAAGAGGAGCCTGTGCTTGCTCCTGCACTGGTGCTGCTGTGCCAGCTGTTCTTTATCACCTTCCCACTCTGACCAGCCGTCTCCCACTGCTCAGAGCCATCATCACCATCACAGAGTTCACTAGAACTTAGAGTGATTGGAAGGAGCTATAAGTCATGGGGAGAGAGAGCACTGCTGCTGTAAGTGGCCAGTGGTAGCCTGGGAAAAGCACCCATGGGCTAAAAGATGTTGAATGGAAGTAGGCATCCATCAGGAGCACATCACACAGGGGCTGTGGCTTGTAGCTCTGTGCCTAAGGTCTTCAATGGAACAATATGAGTTATTGGCACTCCTTTCTCTTCCACCTTTCTTACTCCAACACCCAGGCTAAAATATTTGAGTATCTCCAGTCCACAAATGCCCCCTCTCTGTGTGCCAGAGACAGACAAGCCTTTCTGTAGCTCATCACGAATGCATCAGTAAATGTCCTTGTTACTTGTTGCATGGAAAATCAGGGGATGTTCCCTGAGAAGTTGGAGAGACTCATCTGTATAAAGCATTACAGAGATTATTCAAAAGGCATTTTCTCTTAATACAGTGAAGAATTGGTATATTGGTGTTCAAACTCAGGAGTCAACAACTCAACCAAAGACAGATAACATCACAGATTACAAGACAGATAACAGCTTTCTGTTGCTGCAGTGCTGACTCTGAGATGTGCAGACGTCAAAGCACTGCTCTATACTGGCTGGCAATTCTTATCAAGGTCATTTAAAAGCTAAAAATCATTAGAACCACCTGGATTTTGGCTTTGTAACACCATGTCCTAGCTTTATGTTTGCGAGATATAAGAGTTAGCTATTTTCCCCTTCACCAGCTGGGGAATCCTCTTTGGCAGATGAACTCTTAGTTGTCCCTAATGTGCCAATATCATTCCTGTTTCTCTTGCTGTGGCTGCACAAAGTACCTACTTCAGAGGAGAAACTGTATCCCAATGTCTAACATGTAAGTTTCAAATGACCAATAATCAAATATGAGTAAAACAAATAATCATCACAAAACATGGGGCATGCTATTCATGGAAATAACACTTTTATTAAGTTCACACAAGGGCAAAACACTTCGTTGTAGTCAGTAGCAAAACTCCCCTTGACTTCAGTGGGAACAAAACCAAACTCCTTGCTTGTATCACCAGGCAGTTACAGCCATTTATTAGTAAAGTTCTGGTGCAGCTGGATGATGACATATTTTGTATTGCCTGGATAAAGTAACAGTAAGCTAAGTAACAAGAAAATTTTACTTTACATTCTCAAATGAAACAGGCTTTTCCATTTAATTTTTTTATATATCTGCAGGGCGTACTCACTGATAAAAAGTTGGTTTCCATTCCATCAGAGAGCAAATACACTGAAAGATTGACAGACTCTCGGTGAGTCATGAATTTTCAGTGGAGTTGACCAAAATGTTCCTCATAAAACAGCACACATTTTAATGGCACCTGTTAAAGCTAGACTTACTGCTACAAAAAGAATCCAGTGGAGCATATTTAGGAATGTGCCAGAATTTTCATGTCTGTTTCACTCTGAAAAAAAGACCTAGAATCTTTTTGCAACACAATCTATTTGTTGATTTAAGTCCAGTCTGGAGAACGTATTTAGGGAATTACCAATACAAATAGATGCTCTTGTGAGATTTTGTTGTGTCCAGCTATCCTAACTGAGATTATCAAAATCTATTTTATCCTTTTCAAAGTTTGGATATTGAGTTGTCTTGGCTTTCTGAGTATCTCTATCAATTGTGAGGTCAAACCACCTGTTCAAGCCAAACAGTGTCTTATTTGGAAAGCTAGTAACCTCCTCAGTGCTGGGAAAGGGTTTGCTGACATAAACAGTGACTTGGAGATGTTTTTTGTGAATGAAAAAGCAGATACGTCAGCTTGACATTCACATGATATATCCAAAGTGCCTTACGTGTTTACTTATTTGTAAAACTGCTTTTCTTTTATGTACAGTTATTCCTCAATGAAGACACACACATCACACAAATTGATAAAAGACTTGAAAAAGTTGAAGCATTTGCAAAGTTTTCATTGCTAAGGTGAAGTTAATTACTTCAACATAGGAATTCAACTGAAACAGGAAAATGCAGTCTGCCTTTGCAGGCATTTTCTGTAAGTATGTGATTATTTTGCATTTCTTGCAAAGAGTCAAGAAACAGCCTGTGCAACTTTGTTAGATCTCACAGGCTTTTTTGAAACTGGATATTAAATTGTACTATAAAAAAACAGGTGTTTAATTTGCAAACACTTAACAGATGGTTTATGTGTTTATAAACACAGACCTCCTGCAAGAGATGCGTAGAAATTGAGGTTTGTTTTGTATACATCCCATAATTTATGCCCTCGCAGCAAGGAAGATATAAACAGGATCTTCTTTTCCCATCGTGATCAACATCCCTGCCAGATACAGGCAGTTTTGGGTGGTGTTTCTGGATAATCTTTAAATTCCATCTGCCTGCAGGAGGACTTCCTGACCTGCAGGGTGAATTTTAATAACACTGACTTCTTACAAAAACAACAACCCAACCCAACCAACCAACCCCAAAGCAGAACACAAATGCTTCCCTGTCTAAAAGACAGGTGGAATTATAAGTCTCTGAGACTTTAGCATAATGAAAGTGTTTAAATGCAGCTAACTAAGAAACAATCCTGATCCTACAGGTAGGAACTGAGCATCATTCTCCCTTTCCTGAACTACAAAGCCTTGCTGAAGGCATTGCTAAGATAGTATTGTAATTAACAGCAATTAATACAACAACAGTGATGGCAGTAAACAATTAATGTTCATGAGAGCCTTCTGAAGGAAACTGGTGAGTATTTAATCAGAAAACTTATCTGGAGAGAAAAGGTTCTCCGTCCCTCCCCATCCATTAGGCATCACATATTGCACAATGAATGAGTAGGGATCACTGTTCTTTTATGCCATCCTATTCCTCATCCTCACTGAGATTGCATCTAGCACCTATTCTTATCTTAAAGATTAAAAATGGACATTTTTAGTTGCATGAGACTTTCAGAACCAGAACTGAGACAAGTGGACACTAGGAAAAAATTCACTTAAGTCAATATAAACTTCCTCCTGGTTATAATAAACCTTGAATCAGGCCCCAGCCTGGTTTAAGAATAAGCTTATTCAGTGGCAGAGATATGAATACACCAAAGCCTTTGACTCCCGTGTCTTGTTCATTGGACTGCCCGGAAGCTTTCAGTTTTTATCAGGTTATATTCCAGACAAAGAACATTGGGACTAGAAATGGACTTTGGCAATTACCCACTGTAGTAAAAGCTGAGAAATATCAATGGTTAATTTATCCAGAGTAAAACTGTTATGAGAACTGATAGGTATACTCTCTGATCTGATGAAGAATATAAATAGCTCCAGACAGTACTTTGTCATTTCAATTCATATTTTGCTTGTATTTAAAAACACTTAAAACAAATTAGCATGTAAATAGTATACAAAGGTAATTAGGGATGATATTACTTGCTTCTTAACAAATGATCCCCTCTATTTCCTGTACCTACTTAAGATTCTAAAAAGCATTGAAATCTCATTACACCAGGATTTGGTAATAACATAATGAGAAAAATATTAAATACATGGCAGAAAAAGGAAGCACCTGCATTGTTTGCTACCATGACAGTGAACAACAGAATCATCCAATAATCTATTCTGTCTGCAGGGGCTGTCTGGAGGGCATCTGGTCCCAGCCCCTGCTCAGAATGGGGTCAACTTTGCAGCTGTGTTGGCTTGCTCAGGGTCTTGGCCAGCTGAGCTGTAAACATTTCTGAGGATGAAGACTCCACAATGTCTCTGGGCACCTGTTTCAATGATACATACGTACATACACACTGTAAATACAATATGCTCATGAGTGAATGTAATTTCAACGAAAACTTTCCAAAAATAATTTGAAGGTCAGAAATAAAGTTAACAGCCCTCATGGTGCAGTGATTTCTTACAGCTCTGGAAAAGTCTTTAAGCAACACTACCAGTGCTGTGACTCAGTAACACAGGATAACATCTCATAGCCAGGATTTTCCTGCTGATCTGACTAGAGGTTTTTGCAGCTGGAAAATCAACCATTTGCTTCCCGCTTCTCTGTCTCCCTTAGAAAGTACAATGATTGGAACTTAGAAATGGTTGATGGTTTGTTGGGTCTTTCAAAGTAAGGGTTTGGGTCAATTTTTTAACTCAGACTGGCTTTTACTGCAAATGGCCCAGTTTGCAAAAGGTTTGAGTACTTCCCAACATCCACGATGTAGGAGTGGCTAATATTCAGTCCATTTGAAAGTCAGGCTGTATTTCTACTTGGGTAACTTTTCTGGATTCATGGAGTTAGCCTCAAGATTCTACAGATAGAAATCAGGGGACAAAGATATGGGATTTTTTTTCAACCAGTAGGGGAAAAATATTTGAAAAAGTATTTTTGAGTGTAACGATCCAAAGAATACAGCTTAGTGCAAAAATACATTACCAATGTGGTGGTTCTTCAGATCAGGAGGATGAAAGACTAAATTTTCAGATGACAAGGTGCAAGCATGCAGATATTTTATTTATTCTACCAGTTCATGGTTAACAGCACGTGGTGCTGTAATATTTCAGCAAAAGGTCTTTCAGGAGTCTGTAAACATTTTTTTTTTTTTTTTTTACTTTTATGAGATCAATGCACATCAACAAATGTATGGTCTATACAAAGATGGAAGACTACTGTTATATTTTTCATACATATTGTAGCACGAGATATGTGTCTTTCCAGAGGAGTGAAGTGAAACATCATCTGCTGAAATCACTCATTACGAAAATGAAGGCACACATACAGCTTAATTCTACCTGCTACACTATAGTAAATGGCAAAGTATATTTCTGGCGAATATTTATTTCAGATACTTTGGAAAACTTATGAGAGGAATAAAAAGAAATAGGAGAAGATTAATTTTTTGTCTGAGTTAATGTAAATGCATTGCTATAGACTGACATTGATTTTGAGATATGCATAAGAACATGGAAATGCTTGGAGACAGAATGATAAAGGTTTTAAAAACAAGTCTAAGTCACAATTAACCAATGCAAATACAATAAAAATTCATCATGCTTATTATTTGTACATTAAAATATACTTATCATCTTCATTTTTTAAAATTTTATTTGCTTCTATAGGGAAACAAATGAACAAATCTGCAGTAATAGTAGGCCACAGAAGAATCACAATGAGAATTATACTTTCCTTGAAAGCTTCTTGGTGGTCATTTGGAAACATATTGCTGTTCGTAGGGTGGAAAAGGAGAAAGAAGCATAGGTTTGTGGGTATAAAGAATTTTTAAAGGATTTAAAAAAGAGGACAATTTCCCTCAATCCCAATTTCATCACTATTTATAAAGTATTCCAGGTTTTTCTTTTGAGCTCCTGTCCTGCAGCAAAACTGTGAGAAGTTGATGACTAAGACGTCTAAAATAAGACAACTTTGAACCTCACACTCTGAAACCCCACACGCTGTTACTAGCTTTGTGCTTGGCTCTTGTCTCTTTAAAAAAAAAATCACACATTTGAAATCTCCTTCTAGTTGTGTAAACTCTGTCTGGGGGTGAGAACAGAGGGCAAGTGAAGATTTCAAACAACTAAATAAGAAGAAAAATATTTACAGAATGTAAATCCTTTTGGCTTTTTGACTGTAAATAAGGTGCAAGACTTTCAAATGTCAAATCTTAAACAAAACAAAAAAACCCTGTGTAAATTTGCACTAAATCATGTACTGGTATCCCCTAATTAGTGTGAATCATAGCTTTATATCCATTTTCTCTGTTACAGTGGTGCTACAGAAATGCAACTGTTCTGCTTTTGTTCTTGAACACTGTTGTTTCCATGTTCATGAATTTCAAAATGGATGTTCTTGGATGTTCTCGCTAAATGGGAGTGTAGTGCTTGTAATTGTTTATGCACGCTCTCTGCTACAGTGGTGGGTGTACCAGCCTTTATTTTCAAGAAAGCAATTAATAATCTAAGGATATTCAGCATTAAAATTATAAGATTATCATGTTTCCTGGTTGGGATTCAGCTAACTTGAAGATAGCTCAAGAAAGAGGTGAAGGCATGCAGACGATGATTCCTCTCATTTTCTTTAAGCAGATCTAGCATCAGTCCTACCCTGGAGGGAGCAGTCTCACCTCAGTGCTTCCAGAGACATCCTAAGCTCCAAGCAACATGGGACAACGTTGAGGTCGTTAATGCCAGGTGGCAGTAATCCTATCCAAAGTCCTATCCAAATGCTATCAGCTCATCCAGCTGAGGGTGCAATAAGTACTAAGGGGAGGAGCTGGTACTGGTCTGTGTTTCCCTGGCAAGCCCAGGTCTGTGGCTGGGAATCCTGAAAGATCCTTTGGCCAGCAGTAAATGTGACAGTTTTCTGCTGTATACTCACCCTTCCAACCCCCACTCTCCTCAGAACTTTTTTTTTTTT